>JAJPUD010003631.1:145170-192445 GCA_023553655.1 Myrmecobius fasciatus | reverse complement strand
GATTGTTTTCATAATGTCAGGATCTGGGGACTGTTCTATTTTTTCTCTGTAAAAGCTTTCTATGGTGAGAGCTCTCTTCTGCTTCTTGCTCATGATTTAAAGTTGGGATATTGGTCAAAAGCAGAGAAAACTGCAACAATTTTTATTTGCCTTGGGGCAGTTTGCCGAGTTGACTTCCGGTCTGAAGCTGGTCGGGCTAGATTCGCACTAGGACCACGTTTTCAGCTGCTCTCGATCCACCCTTTACCAAAGGCAGATCTGCCAAAGCACCTGCCCGCAAGCAGAGCAAAGTGGCCCAGGCGTCTCCCAGGGGCTTCCTGGGTGCCTCAAATCCGCCCCTCTATCGCAGCCCTGACTTCCTCCCCGGCTGGAGTCTGATCACGACCAGTGGCCGATTTCCCCTGAGGCTAACCTTCTCCGGAGTTCTTTCAAGGTAGATTTTTGATAGAAGTGGGTTGTAGTCCAAAAGTTTGGCGGAGTTCTCACTCAAAAACCAGTTCGAAGGCTCACTTTGTCTGGGTTTGAGGGAAGGTCCCTCAAGGAGTTCACAGAGAAAGCTGTCTGCTGTTCGCCATCTTGGCTCCGCCCCCCCCACCAAGACCCCTTTTAACCAGATTTTATAAAGATAAAAATGTGGGGGCAGCTAGGTGGCACAGTGGTTAGAGCACCAGCCCTGAAGTCAGGAGGACCTGAGTTCAAATCTGGTCTCAGACACTTCCTAGCTGTGTGACCCTGGGCAAGTCACTTAACCCCAATTGCCTCAGCAAAAAAAGCAAAAAAAAAAAAAAAATGTTAGGGACTTTCTAGTATATGAATCAGGGGATTCATATTCTCTATCCCTGGGCCTGCACCCCTTCTAAAACCAAACCTGACGATATGGAATTTCTTCAAGGCCTTGTTCTTTTCAAGATGGCAGCTAACATTAAATATACATGTATATCTATCTATCTATTAATGTGCTAAATCATTGTTTCTCTCTAATATATTTGCTAATTAATGGGCACCTCCTGGAGACACTGTCTTTTTATCCAAAGTGGAAAAAATTAGCAGTTCATGGACTGGCTCCAAAGCCTGAATCCATAATTTCTCTTATTGTAAACATGTATCATCCATCTTTAGGCCCCAATTCTTCTCCCAGAGATGTCATAATCCTCACGTCAAAAGTTTTTCTTAGGTTTTTGGTCTCTCCCTGAATTTAAGCCCTGCTTCAGACACCTACTATCAGTGTGACACTGGACCTTTGAAGTTCCTTTTGCCTCAGTTTCCTCCTCTGGAAGATGAGGGGGTTAGACTATAAGCCGCTAGGGTGACTTTTAGCTCAAAGGCCAGGATCTGATGATTCTTTTTTAGGGCCCTTACACATGACCAGCCTAGATGGACACTCACTGCTAACATTCCCTTCCCATCCCCTTCCTTGGAAAGTGAAACAGCCCTTCTCTGAGGGGAGCTTGAAGCTAGTTCTTCAATAGGGCAGGTGCTAGACACTAGCTACTGCCTATCACAATGCATTGCTGAATGGAGCATCGAGTGGTCATCAGAGCAAAAAAAGAGGAGAGTCAAGGCTAGCTGTGCTGGAATGGAGTTGCCACTTTGGGGCAAGAAGGAATAGAACACAGAGGCACTGATTGAATATTAAGATTGCGAGCAATTACATAATATTTTAAGGTTTACAGAGGACTTTTCACTTATTATCTCATGTAATCTTCACAAAAACAACCCTGGGAATCAGGTGCTATTTTGATCCGTGTTTTACGGATGAGGAAACTGAGGCAGGTTTTGTGACTTGCAGTCACAAGCAAGTGCCTGAGATTCAATTTAAACTAAAGTTTTCCTGACTTTATTTGCTGTGCCACTTAGTTACCTCTTCAATCTGATCCTGTCTATGTATCCTTCAGTAAACATCTCTCATGTAAATCACTTCCAGCACCTTGTAATTCAAATCTGAGTTCTAACCCCTTTGATTTACCAAGGAAACAGACCCTAATGGGCTGATATTTGGAAACTTGGGGACTTTTCAGCACTCTTTATTTAAATCACAGACTGAGTAGACTTCTACTCCCCTCAGACCAGTGGTTTTTAGTCTGAAAATCCATAGACCCCCAAGGGGTCTGTGAATGTATTTAAGAATGGAGGTCAGTGAATTTTAAAAATAACTATTTCAAAACAATTGGTTTTATTTGTAATTTTGTATATTTTATTTTATGCATTTAAAAATTATTCTTCTGAGAAAAGATTCAGCAGAATGCCAATGGGCAGAACCCAATGGGGTTCATGACCCAAGAAAGGCCAAGAACTTCTACATTAGACTATTCCTTCTCAAAAATCAGCATCTTTGGGTCTCAGATAAAATACAATATGTTATAGCTGGAAGAAGAGGACCCAGGTCCTCATCTTCTGGATAGACACTAAGGACCAGAAATTCCCAAGGCCCCAAGCTAGTTTTTCAGTTTCCCAGTTCAGTAGTTATAGGTCATCTCTGATGGTACTGAGGAAACAGTGAAATTCCTTCTTGATTCAGTGGGAGTTGAGAGACTCGGGATCACTTCTGAAGCCCAACCCAGAGAGTGAGCCAAGGTTGGTGTTTAGAAGAAATCCCAGCAATCTCCCCTCTCCCTCATCTGTCTACTGTAACACTCCCTGTTAAAATTTCCCACTAAGGCAGAGCCAGGAGAAGGACCAGGGTAAATAGAAAGTTCGTAAAGTTTACAGGAGGGAGCAATCCTTGACTAAATCCTTTATTGTCAAAAACAGTTACAGGAGTCTCTGGGGGTGAAGGAAAAAAGTATTTTAGGTTTGGGAAAGATCAAGGAGTATTCCAAGTAGGATCCTATACTGGAGCCAAGTGTGGTAGGCTGGCAAGCTGAAGGTTTAAGACCTCCATCCCAACCCACTGGACCAGGATTATTTGACTAGGACTAGGGAGCCTGCACCCAGGCAGGAGGCAGGAGCAGCTTGGGAGGGTTCATGGAGTAGCTCATCTCCTCTGGTACTAAACTCTGACTCAGAATTGCATCTCCAGGGAGCTATCATTACCACTTCTACATCCTGGTAAGGAAGTGTAAAGCACTGAGATGGCAAATTTTTCAGACAAGGGAAAGAACGGATTAGGTCATGCAAAGTCTACAAATTTCCTGCTTCCAGGAGGGCTGGGATTATGTCCAAGGGAAGTATTTTCCTCCATATGGAGAAGACTACTTGTGTTTTGTTGTTGATCAATTGTTTTAATTGTGGCTGACTTTTGGTGACCCCATTTGTAATTTTCTTGGCAGAGACATTGGAATAGTTTGCCATTTCTTTCTCCAGCTCATTTTACAAATGAGGAAACTAAGGCAAACAGGATTAAGGAAGGTCCCTTCCTCTAATTCCTATTTGCCTATGAACAGGCTATAAAAATAAGGTCAAGATTGGTAAGAGTCGAGTATTCCAAGAGCAATCTGGGACTATGCCCAAAGGGCTATCAAACTGTGCAAACCCTTTGACCCAGCAGTATTTCTATTGGGCCTATATCCCAGAGAGATCATAAAAAGGGAAAAGGACCCACATGTGCAAAAATGTTTGTAGCAGCCCTTTTTGTAGTAGCAAAGAACTGGAAACTGAATGGATGCCCATCAATTGGAGAATGGCTGAATAAATTATGGTATATGAATGTCATGGAATATTATTGTTCTGTAGGAAACGGCCAGCAGGACGATTTCAGAGAGGCCTGGAGAGACTTGCATGAACTGATGCTGAGTGAAACGAGCAGAACCAGGAGATCAATATACACAGCAACAACAAGACTATATGATGATCAATTCTGATGGACGTGGTTCTTTTCAACGGTGAGGTGATTCAAACCAGTTCCAATGATCTTGTGATGAAAAGCTCCATCTGCACCGAGAGGACTGTGGGGGCTGAGTGTGGATCACAACATTTTTTGTTATTTACTTGCATTTGTTTTCTTTCTCATTTTTTTCCTTTTTGATCAGAATTTTCTTGTGCAGCATGATAATTGTGGAAATATGATGTATAGAAGAATTGCACATATTTAATATATACTGAATTACTTGCCAATTAGGGGAGGGGATGGGGAAAAGGAGGAAAAAAAATTAAGAACACAAGAATTTGCAAAGGTGAATGTTAAAAATTATCTATGCATATGTTTTGAAAATAAAAAAGTTTTAATTTAAAAAAAAGTATTCCAAATGGGAACTTGGAATGAACAGGCTATAAAGATAGGATCAACTTGGGGGAGAAGGAGGCACAAGAATCTCTATTGCTCTATTATCTTTCCTGTACAGGAACTGTTATCCCCTAGATATTCACAAACCACTCACTGAGGCAGTCAGTGTTTTAACTTTACTCTCTCCTACATTCTTTTTGTCACCAGAACCAGACTTGGGCTATTATAAATCAGTAGCTCACATCTGGTCTCCAGATGTTATTTTTCCATAGACTCAAAATAATTGTTGTGGTAGACAAGATACTATTCTTCTTTGGGGAAACCTAACTCTCTCTCAATAGACTGTCTTTGCTCTGGATATAATTCTTGCTCTTGTCTACCCCTATCCCTCCTTTTTCTAGAATTTTCTACATTTGAAATTTTCTACTCTAGAAGCTTCCAAGCCCATACAACTTCAGAATTTGGCAACTTCCTGCCTGTGACATCAGAGGTGGAAAACTAATCATAATCTATTTCCACAAGACTGGCCCTTATCTTCATTCTTTATCTTCCTTTTTGTATGGAATGGACACAAGGCTTCTCTGTGCAAAATTGAATAGGGTACCAAGAGCCTAATTTAATCCAGATTTTGGGGGAGGAAGACACCATGCTTGAAATTTTTATTTTTCCTGTTAAGGTCTGATCATTTTGATATACCACTTTTGAAAAGAAATTGCTTTTAAAAATAAAAGAAAAAAAAAGAAAAGTAATTGCCCAACTATTATTGGGCCCTAGTTACTACTAAATGAATAATACAGGGTCATAACATTACCTTTTATCCAGAGTTGCCCATTATCAGTTGGAAGATAAAAGATGGTTTCTTTAACACAATGGACATGACACGATATGCTTCTATTGTCAAATGGAAATTGTATATTCAGACAATATTCATTCTGTCTTGCCTCTCTCAATTGTTCAGTGAAGAAAGCCATATACACCCAGAGAGAGGGATATGAAATGGGGACCACAACATAGCATTTTCATGCTCTCTATTGATGTTTGCTTACATTGTATTTCCTTTATCTGATTTTTCTTTCTTGTAGATAACGATTTTTCTTGTACAACAATGATAAGTGTGGAAATATGTATACATATATTTGATTTGTCAAGTATTTTAACATAATTAACATGTAGTGGATATCGGGCCATCTAGGGGAGGGGTGGGGAGTAGGGGGGAAAATTTTGTAACAGAAAGCTTTGTAAGGGTCAATGTTGGAGAATTACCCATACATATGTTTTGCAAATAAAAAGTTTTAATTAAAAAAATAAAATAAAAAAATCATTCTGTCTTTTCAAGTCCTTTTATGCTTTCCATGATTTGGTTGTGACTTTGTTGAAGGTCCAGTCCTAGATCCAGTGGTTTGTGTCTTCTGTTAGCAAATTGAGCCCCTGTTTACCAGGACTTAACTCTTAAAGAACATTATTTTGCCTAATTCACCAATAACTTTGTTTATTATGAAAAAGATATCAGTGGCCATTAATCCAGTAATGAAAGTATGCTGAAATATGGAAATCCTGGAAAATCTTAGAAGTAGGTTGATATATAAACTGGATGGCTGGCATTTGAGAGAGATGAAGGAAAGAACTAACAAAGTTTTTTATTAATAAAATAAGAGTCTAGGATCTGGAGACAAAAGAATTGCAGAATTAAAAGCTCCATTTGATGCAGTAATTTTTGGAGGTACCTTTCTTACATACAGTTGTCTATAGGGACTCATCAGAGACATCACATTCCCTTTGTTGATCTGAATAAAAGAGTTGATGCTCTCATGAAAACAAAAGATATTGGGGGATTGTATCCATTATTAGTAGGACATGAAGCCTTTGATGCTATGTTGCAGTGGTTGTGGAAACATATGATCCCCTTAACTAATGCTGACACAGCTACTAATTAATGATCAGTATGTCAATCAAAGCATCTGCCTTTGAAAGATCAATATGGCACAACCCTTTGTAATTTTCAACCTGCCTCTCATAGACAAATTAATTCTATTGGCTCTGGACAAGAGGTTTACCCTTATTGTAGCTGATACTCAATCAGGATGTGGCATTGCTATGATAGTTGTCTCCCACTATCATAGACACCATGAAAGTCCTAACAGAAGATAGAAAATATACTTCTTTCTTATGCATCCTTTGGAATCATTATCCCTGATTAAAGCACACAATTCTGAAATGGAGAAGGTCTAATACTAAGTCCATTACCATTTCATTAGCTGGCTTCTATATCATCTGTACTATTCTCAGACAACTGGCATTAATTATCCCAGGAATGGATAATAGCTTTCATTTTGTATAACTTCATATGTGGTTTCTTAATGAGGGTTGGGAATAAGGAAGAGAATCTGGAACTGAAAAGTTTTAAAAAATAAATGTAAAAAATTGTTTTAAATGTAACTAGGGAAAATATTGAATAAATAAATAATAAAAGTAAAACAGTAACTTTCTTATCACCTCCCTGGTTATTGTGGTTGTGTCTCCTCTTTAAAGAAGTTGTCTTTCATTAAAAAAAAAAGCAAATTAATGTTTCTAGAATTGGGAGGGTTTTCTCATCCAATCGTTTCTTGGATGTGGCCTTTATGAGGACACACTTGAAAAGGTTGAATTTATTTTACCTTTCACTAACCCCTCCTTATTCCATCCCGTATGCAGAGATGCTCAAGCCTTGAGGTTTTTGATTCCTCTGAAGGTTCTATATAACCCAAAGAAACAATTCAAATCATCCTTAATTTGCAAAACATTGTTTCCCTTAGGATGATTTGGACAACTTCCTAAAAAGGAGCTATGGAAACAAAAGGTGGAATTATTGGGAGATGTTTTTAATAGTATGGAAAAGATGAAGCTATTATTTTATAATGCTGGCAAATAGAAATTTCCTTTGGGGGAAAAAGGAACTTATCACTGACCTGATAGTAACCTCCAGTTCTGGGACTGAAGGTGTGTTTTTGTGTAACCTCCATAGAAGGGTATAAATTCTTAACCCAGGCTTCTAAAGAGACCAAAATTTGATATCATCCTTCTGATAGGGCTCCCAAGAATGGGGAGATTTTGACTGGTAGACTTAAGAACATTGAGAAATAGTAAGGGTGAGCCCTGGTAGCAACTCAAGTGTCCAGCCCCTTAGCTGCCTTGATTAGATGGGGACCAGTGCCAGCGTTGAAAGTAGATTTATCTGATTCATGGACCTGATGTTTCTGGTGCTGCTGATCGTCATTTGAATTGTTATACGTATCAGAAAACCTACTATGAACTTCCCCTAATATTATTTCCATGGAATGATTTGCATTTTTAGTAGTTTTATTTCTACTTTGTTTTTTATATTTATGTTGTTTTTCCACTAAGACTGTTCATGCTAGGATTGTTTTAAGATTATTTTAGTGATAGCAGGTTACCTAGAATATTGTGGGGATCTAACAACCAAGAAGTGTGTAGTAGCAGCATGAATTACTCTTCATCTGGAGTGTTCATAATGAGTTGGGTGATTCTGAGATAGTCCTTGTAACAAGGGCAGAATACAGGAAGCTTCTACTATTAAATGGAAATGATATATTCAAGATTTCTTTACTTCTGATGTTAGTTCCCATCACAAAGGTTGGGACTTTGAAGCTAAGACCTGTTTTATTTTGACTGAGCTGGTCCTTTAAGAGACCATTGGCTTCCTTGCTCTCCAGGGTTTTACTAGATTTCTTATGGTCCTTTAGGGAACTCCTATTGGATCTAGCATAGTCATGGGCAATTGTGAAAGCATAGAAGGAGACGATAGCTTAATGTTAGCATTTATATAATCCCTTTTGACCTTCATCACCAGTAAAATTTTTATTGCATTTTATGGCCTTATTATATTAAGAAATGTTTACACTTCTCTAGCCTGAGTTAAACCTAGTCCAGAACAAATCCCATATTTGGAGGATCATGTGATCAATAAGCCCTTGGGTGAAGATTTCAAATGAGAAGGAAATTCCTACATTCATTTCATTTTTTGTATACTTATTCTTAGGAAGTGTTTCACCTCATACTATTTTTCCTATTTTGCCCTATGGAGCTAAGCAAAACAACTCTCATCTCTTTTCCACATGATGATTCTTAAAATATTTAAAGACCTCTCCCCTAAATCTTTTCAAAAGAAGATTTAGGGGAGAGGTCTTTAAATTTTGGCTAAAAATCCCTAGTTCCTTTAATTGGAATGAAGATGAAACCCTCCACTATCCTGCTTCTATTCCAACAATTCTCTCCCAATGGAGCCAAGATGGTGGAATAAAGCCAGGAAGCTGCTTGATCTTTCTTAGTTTCCCTCAAAAACCACATGAAACCAAACCTCTGAACAGAGTCCAGAATAAGAGTCTACAAAGAGATGGACTGAACAATTTTCCAGCTCAAGATAGATTGGAAGATTCTTCAAAAAAAGTCAATCTCACTGGGGTGAAAGGGATGCTTAGCCAGCTCAGACATAGTCTGGGAAAACTAATGGGAGGATCTTAATCCCAGTTGGTCAGCAACTGAGACCATTGGTCCTGGCTCAGTAAAACAGTAGTAGAGCAGAGCAGTGGGGCAGCCTCCAATCCAAGTGCAAAAGGCAAATTGCCAGCTTGTGAAACCAGGCAACAACAGGTGGGACTAGGTCTGGTTACTTCCCAGCTGTGAGCAAGACACCAAACACAAGGGGCCTCTGTGCTCAAAAAGCTGCACAAGAAGCTTGGGGCAAAGCCCCCTGTTCTCCAGGAACAGAACTTATTTTAAAAGTCATGAAATTGGGGGGGGGGGAGAAAAGAAATAAAGAAAATGAGGAATCTTTACCATAGAAAATTAGTATGGTGACAGGGAGGACCAAAACACCACTTCAAATGAAGGCAAAAAGCCTACATGCAAAATCTCAAAAGGGGACATGAACTGGTCTCAAGCCCAAAGAGCTTTATTGGAAGAGCTCATAAAGGATTTTAAAAGTCAAATAAGAGAGGTGGAAGAAAAATGGGAAAAGAAATGAGAAATATGCAAGAAAGAATTAACAACTTGGAAAAATAAGGACAAAAAAAAGCAGAAAACAAATCCTTAAAGAATACAATAGGCCAAATGCAAAAAAAATCCACTGAAGAAATCATCATTTTTAAAAGTAGAATTAATCAAATGGTAAAGGATATACAAAAGCTAAATGAAGAAAATCACACATTAAAAACTAGTACTGGGCAAATGGAAGCTAATGACTCTATGAGACATCAAAAATCAGTTAAACAAACAAAAAAGAATGGAAAAATATAAAATACCTCAGTGGAAAAACAGCTGACTTGGAAAATATATCTAAGAGAGAAAATTTAGAAACAATTGGACTATCTGAAGTGCATAACCATTAAAAAAAAAGAGCCTGGATTGCATGCTTCAAAAAATCAAGGAAAACTCCTGATATATTAGTAGGCAAAATAGTCATTGAAAGAATTCATCGATTCCTCCAGAAAAAGATCTAACAAGGAAAACCCCAAGAAGCATCATTGCAAAACTCCAGAACTATAATCTTGGGAAAAATACTGTAGATTGAAAAAAAAAAAAAACAAACAATTCAAGTATTAAGGAGTTAAAGTCAAAATTACCTAGGATTTGGCAATGTCTACAATAAATTTGGAAAAGAGGGCCTGGAATATTCCAGAAGTCAAAGGACCTTGGATTACAACCAAGAATCAACTATCCAGCAAGATTAAGCATTATCTTTCAGGGAAGGAGGTGGATCTTCAATGAAGTAGAGACTTTCAATCATTTCTATCAAAAAGACCAGAACTAAAAGAAAATTTGATCTACAAACACAGGACTCAAGAGAAGCATAAAAAGGTAAATAGGAAAGGAAAAAATATCATTTAAAGGTTAAACTGTTTATATCCCTACATGGGAAAATGATACTTGTAGCTCTTGAGAACTGTCTCTTTTATTAGGACAGTTACAGGGGGCTTACATAAGACGGTGTGTGTATAAATTGACTCTGATGTGATAATATTAAAGAAAAAAGATACTAACAGGGGGGATATTGTACTGGGAGAAGAAGAAAGAGTAGGTAAAATGGGGTAAATTAGATCATATGAAGAGGCACAATAGAGCGAAAAAAGGGAGGAAGATGAGCATTGTCTCTAGCTTAATTTCATCAGTCTTGACTCAGAGGGAATAACATACAATCAGTTGGGTATAGAACTTTATCTTACCCTATAGGGAAGTAGGAGGAGAAAGGGGAAAGAAAAGGAGGGGCTGGATAGAAGGGAAGGCAAATTGAGAGTGGGGTTGGTCAGAAACAAAGTACTGCTAAGGAAGGACAGGGGTAAGGAATGGGGAAGTAGGGCTCCTAGGCAGTGGGGCACCATGAAGACTCAAGCTGTGAGGGTGGAAGTCCAGGACCAGCTGAAAACTAGGGGACATCCTCTGCTGATCAGGTGAAAGAATCTGGGAAAGGGGCAGCTAGATGGCTAGAACACTGGCCCTGAAGTCAGGAGGACCTGAGTTCAAATCTGGCCTCAGACACTTAACACTTCCTAGCTGTGTGGTCCTGGGCAAGTCACTTAACTGAAATTGCCTCAGCAAAAAAACAAAACAAAACAAAAACCTTTTTCAGCTGCCACAAGAACTGCTGGAAGCCTACCCTAGAACACAGCTAGAACCTTTCCCATGGCTGGCTGTAAGAAGAAGAGCACACATAAGTACAGCAATCCTCTCATAGGCAAAGAGCAACAGTGTCTGAAACATGACCCAAGAGAGAATAATCCCAAAGCCAGACTGGATTGGATCTTTATAATCATAAAATTTAAATAATTGAGAGCCAAAAAAAGCCAGATGCTGGAGTACAGATTCACTGTGGAGAGGTAATTACTAGATCAGGAGGTAAGATAGTAAGATACCATAGTAAGAAAATTAGCAACCAAATATTTCACTCCAACAATCTGGACACTTTTCTACAAAACATCTAGATAATATTAGTGGGAAAGAATGGACAAATATAAAATGGGCATGTGTGAGGAGGCAACTAATACTTTGATTTCTTCATGCCCTGCCATCCTTGCTCCCTTCTTGTCTCATGAGTGGGCAGCGAGGCAACATGTGGGCAGAACACCAGCTCTGGAGTCAGGAGGATCTGAATTCAAAACCAGCCTCATTTATTTACTGTGTAGTTGTGTGACCCTGGGCAAGACACTTAACTCTGCTTCAGTTTTCTCATCTATAACATGAACTGGAGAAGGAAATTTCAAACCACTCCATTATTTGCCAAGAAAATCCCAAACAGGGTCACAAAGAGCTGGACATGACTAAAAACAATTCAACAATAACAAGTCTCATTCAAGCATCATCTCTGCCAAGCATTGTTCTTCATTGGTCTTGTACGGACGCTGTTTGACGATATTGTGAGGTTGCTTTTGGTATCTTCAGGTCACAATATTGTAAAGTTTTTCTCTGCTTTCAGCCTTTACTTTAGCTTGAGCCTCAGTTGGAGTGCTACCTGTTCTTTATAGGAGAACAAGTTAGCTCTGTTATTGCTCTTTCAGCTTAGAAAATGGAGACTTTTTGCTATGGCTCCTTTAAAAATATATATATAGTTCAGGGAAGTTCAGATAAAGATCAGTGATCTACAGAGGGAACATTAACAAACTCTATTGTTACTAACAAACAGAGGAGAACAGCAGCCACTAGCAGGGACAATCTCCATGTATGGTCTCCTGGTCCTCAGTGAATAGTACACCAAGGAGATGCGGGTCAGTGGAGAGCTGTAGCCATGCTCCAAAGGCACAAACCCCTCAGGACTGCACATATATCTTGTTTGAGACAGAGCCACTATGATATCAACAGGAGACTAAGCTGTTCTCTGTAGGGTGAATAAAGGTATAAGGAGTAAGGAATGAGGAGTAGAAAATCTAGCCCTAGCTAGATCCAGCAAGAGGTTATGGTTTTATACATAAAAGGGTTATGTCCAGTCTCTAGATTTAATAAACTTGACATACTTGTATCCTTGGGGTGGAGGTAGTGGGATGGGGACTGAGGCTGTCCTAGACAAATCATTTTTCATTCATCGACTGAAAAGCAGAAACTTCAAAACCCAGGCATGAAACTAGGGGAAAATATTTTTAGATTTTTAAGTTGTTTGGGTTTTTTCCCACATAAGAAGGACATTGTCTTTCAGAACTTTTGGTAAGAATGGACTTTGCTCCCTAGAAGATTTCCTGCTCTGGAACCCATATTCTTTGGGAACATAGAGAGCTGCTCACTTTACACATGCCTTCAAATAAATCTTTTTCCCCCACTTAGATTTTCTCTTCACCAGGAGCTAGATGTCTGTCAGAAAACTTTAGTCTGACTTAGGGTCAGAAACTCTATGTAAGTTATAAAGATAGTCCATTTAGCTTCAAAAGGTCAAGGTCTCCCAGTCTATATAACTCTACTCCCAAAACTCTTTCGCATCCCAAGAAGATGAGGTGAAAGGGGAAAAGGGTCAGGAACAAAACTAAGCTGACAAAAAGACAAGTCATTGTCTTCTGGTTTAATGACATTGTGGGCCTATTGAAAGTATACAGGGTCAGCAAACTTGTACATACTTTGAGTTCATTAACTATTTGTGCCTTTTGTGAACACTTAGTATTACAGAATTATAGACTTAGAATGTATTTATTTTATTTTTAATACATATTGTTTTATGAATTATGTTGGGAGAGAAAAATCAGAGCAAATGGGAAAAAACATAGGAGAGATTAAAAAAAAAAGAAAAAAGAAGTGAGCATGGCATGTGTTGATTACATTCAACCTCCTTAGTTTTCTTTGGTTGCAGGTAGCATTTTCTGTCCAATCTATTGGAATTCCTTTGGATCACTGAACTACTGAGAAGAACCAAGCCTTTCATAGTTAATAGATTTAGAATTTAAAAAGAAACTTACAGAAAAATAAAAGTCATGTCTCCCTTGCTCCCCTCCATCCATTTCACAGATGAAGTAGGTGAGTCAGTCCCAGAGAGATTGCTAGCTGGGTGACATTGGGCAAGTCATGTAAAGGTCTAAGCCAGGATTCAAATTCAGGTCTTCCTGACTCCACTAGTTTCTATTCATTATCATACTACCTCTCTTACTGTTCTTCATTTTACCTCAGCCATTTATATCTAACTCTCTCCCCACTCCAATCCAGTCTTCTGCCAAGGAAATTTTATTTTCCAACATATATTTTTCATTCCAGTGACAATGGTGTCCTGGCTGTTCCATCAACAAGACACTTCATCTCTCAGCTCTGGACATTTGCTGGCTGTCTCCCATTCCTGGAACACTCTTACTCCTCCTTTCTGATACTGACCTTCCTGACTTCCTTTAAGTCACAAACAAAATCTTATTTTTTATTGGAAGCCTTCTCCATGCCCTCTTAATTCTAGTTCCTTACTGTTGTTAATTATCTACTACTTTCCTGCAGATAGTTTACTTTGTATGTAGTTGTTCACACATTTGCTCTTCCATTAGACTATAAGTGCCTTGAGTATATGAACTTTTTGTTATTTGTCCAAGGGAACCATGACATCAAGGAGGTGATGCCATGCATATAAATCAACCTGATTTAAGTGAAAGAGGGCTGTGCAACATCACTTTCTGCTCTGAAGCTATCTGGGTCCAGTGGCCAGTTATTGATCAGGACAACTGGAGATGGCTCTGCATGCAATGGGAGACCTTGGCCTTTTTAAGCTAAGGAACTGTCTTTATCCTCCTTTTGTATCTCCAGCACTTAGTACAGGGCCTGGCACCTAATAGGTGCTTTCTAAACATTTGTTGATTATTGATTTTTCTAAAACAGCAGTCTGACCACATGACCCCTGAGCTTCAATGTCTCCCTGTTTTTCCACGATCAATATAGACGCTGATACAGTCATCCTAGGGCACTTAACAGTTTTTGAAACATGATACTCCATCTCTTATCTCCACACTTTTGTACTATCTGTCCTCCATATCTAGAATGCACTCCTACTTCACCATCTCTCAATTTCCATGTCTTCTTTCAAGAAGGTTCATATCCTATCTTTTTTTTAATTAAACATTTTATTTTCAAAACATATGCGTGGATAATTTTTCAGCATTGACCCTTGCAAAATGTTGTGTTCCAATTCCCACCCCCTTCTCTCCACCTTCTTCCCTAGATGGCAAGTAGTCCAATATATATTAAACATGGTAAAAATATGTTAAATCCAATATATGCATACATATTTATACAATTATCTTGCTGCACAAGAAAAATCAGATCAAAAAGAAAAAAAAATGAGAAAGAAAATAAAATGCAAGTAAATAACATCAAAATTTAAAATGTGGTCGATACTCAGTTCCCTCAGGCCTCTCTCTGGATGTATATGACTATCTTTATCGCTGAACAATAGGAACTGGTTTGAATCACATCATTGTTGAAGAGAGCCATGTCCATCAGAATTGATCATCATGTAATACTGTTGTTGCTGTGTATGATGATCTCCTGGTTCTGCTCGTTTCACTCAGCATCAGTTCATGCAAGTCCCTCCAGGCCTCTCTGAAATTGTCCTGCTGGTCGTTTCTTACAGAACAATAATATTCCATAACATTCATATACCATAACTTATTCAGCCATTCTCCAATTGATGGGCATCCATTCAGTTTCCAGTTTCTAGCCACTATAAAAAGGGCTGCCACAAACATTCTTGCACATGTGGGGTCCTTTCCCTCCTCTAAGATCTCTTTGGGATATAGGCCCAGTAGAAACACTGCTGGGTCAAAGGGTATGCACAGTTTGACAACTTTTTGAGCATAGCTCCAAATTGCTCTCCAGAATGGTTGGATCCGTTCACAGTTCCACCAACAATGTATTAGTGTCCCAGCCCTCCCACATCCCCTCCCACATTCGTCCTTATCTTTTCCTGTCATCTTAGCCAATCTGACAGGTGTGTAGTGGTACTTCAGGGTTGTCTTAATTTGCATTTCTCTGATCAATAGTGATTTGGAGCACCTTTTCATATGATTATAAATAGTTCTAATTTCATCCTCTGAAAACTGTCTGTTCATATCCTTTGCTGCTGGTCGTTTCTTACAGAACAATATTCCATAACATTCATATACCATAATTTGTTCAGCCATTCTCCAATTGATGGGCATCCCTTCAGTTTCCAGTTTCTAGCCACTACAAAAAGGGCTGCCACAAACATTTCTGCACATGTGGGGCCCTTTCCCTCCTTTAAGATCTCTTTGAACATACCCTACCTTCTATAAGAGACCTTTGCTGGCCAATTTGCCAATGTCTTGCTCTCAGATATTTTTCCAGCTACTCTGCATATATACATAATAGTCCTCAAAAAAAATTAACTGGCTGATTTGAAGAATCTGAGTTACTGGAGGCTTGTATTTGTACTAGAACTTATCCTTTTATCCACCTGGGAAAGAGGAAGCTACCACAGGAACCCAACAGGAGAATGGAATCTTCTATCAGAGCAAGAGTTCAAGAAATCTTAGGCTACAGAGTTGGAGGAGAGGATCTCCTGACAGGAGGGGGTGTAGGAAGTCACAGTAATGACAACTCTATTAATAGTTTTTCCACATTACCCAAAATGAATCTACTTTCCCCCCCAGTGTTCCAATTATCTGAATGATTGCCCACAATAAAATCTTAGTTTGCTACTTCCTCCTTGATAGAAAAATTGTTGCATACATATTGTACAAATTTACCTAGATATTTACATGTTTTCTCCTCCATCCAATGTTCATTGGAGATAGACTGCTTCTCTTATCTAGGTATCCTAATTTTGGTTGTATTCGATCTTTCATGCAATGTCACTGATTTTATATTTAGTAATTGCCTCTATCTCTTGTTTGGTTAAAATTGTATCTCAACTGTATGAGGTTATGATCTGCTTCCACTATAATTTTTTTTTTTATTTTTTATTTTATTTGCATAACATATGTGTGGGTAATTCTTCAACATTAACCCTTACATAGCTTTCTGTTACAAATTTTTCCCCCCAACTCCCCACCCCTCCCCTAGATGGCAGGATATCCACTACATGTTAATTATGTTAAAATATCAGCAAATCGAATATATGTATACATATTTCCAAACTTATCATTGTTGTGCAAGAAAAATCTTATCTACACAAAAGATATATCAGATAAAGGAAACACAATGTAAGCAAACATCAATCAAGGAGTATGAGAATGTTATGTTGTGGTCCACATTTCACATCCCTCTCTCTGGGTGTATATGGCTTTCTTCAGTGAACAATTGGAACTGGTTTGAAACATTTCATTGTTGAAGAGAGCCATGTCCATCAGAATTGATCGTCATATAGTACTGCTGTTGCTGTGTATAATGATCTCCTGGTTCTGCTCATTTCACTCAGCATCAGTTCATGTAAGTCTCTCCAGGCCTCTCTGAAATCATCTTGCTGGTCGTTTCTTACAGAACAATAATATTCCATAACATTCATATACCATAATTTATTCAGCCACTCTCCAATTGAAGGGCATCTATTCAATTTCCAGTTTCTAGCCACTACAAAAAGGGCTGCCACGAACATTCTTGCATATGTGGGTCCCTTTCCCTCCTCTAAGATCTCTTTGGGATATAGGCCCAATAGAAACACTGCTGGGTCAAAAGGTATGCACAGTTTGATAACTTTTTGAGCATAGCTCCAAATTGCTCTCCAGAATGGTTGGATCCGTTCACAGCTCCACCAACAATGCATCAGTGTCCCAGCCCTCCCACATCCCTCCAACATTCATCATTAACTTTTCCTGTCATTTTAGCCAATCTGACAGGTGTTCCACTATAATTTTTAAATAGTATTTAATTTTAAGGTTTCACATTCATTTAGAACAGATCGTGAAATATGGTGTAAGGTTTTGCTTTAAGCCAAATTTCTGACAGACTGCTTCTGTTTTCCTAGCAGTTTTTGTCCAATAGGTAGTTTTGTCATAAGTAATTTGTTTTCCAGTTGATTAAATACTAAGTTATTGAGTTCCATTGCTTCTGATTCTTACTAATCTAACCAGTTCCATCTATGTACCTCTCTATTTTTAACCAATATCAAATGGTTGATTCTTGCAGTTATTATAGTTTGAGATCTGAAAGTGCTATTTCTCCTTCAGCACTATGTATTTTCAAAATTTTCCTTGATATTCTAGATCTTTTATTTATTTTTCCAAATGCATTTTGTAGTTATTTTAACAAGCTCTATAAAGTATACTTTTGATCATTTGAATGGTATTGCATTAAAATGTAAATTAACATTGGTAGTATGGTCATTTTTATTGTATAAATCATATCATAGCCAACAATTAGCACTGAATGTACCTACAGCTATTTAAGTTGTTCTTTCTTTAAAAACTTCACAATTGCATCTATACAAGTCTTTCGTGTGCTTCGCTAGATCAATTTCCCAGATATTTTATGAACTGTTTTTTTTGGGAGTGGAATTTCCCATTCGATTGCTGCTTCTTTGTAGTATTTTATGTACTTCTGGATGTTACAATTTTTATATGAGTAATTATATTGATAGTTTTCCTGACATTGAACTATCCTTGTATCCTTGCTATAAATCCCACTTGGTTGCCATGGTTTCTTTGATAAATTGCTCTAATCTGACAGTATTTTGTTCAAAAGTTTTAAATATTCATTAATATTGGCCTATAATTTTGTTTTTTTCCTGGTTTAGGCATTAGGGCTATATTTATCTCATAAAAGGATTCTTACTTTCAAAATTTTTGACAATAATTTGCAAAACATATGCATACATATCTACATATTTTTTTCATTTTATCTTTTTTTAGCAACACCTTTTATTTTATTGAAATGTGGCCTGGGAAGCAAAGAAGGCATCCATCAATTTTAAAATAATTAGATGAAATAAATGTGATATAGATTACTGTGTAATGAGAAATTTGAATATAGAGAACCACTGGAAAATTTCAAATTAAGTAAGCAGAACCAGGAATATAGCATACATATTGAAGACAAGGTAAATGGAAATGTAGACAACGAATGTTGGTCATGGAGAACTCCACATGATTATAATTTGAAAATGATAGTTAATTGCAGCATAAAATCTGCATGTAGTTTTTTGTTCTTTTTGTAAATTTGATCATTATTGCCTACCATAATGCCTACAACCCATTATGTTTAATAAATGCTCACTGACTGGCTGATACACTACATCTATATATTTTAAAGCATAATAGAATTCTCCTGTAAAGCCAATCAGAAACAGAGGTTTTTTTCATTTGGCATTTCTGTTACAACTAGTTCTACTTCATTTTATAAGATAGTTATATAACTGTATGTAACGTTATTATTCTTTATTTCTTCTGATTTTGTTGTGACTTAACCTTGCCCATTTGCTATTTTTATTGACTTGATTTTTTTGTCCTTTTCTTTTTAATTAGATTGGCTGAAGATTTATAACTTTTATTAGTCTTTTCAAAATACTGGCTTTTAATTTTATCATTTGGCAGTTTTTGTTCAATTTTTGTCCAATTTATCCATTTCTCCTTTAGTTTTTATTTGTTGGGTTTTGTTGCTTTTGGGGGGGGGTTTCATACTCTGTATATTAGGTGTTGGTGTTTTGGGGTGTTTTTTTTATTTCGGCTTTCAAATTTTTAAAATTGAATTGTTAATGTTTGTAGGCCTATGATTCCTTTCCAGAGGACTGGGGTTCTTTTGGTAGTACTTCTTTTTTTGTTAATGTTTATTCTTAAGGCTAATTGTTTTTCAGATGACTATTTTAGTTGCAACCCCAAAATTTTGGTTTTATCAGTAATTGTTTTTTTGTGATTTGTTCTTTGACCCATTCATTTTTTTAGGATTTTATTGCTTAGTCTGCATTTGAGTCTGCCTTTTGTTTATGGTCCTTAAACCAAGTATTTTTATTACAATTATATAGAATCTATTAATTATTTCAGCCTAAGATTTTTTGGGGGCTGCATTTCTGTGTCTGTGTTTCCTAGTGTTTATTCACAGCTGCCTGAACTATAATTAGATTTAGAGTCTTTAAAAAAAAATCTTAATATTTTTGTGTTCTTAATGTTTTTCCTATTCATTTATTTGCTTATTTCAAAGTCTTTTAATTTTCTTCTTCCTGAGATCTTTGGTAATTTCAATCCCCTTAATTTCCCCTAATTACTTTGTGACTCCCTCCCCAAGTGGTAGTTTCCTTGGAAGGCTCAATTGCAAAAGCATCTCAGACTTCTTCCAGGCTGGGGAATTAATTCATGGTTTCCATGACACTTTAGGTGTCATTGGTAGGGAGATGGGTTGAGTGAACTAAGGCATTAACTTTTTATAATCTTCTTTTGGATCTGAGCGTCCTGAACCATGGAGATAGATGAAGTTGCATATAATTTCCATTTTGGAAAGGTTCCAGAGATTAGACATTTGTCTAATCTACTACCTTGTTGGTCATGTGACCTGGATGTTCACCTTTATTTCAACTTTGATTTCTGCTTTTGCTCTTCTTTCTTGGTGCGAGTTCAGAAGGGAAGAAATAAACACCTAGAGCCTACTATGTCCCAGGCACTGTGCTAAGCTCTTTATATTAGCTCATTTGATCATAACAACCTTTTGACATAGATGCTGCTAAAATCCCACTTTATAATTGAGGAAACTGAAACAAGAGGTTAAATGAAGTATCTTAATGATGTTATTTTTATTATCCTTGAATGTAGTATTTGTTTATCCTCATATTTCTGTTATGTGTTTGAGAAACAGACCACACCCAAAATGTCCCCATCTCCCTTTACTGAACATGTCTTCACCCATAAAAGCACACATCAGTCAGATCCCCTCCTACCACCAAAGCAATGTCCTTTTATCTCCCCTTTCCCTCCAAATCTTTCATATATCCCAACATTTTGTAACAATACTACAAAACACTAATTCATCTGAAGGTTACATTTATTAACTCTTTCTGCATTTCTTTGTCTTTGTTCAGGCCTGATTTTCTAAAAACGTTCCAAATGCTTATTATTGAGTATCCATCTTTTTTTCATTTATAGTAAAGCTCAGATTTGCACAGAAGGTGAGTTAGGCTGCATCTAGAACTCCATTGCTCTTTGGAACATATTCTGGGGGTTCAGAAGTCTTGTTATTCAAATTTTCTTTCCATTCCCATCTGAAAGTCATTCTCTCTATCACTTGCAGAATTTGTTTCTGAATTGAATTGCTCTACTTAATCACAACAAATCTAGGATCTTGGATTGTTGTTTTGTTTTCCTGAAGGCAATATATTAGTTCTTTCAATTAGTATTTTATTTTCCATGTTTAAAAAATTCTCTTGTATTATTTCTTGCATTGTGGTTTTCAGGTTTCTCATTTGACATGTTCTTCTGGGAGACCTATGATTATCTCTTGACATCCTGTCTTCAAGATCAATATAATTTGCTTGCATGCTGAGCATATTTTCTTTTAAGCAAATAATTTCTTCCAATGTGGTTTTATTTCTGTGATTATTTTGAACACTTTTTAAAATTCAATATCTATCATTTTTTCTTTTGTTAGGATGATAGCATTTGTTTGCAGGGCAGACCACTCTGGATTGCATCCTTTAAAAATTTTAATTCATTAAAAAGTTTTATTTTCTATTCCAAATTCTCTCCCTTTCTACTATTTCTGCAAACCCTCCTTAAGAAAGCAAGAAAAAAATTTTAAATTAAAATTTAAAAAAAAATTTTAAAAAGCAAGAAAAACAAAATTCATTACAAATATGTGCAGTCACACAAAACAAAATACAGTGTTAGCCATATTAGACCACTAGCCCATCGCCAGAAAAAAAGGGAAAAAATATGCTTCAATCTGCACTGAGTCAATTTTCTCTGGAGTGGGCAGTATGCTTCATCCTGAGTCCTTTGTAGCTATAGTTGGTTATTAGAGATCAGATTATTAGGTTATTAGATTACCAGGTTATTAGATCAGAGTTCCAAAGTCTTTTAAAAAAGTTGATTAATCTTACAATTTATAGTTACGTAAATTGTTCTGGTTTTGCACACTTGTATCATTCATCGATACAGGAATCCTGTTTCTTTGAAACCATTCCCTCTTCATCATTTCTTACAACACTATTATGTAGTAACACTATCACATTCCCATAACTTCTACAGCTATTCCCTGATAGGCACACTCCCTTAGTTTCCAATTCTTTGCCACCATGAAGACTGTGAGTCTGTTTTCCCTTTTTTGGATCTCTTTGTGGTCCAGACCTAGTAGCAATATTGCTGAGTCAAAGGGTAAGTTTAATAAATTCTTGGGTAAAATTCCAAACTGCTGTCCAGAATGGTTGAATCAGTTTAAAGCTTCGAGTCATTAAAGTACCCATTTCCCCCACATCCCCTCCTATATTCGTCATTTTCCTTTTTTCTTGATTTTTACAATCTTTGGCTGATGCAGAAGGTCATCTTTTTCTATTATTAGTGCCTTCTCTGTTGGTTTGTCTACTTATATTCAAGGTCTTTTTTCTTGTGTACTTCAGGAGAAAGGAGGTAAACAAAACTGACCCTAACTGGGTGTTCTGCTTTCCCTCACACTTAGTGGAATGCCATAGAACTACACAGACCTTAACCCAGTTTCTCCGGTTCTTCAGTTCTCTAGCTGATTTCCTTTATAGCACTTTTGCTGTAGCCTGATCAAACTTCTGCCTTTTGGGTCTGAGACACTGAAGAGGAAGTAGACAGTAGAACAGAATCCAACTGGAACCACGTGGATTGATTTATGCAGCCCTACTACCAAAACAAGGCAGGCAATGGGGTGGAAGGCAGAAATGAGCAATTAGGAATTATTATACTCCTTCATTGTTCATTCATCTAGCTTTTACCTAGTTTGATTCCTTGTCCCAGTGAAGCCAATTGAAACTGCTTTGTCTCCTGCACATAATTCCTATTTTAGAACAGTTTGAGAGGTCACGAGGAGGATCAGAGAAAATGTGTAGGCCTTCATTTGGTTTTGGTTATGTCTGTAATAAACTCTTACTTGGGTCTCTCTGTTCTCAATCTGTTCCTGCCTCTAATTCATCACCCACATATGACAAAGTACAGTCTTGACCATGTCACTCTGCTTCAAAAATCCTCAGCAGCACCTACTGTCTTTAGGCTAAACTGAAAACTATTTATTTTAACAGTTCAAAGTTCTCTGATCTGATTCCAACCTACCTTACTTCCCTTGAGGCACTCTATTCTAGCCAGCTGTACTTGGGCATGAAATTCTCTCATATAGCTGGCCACCATAGGCCATTCCACGGTCAGGGATGTACTCCTGTATCTTGCTGCTCAGAATCCTTTTTCCACTTCTTAGGGGATCAGCTCAGGTATCACATCCTACTCTCTTCCTCTCAACTCCCTCCCCACCTCCTATCCCCAAGTTGTTCTTTCTCTTCAAACTGCCTTGTATTCATCCATCTACATATATGTAGCATATTCTTCCTTCCACTTTAAAAGAGAAGTATTTTTGTTCTTATAGTCTTAGGAACTATTACACTAACATAGTAGGCACTTAAAAAATGTTTAATAATGTTATTTTATAAACACAAGCTAGCACACTAGCAAACTGATTATATTGTCCCATAGCAACCAACTACAATTAATTCTGTTAAGAGGACTCCTATAAATGTAAGACATTCATAATAAAGGAGATCAGTATAAGCATAGATAAATCAGCCCGTCCTGACTTAACTGCCCACAAATATATTCCCTGAAGCATAGAGTTCTGGAGCCAGAGGGCAGGCATTTGACCACTTAAATCAAAGTTTCTCAAACTATGGATCTTGACCCCATACAAAGTCATGTAACTGAAGGTGAGGGTTGTAAAAAATCTGGCAACAGTAAAAAGTTTCTGCATGTTCCATCTATGGCCTGCAATATCAAATACTTGGCAAGATTTAATCCTTTACGTAAAAATAAATGAGCACATCTATTTTATTAGCATGTAAATTTGCTTTCATCTTTAATAAATGGTAAAATTATATGCATACTAAAAAATTCTTAAAATAAATCATCTTATGACTTATTATCAATAAATGTTTGATTATATGTCTGGGATTGTGTAAAAATTTCTTGGACAAAAAGGGGTGATGAATGGAAAAAGTTTAAGAAGCCCTGATTCAAACTTTTTACTTTGAATTTTCTATTAAAATGATTACTTTTTAATTCAATTATTAAAATTAAAATTTTGTCCTTTTTTAAAAAATTAATTTAAAAAATTTAAAAATTAGAAAAATCTGCCTGCAAGGGCAGTGTAGTCACTCCACAATGACCTAGCAAATCTCCCCAGGGCACTCATCTGCTTAGGAAGCTTAAGTCTCATCAGAGGTAGGGTGTTTCACAAGCCAGCACATGGCTGCCCTTCCAGGATTCCCTCCCTTGACTCCTGTTTTCTCTCCCACACATGACAGTGCATGCCTGTGTGCCTGGCCCACGAGCTGGGGAGGGGTTCTCTCGGCTCACCTCCAAGGCTTGTCATCTTCTACTCCAATTCTCCTAATTGTTCTTTTCTCCTCTTCTCCTACCCCATAGAATGTAAGACTCTTGAAGCTAGGGAATGGTTCCTTCTTTGTGTTTCTATCTTCTGTGCCTAGTATTTAATACATTAAGGCCTCTGTTCAGAAGGCTTTGTTAGATACAGAAAGCAGAGTAAGTAACTAGATCTATTTTTAGTTTTATTGATTTTTTACAAGCACAAGACTATGGAAGGTGCACCATAGTTAAGAGTCAGGAGACCTGGGTTCACAATTCAGGCTCTTCTCTATCTTACCTTTATGACTGAGAGCAAGTCATGTAAATTTTCTTGGCCTCGATTTCCCACTGATGAAATGATTACCCCTAAGATCCCTTCCAGCTCTAACATAGCATAAGCTCTAAGCATAGCAAAAGGTCAGTGAAGACCTTGTGGTACACAACTCAGTTTATCTCACTGGTGACCTCTTGTTTGGGCTACTATTACTAAAGCCAAATTTCAGATGCCCACACTTGAGCAGCTACAATAACATTAGGCCCTTATTATGAAGGCATTATTTAGCATTGAAAAAAATGGATACAACACATGTACTAATTATTGCTAAGTTTATTGTATTGTGTGAACCATTTACTAAAGGAGAAAAAACCTACATACTTTTAACTAAAACATAAAATCAATACCTACTTTACAAGTTCAAAATTCAATACAATAAAACGCTTTCATACAAAACATTAAATGACTTTAAAAAGCAAATACCCTAACCCACAATGTCCTTTTCCTTTTGTAAAATTTAGGAAGACAACAATGATAAAAAATACACATATTTATATAAATACAGTACACATATAACTAGTAACCCAGTTAGCTATCAAGACCAAAAAGAATTATTCACATTACACCATTTAATACTGGTCAAGCTTAAACATTTCAAGAATGGTCACTCAATAAGAATATCTCTGGATTTGTCATAATTTTTTTTATATCTTTTCCTAAAGAAATTTCTTGTACAGTCTAGTAATTTGTATTGGTCATTTTCTCATGCTGAATTTATTAGAAAATTCCAAATTTCTGTAGAATTCAGAATAATTCATCAACAAAATTTGAAACTTTTTTTGGTTGTTTTAAGCTAGAATAAAGAAAATGTATTTCTATTAGGTTCAACAGTCATTCAGTCAAATAAAATAATGGATTTTCCCAAAGTAACTTTTCCTTAGACGAATGATTCTATCCTTTTCTAATTTCAACTTTACTTTTGTACTTTTTCTTTTTAAGTTTACAAAATTTACTGGCATTTAACAGGCATGACTGGTAACTGGATCTCCAACTTAGGCATGGAGATGACAGCCAAAAAGAGGTTCCTGGGATTTCTCTTTAGATTAGCACTACAACTGCAAATAAATCTGCTTTTTAAAATATGGTTTATGAAATGTGGAAATGAAAAAAAAAAGGATGAAACAGACACACTAGAGACTGTGAATATGTATCTTGTTCTCTGAAAGCAGCAGGCAATAGTCTGTAAAATGCAAAGATGACTTGAGGGGAGGCACAATAGAAAAACTGGATTGGGAGCTCCCACTCTGGCTGCCAAACCCCCTAACTCCATTTGACAGGCTGATCTCCATAGCTCCTTTTGTTATGAGATGCTATGAATATACATTGTCACTTTTACTATCTAGCCACACATCTCTTATCTCAGCTTGCAGAACATATTAAGTACCTCTTTCCATACAGCTTCCTCTCCCTCAACCTCTTGATCTTTTTTAAGAATTCTAACAAATATTATACTATACACTTTTTGATCAATTAAATTGTGTTTCTAAACACATGTTCTGGGGATGGGGAGATGGACCATACAAATACATTTTACTCGAAGAGTTCTGCATCCTTCCTAGAAGGCTAAGTGACCTGAATGCTGTTGAAGTAAGAGGGGAAGTTAAAACAAACAAAAAATACGTCTTGTCTGCTTGCCTTATAGTGAGGAGAGCAAAGAATGAAGAAAATGAAGGACACCAATCACATAAACAAACTTCCAAGGCACATCAAAGCAGGCATGATTTGGTTTAATATTGGCAAGTGACACTCTGGAACTTGGCTATAAAAAAAGAAAACTCAGGTTCCTATACACAAATCAGAGTTAGGTGAATTAATTTTTTTAATATTTATTTGGAAAAGTGAAGCTTTTTTAAAACAAAGTTTTGAATCAACACTTTCACTATGTCACTTATTCCAAGTTAATTCTTTTCACTGAATGGCTTTTCTTCAGTTTCTTCGTTACAAGTATAAGAGTAGGTAGGGTAAACTCTTTCCCCTGATCTTCCCTTCCCTCATCCTTTATCTCCTCAGATAACAATTCTCTAACTTGAAGTGAATAAATAGGCTCACAAACTCTTCAGATTCCTATTGGGAAGAGAAGAAATTGAATTGTTTCTGACTGATTATCTTAATTCACTTTAAGGTCTAACAAAGAAGACAGTTAAAGTTTCACTGAGTATTAACAGCCACAAATTCTGTCCCATCTTCTCCTGAATAGTCTGCATGGCCAAATTCCTTTGGCCTGGTTTAGTATGCAAACATGGAAAAACTTTCAAACAAAATAAAACCTTATACGCACACTTCAAGCTCAGAGCAACCAGGATGAAGAGAGGAAAAGTAGGGTGTTGCCAGAAAAAATGCTTCCCATAGTCACATTAAGTTTAACTGGTAGGTTTTGAAGGGTGAGGATGGGGGTGGGTAAGAGTGGGGGGGAGGGGAAGAGGAGATGAGAAACCTGAGCTCAATTCAGTCATTCCTTCAAATGCCACTTTACATTTAATAGAATTCAGGATGTTTACTAAGGCAGTCCAAAGACAGACTTGTTTAAAAAATAAAACCCACTCTACTTTCTAATATTAAAAATGTAAGGGAAATAATACCAAGTAATTTCAAAAGTGGGGTTAAAGTACAGAAAAGAGCTAAAATTACCCACTTTACATTTCTAAAAAAACAAAAGAATGAATTTTAGTAATAGTGTTTTTTAAAAGTTCCCATGGATATTTAACTTCTAATTATCATCCAGGGGAAAATAATAATAATAATAAAATAATAATAATAATAAAAATGAGGGGTATTGAGTACAAGTCACATTAAAAGAAAGATTTTTAGAACTATATTCTGAATGGACACAGATAGTTAGAAAATGTGGGTAGAAAGCAAAAAATTATACAAGGAAAAATTTTTAACAGTTAAAGAACTTCAAAGTTGTCCTTCCAATACAGCTCCCTGGAATAATGTGCCTGAGAGGAACACTATGTGACGTGACAAAAGTACCAGGGAACAGTTTCAGACTAGGATCAACATTCAAGATTGCTGCCTTCATCATCCCATGGGATTTTGTTTATTTTTCTTCCAAGTACATTTGCTGCCTGATTTTTTAAAGAATTTGAGATAATTTTAAAGACAAAATAAAACAAAACTATTGTAAAAGTTAAGGCTTTATGAGGAGGTCTACAGACAAACAATTAAGGCACATAAGTAACTTCAAGTCACTATTAAAATCCAATATAGAAAAACTAGTTCCTTCCCTCATCCTTACTCTCCTTCAAAATATGGCAGATTTAGTTTGTAATGATATTAAGTATAAAAGGAAAGCTCTCAAAACTGAAAATTTTCATGAACACCTGGTACAATTTTGCACAGAAATACCCTTTTCTGGATTAAGCACCACTGGTACCAGTCGGCCAGGAGACCATTTTCAGCTCTCCTCTGTATCTCCCCACCTTGGCAGTGCTGCAGTCAGTCCTTTAAATATTTTCCTCCTCTTTGGCGCCTTCTTCTGGGGGGCTCTGCTGGGCTGACCCCACAGCCTTATTGGCTTCTTTCTGCTTCTCAGTATTATCCACGTTGGTCTCTTCCTCTTTCCCTTCCTTTTTCAGTTCCTCTTCTGCTTTCCGCTCTTTTGCCAAAAGGCGATAATTGATACCCATGCCAATAAAGAGGTAGATGCCCGAGATGATCAGGATGATGCCACAGGCCCAGTACGTGTATTTGTAATCTCCATATATGTCATTGAGACGACCTGAAGCAAGCCAAAGAGGAAGAGACATTCCCTGGTTAGCATGACGAGACCTTCCCCAGCTCCCAAGATGCCAACGCCAAGCTTGGGGTTTTCCATACATTTCAAAGTTACAAAATACAATTTTAGAGGTAGTAAGATTCAGTGAGGGGTTATGGATCACATGGATCACCTGGGGCTGAAGTAGATTCTACAGGCTTCTCACTCCTGGAAGGTTTAGGAAAGTTCTAGGAAAAGAGCATTCTTCTCGTCAGCAAAACATACAAAAGCCAGGAGCTTTAATTGTCAATTAGCCTCGTATTATTTCCTCCTTTACTACTCACCCACTCTCCAATAGAAAAGCCAAAATAGCTCTGCAGGCATGACCAAGTTCTTCCTTTAGTTATATATTTTTACAAAGTCTCAGAATTTATGAGATTGAAAGCTTATCATAGGCCATCTATCTGAGCCACACCCCAAAGCAATCCCCATTATAATATTCAGCCTCTATATGAAGTAATTTAATGAGAACCTACCACTTCTGAAGGCATCTCCCCCCAACTTTACAAACAGCTTTAATTGTTAGCATAGTTTTCCTGGCACCCAATCTAAATATTTCTCTTACGACTTTCCATCCAGTATTCCTAGTTCTTTCCTTTAAGGACAAATAGAATAGGTCTAATCCTTTCCAATCCTCCCCAACTATCAAATTATTCTGTAGTTATTTTATAACATGATTTGTAAATACTTAAATACATATTATCTATTTTGTTCTTGATAGAAAAGACCCACCACTCCTTAAGGGCAGAAATTGTTTCATTTTTTATCTTTCATTTTTGTATCCCATCCTCAAATTGGTACACAGTAGTTGTTTAATGTTTGTTGATCAATTGATTGTTCCACATGACAGCTCTTCAAATATTAGAAGACAGCTAAAACGTTCCCCTCCTGAGTCTTCTGCTAAACAACTCCCCTCTTCTCAGCTCCTTCTGCTGACCCTTATGTGATCATCCAGCTTGTGTGTCCACCTCTAAACATTCTCTGGATTACCAATGTCTTTCACAACTGAATACAGCATTCCAGATGCAGTCTGAGTTGACAATAGAGGGATCATCACCTCATTCAAGGAAGTTATGCATCTCTTAATGCAGCCCAAGATTGCTTTAGCTTTTTTGGATGCCTTGACATACTGATAGCTCATAATAAACTTGAGCCACTAACATATCTAGATCTTTTTTGGACAAATGGCTTGTTTGATTCTGTCTCTCTCATTCTATGTTTGTAAAGTTCTTTCTATTTTTTTTTCTTTTTTTTTTTTGATATCTATGTACATAAATCTACATTTACACACACTGAATTTTATCTCATTAGATTCAGCATGATGGTGTAGCCTATCAAGATCTTTTTGAATCCTAATTCTGTTAATTCTCCATCTACTCCCAGTTTAGGTAGGGTTAGTGCTTTATAGAAGTTAGAGGTTTCTAAGTATTTATGCAAATCATATTTAAAAACAAGATATACTATACCTAAAAGTGGTGGCCCCAGGAGGACAGGACAGCACTCCATGATTGTCAACAAACCCACGGCACTAGAGAATCTCTGGGTTCCAACAAGGTCCATTAGTGTTTCAAACAATACTGAGCTGAGCCAGCCAAATGCAAATCCAAAGAATGCCGCATAGACACAAAATCCCACATAACTGGTGTTTAAAGGTGCCAACAGGTGGCAAATACCATTACAAATTATTGAGAGAGCAAAATAATATTGCATTCGAGGTCTCACCCACTTTGTGTTGGCTACAAGTCCCATAGAGGGTCTAGCTACCATGTCAACAAAAGCTAATATGGAGAGCAGAAAGGCAGCAGACTCTTTAGATATATTCTGACTCTTGGCATAATTACTAAGAAAAACTAAGGGAGCAAATAATCCAAAAAACATGAGCACATTGCCCGAGAGGTACAGCAAAAAACCTCTATGCTTGAAAAGGGAAAAATCTAGGAACTTATTAATCGTTTGGAAGAAAGAATGTTTCTTCTGCTTACTGTTTCCAGCAATAAGATCTGTATTTGCATCACCAGCAACTTTTTTTGAGTCCAACTTCCCTATTTCCTGCAGGGATTCTTTAGATATTTTTTTTGATAAGCCTGGTTTGGGTCCTATTGGTCGCATAAGAGATCCGGCCACACAGCAATTAAGTAGCAAACCTCCAAGAATTAAGAAGCTGCCCCTCCAACCAAAGATACCAAAGAAAATCTGATTTATGGGTGCCAAAGTAGAGAGAAACACAGGACTCCCTGCCATGGCCAACCCATTTGCCAATGGCCGCTTTTTGAAGAAATATTTGCCGATCATGGTTAAAGCTGGATTTAAATTGAAGGAGAGTCCAAGACCTGGAGGAGGGGGGGGGGGGGAAGAGAGAAAAACCAATTAACTTTTAAATATATTTACTTTAATGTAATTGGATTAAAAATAATCATGAGTATTGCTCCTCAAAACTATTTTCCCACCTCCAGCAGTATAAAGTACTACTTTATCAATCAATTAACAAGGATTAATTCAAGCTTACTACATGCTAAACATATGCTCTAAATCTCAGTTTCTTAATCTGTTAAATGAGAATATCTGTAATATTTACCTTAAAGGATTAAGTACAAATGATATAAAGAACATAATGTTTGAAAAATTTAAGACGTTACATAAATATCAATTATTATTATTTCCCTCATCCATGATATTAGTAAAAATGTTTACCAGCATTATTTAACAGGGCCAAAGATAGATCCCTGGGACACTCCATTAGAGAGAAATCCCTCTAAATTGACATCAATTAGGACTATTCTTTGAAACCAATCCTTCAATCATTTCTGAGTCTTCTTATCTAATCTGCATTGCTCCATCTTATTCAAAAGAGAATTATAAGGGATTTTGGCAAATATTTTGCCAAAGTGTTCATCTACAATATTCCCTTGATCTACCAAAGTCAAAAAATGAAGTGAGGCTAGCCTGGTATGGCTTGTTCTTGATATAGACAAATGGTGCTTTTCCTTGTAACAATTCTCTGGATGTCGGGCACATCATTTTTGCACGGTTGATTTGAGCATTTTATTTTTCTACTTCCATTTAAAGTTTCATTGTATCTATGTCAAAAGACCCTTCTTAAAAATAATGGCAGATAGTTGGCCTCTGAACAACCAACGCTAGGAATTACAGTATGCAGAATACCCCAACCTACCGCCAATGACGCCCACACAAAAGTACAGTTCTTGCACAGTGTTACAAAATGAAGCAGCAACCAAACCACATCCTGATAGGAAGCCACCAATCATCATCACTGGCCGGCTGCCATACTTGTTCACCAGGACACTGCTAATGGGACCTAGGGAAGAAAACAGTGAGAGCCATATGGAATAAATTAACTTTTCTCTCCCACTATTCTTTGAGCTCAGGTGCCTCTTTTGAAGGAATCTAACTGGAAAGGTAATATTCTCTCTCACCAAAATCATCATTCTATGAAATATGTCCTTCTCAACACTTCCCAAGAAGTGATACTAAGATCTGCTAAGAGTATATTGACAGGGTCTGTCTCTGGTTCATTTCACTGAGAAGGAAAAAACAATTAGGGCCTCTTCATAAAGCCCAAAAAATGTCAGGGGCTGGCACAGAAATATTCAAACTAAAATGTTGTGACAACTATAAAAGATACACCATTCAAAAAAATAACACATGGCACTAAGTGAAACAAAGTCTCATTAGGAAAATTTGTTTATCAGGGTCATTAGCTAAGGAGAAGGATGGCATCAATAAGCTTCTTTTTAAAAAAAATTAAAATAATACTGATTCAGAGAAATATGCTAGTCACTTCACCTCACTAACAGGGCAAATAAATACAAAGAAGGAACTGTTTCCCAGAGGGAAATTTCATGTGCAATTAGACCACAAACGTCAGCTGCTTTTGATGCAAAATGCAAATGGATTTTAAGTTTTCTGCCAGGCCAGACATGAACTCAGTAGTATTAATTATAGGCACATCCAAGTAATTACATGGGAATGACTACCTTAAGGTCATATTACTCAACTTCAAAAATTAAGCAATACATATCTCAAAAGATAATAGTGGCTTTTACATTTCAGGGAGGAGAGAATATAGATAGAAAGATGAATAGACAGCTAAATAAACAGATATCTATAAATACATTTATATATGTACTTATTCTGGCACTGATTCAATGCCTTAGGTTAAGTTATTAAACTATGTATGTCAAAGAACTTTGAAAACTATGGGATATCATATAAATTATTGCTGTTATTATTTTTCATCTTATTAACATCTGGAACAAAACATCTGAACTTTATGTTATAGAATTTGAGAGGTTAGATTAATACCAAGATTAAGGTAACAAAAGAGGATCTACTTTATCAAATCTCATAAATGTCTGCAGTAGATCTTCTGCCAGGGCTTTGCTACAGCTGCAGCAGTTAAGAATTATGGTAGTTTGATTTTTATACTATCAACAGTTATTTTGAATGGAATTTCTTTTTGTATCTCTTGCTGCTGAACTTTATTGGTAATATATAAAAATGCTGATGATTTATGTGGATCTATTTTGTATCCGGAAACTTTGCTAAAGTTGTGAATTGTTTCTAGTAGTTTTTTAGTTGAGTCTTTAGGGTTTTCTACGTATATCATCATGTTATCTGCAAAGAGTGATAATTTGGTTTCCTCATTACCTACTCTAATTCCTTTAATCTCTTTTTCTTCTCTTGCTGCCAAAGCTAACATTTCTAAGACAATATTAAATAATAATGGTAACAGTGGGCAGCCTTGTTTCACTCCTGATCTTATTGGGAATGGTTCTAGTTTGACTCCATTACATATGATGCTTGCTGAAGGTTTTAAGTAGATACTACTAATCATTTTAAGGAAAAGCCCATTTATTCCTATACTCTCCAGTGTTTTTAATAGGAATGGGTGTTGGATTTTATCAAAGGCTTTTTCTGCATCTATGGAGATAATCATATGGTTTTTATTAATTTGGTTATTAATATAATTGATTATGCTAATAGTTTTCCTAATATTGAACCAGCCCTGCATTCCTGGTATAAATCCTACTTGGTCATGATGTATTATCCTGGGGATGACTTTCTGTAATCTTGTTGCTAAAATCTTATTTAAAATTTTTGCATCAATATTCATTAGGGAAATGGGTCTATAGTTTTCTTTCTCAGTTTTCTCCCTACCTGGTTTAGCTATCAGCACCATATCTGTGTCATAGAAGGAATTTGGTAGTACACCTTCTTTTCCTATTTTTTCAAATAGTTTATATAGTATTGGGATTAATTGTTCTTTGAATGTTTGGTAAAATTCACATGTAAATCCATCTGGTCCTGGAGATTTTTTCTTAGGGAGTTGATTAATAGCTTGTTCTATTTCTTTTTCCAAAATAGGGCTATTTAAATAATTTATTTCCTCTTCTGTTAATCTGGGCAATCTATATTTTTGTAGATATTCCTCCATTTCATTTACATTATCAAATTTATTGGCATAAACTTGGGCAAAGAAACTCCTAATTATTACTCTAATTTCCTCTTCATTGGAGGAAAGTTCTCCCTTATCATTTTTGAGACCAACAATTTGATTTTCCTCTTTCCTTTTTCTAATCAAATTAACTAAAGGCTTATCTGTTTTGTTGGTTTTTTTATAAAACCAACTCTTACTTTTATTTATTAATTCAATAGTTTTCTTATTTTCAATTTTATTGATCTCCCCTTTAATTTTCAGAATTTCCAATTTGGTATTTAATTGAGGGTTTTTAATTTGGTCTTTTTCTAGCTTTTTTAATTGTAAGCCCAGTTCATTAATCTTCTCTTTCTCTGTTTTATGCAAGTAAGCATCTAGAGATATAAAATTACCCCTGGTAGTTTGATTTTTAAACAAAAAAAAAAATGCTGCTTCATGCCTAGAGGCAGCACAAGCTCCACTTTTATTGGTGCTTCATAAATTACTCTGAAATTAAAATATGAAAAGTAATGATCCTTCTTTTATACAATTCCTCCAAAAAAAACTGTAGGAGGATAAATGAGCAAAAAGTAAGTTTGAGGTCTTGTTGAAAAGTTTTTGATATTTATGAGACCACAAACACAAAGGGAGATTATTCAATTTTGATAATGTAATTTAAATCTGAAAACATTTCATGGAAACCAAAAAATTTAGCCTGAATTTCAACTCTTCTAACATCAAGAAAAACAAACTCATACTTAGAATTTGTCTTGAGAAGGCCTAGCTGACAGCAGCAGTAAGAAGAAAATAAATGCCAGCATTTTTTGATTCAAGAGCAGTGACACTCCAACTAGAGTTCTCCAGCCAAATATGGCTCCCTCCCTAGCACTCTGCAGTTTCAAGTTCTCTAATTTCTGTATGTTGGATTAGACTTTATAAGGTTCAAAATAGCACATAGTTCTTCTGGCAAATGATCACTGTAAATAAAGTATAAGTCACATAAATTTTGTTTCAAATACGTCACTATCTAACCAGGAATCTTCCACAGCCTAACAAAGGTTAATCAGGGCCCTCTGTGGCATGAGTACTCACCTCCTCCATATGTAACAGCCAACATGATGGAAGATATCCATGAGACTTCACTGGAAGTAGCATTGAAAATGACTTCAATCTCTTTGAAGAATACAGTAATCGATTTGGCAAACGCATAAGAGAAGCCAATAGAGATGAAAGCTCCAATAACTACGACCCATCCCCAGCCACCTTCTGGTGGAGTGTATCCCACTGGACCTCCAATTGCTGGTGCCATTTTATTTGAAGACAGATTTTTAAATTCAGTTCAATTCCAAAGATCTGCAAAACACATAGTTAAAACACTGTTTAACAAGTAAGCTTTCCCCAACACTTACTTTTCTAAGTGTCCTAGTTGCTTTTTAGATAAACTACCCTCTAGGCAGGTAGATAAGAGTAATAATATTCACCAATTTTTTATAGGGCATTGATATAACCAGTAATATTTTACCAAGTATATTCTTCATTAAATTAAATCAGATAAGAGATAGATTGTTAAAAATTTCTCAAAGTATTCCCCATAAAATTTAACAAGTTGAAAGGAAAAAAGATTACTTTATGCCTTCAGAAGCTATAAACCAACTGTATATAAGACTATTATTAGTCTTTTCATTTCACAATAAACACCTATATTACTCCCTTCTATTCCAGTTAAACTGGCTTATTAGTGGTTCTCAATAAAGAACATTCCAAATCTCACCTCCATGCTTTTGTATAGGCTATCCCCAATGTCGAATGTGTTACCTCTTACTTCTATCTAATAAGACAGATCACAGCTTTCACAGTATAACTCCTCTATCACCTTTAAAATGGACCCTTACTCTGGCTCTCTATTTCTTTAAAATCAATCACTTTCTATATACTGTATTTATTCAAGCTGTGCTGCTGCTGCTGCTCTGTTTAGGAAGCTCTTTGAGAGCAGGGATGATTTTATTTGTATTTGAATCACCAGGTCGGTGACCAGCTTACAACGCATATTTTCTAACTTAAAGATTAGTCAACTTAGGTAATTCTGAGTCCTCAAGTTCCCTCCACATAAGAGCTTAGATTTGAAGGTAAAGACTTCTAAGGTAGAAAGTTTGCTCATCAGTGTGCAGTTTAAGGGAACTGTCTATCACTGGGGAGACTACAGGTATATGGGGCCAGAAGAGCTAGACTCTACCAACCATCTATGCTATTTCTACAATTGTTCAGATGATGCAAGTGAATGAGGAATGATTTGTCTAACAGCCTAATGAAGAGGTTTTACCTTCCAGCACAAGCCTGATGGGCTATTACTTTAGTGCTTTATTTTCCTGTATTTGTTCATGGACTCTGAGTCATTCGATTACCTGACAAGTCTTTATTAAGAGCCTAATATATCAGAAGTATTATATAAAGTAATGGGAAATCTAAATACAAAAAATGAAATCATCTCTACCTTTGTGTCATACATTTTTTTAAAGTAGTGAAATATAGAGTTCCTATGTAGGCATTTACCCATTTTGGGGAAATCAGACACAAGTTATATTTAAGCCTTATTTTTCTGTGGTCTTGCTTCAAGGTGGGAAGACTCATGGTGGGGTGGGGAGGGAGGAAAGGAAGGTCCTGACCATAGTAATCTCAGAGAGTTCTGAGACACAAACATCACACACAAACATCCAAAAGTCCAAAGATGACCAGTGGTAAGTTTTTCTCTTAGGACCAGTAAGAAATATCCTCTGAAGATTTGTTCTTAAGTGCCACCTATCATGCACAGAGATATATGCTAAGATTCTGAGACAGAATATTTATTTACTATATAGTCGGTCCAGCAATAAATTTAGCAGTTGCTAATAGTATACATAACTAGGAACTGAATAATCCCACAATATTAAAAAAACGTTGGAAAGGAGATAGTAATTCAATTCAACAAATATTAACTATTTTGCACAAGGCCACAGCTTGTGAAGTAATAATAGCACACTTTTTACTTGAGAAGGATGAACATATGGAAAACTTATGCAATAAATCAATTCAATCAATATTTGAATGCTTTTTTCTAGGTTCCAGTGGCATAGAGGGATCTAAATATTCCTCCCTCAAAAAAAAAGCCTACATACTTAGTGTGTTTCTATTCTAGTAATACTACATTAAAGTTGATAACCTCACTCCAGATTACCCTGTTCCTGAAGCTATATGAATCCCAGTTTCACTGTTAATGGCCAAAACAGATAAACTTTATTTTTAAAATTTTTATTAAAAGCTTTTTATTTACAAAACATATGAGTGGTTTTTCTACACTGACCTTTGCGAAACTTTTTTTTTTTGTTCCAAGCTTTTCCCCTCCTTCCCTCCCATCCCCCACCCCCCTAGATGACAGGTAATCTAATACATGCTAAATATGTTAAATTATATGACAAATCCAATACATGTATACATATCTATACAGTTATCTTACTGCACAAGAAACATCAGATCTAGAAAGAGAGGGAAAAAAAAACAACCTAAGAAGGAAAACAAAATGCATGGAAATATTCACAGAAAGCATTAAAATACTGTGTTGTGGTTCACACTCAGTTTCCTCAGACCTCTCTCTGGATGTATATGACTATCTTCATTGCTGAACAATAGGAACTGGTTTGAATCACATCATTGTTGAAGAGAACCATGTCCATCAGAATTGATCATCGTATAGTCTTGTTGCTGTGTATAATGATCTCCTGGTTCTACTGCTTTCACTCAGCATCAGTTCATGCAAGTCTCTCCAGGCCTCTCTGAAATCGTCCTGCTGGTCGTTTCTTACAGAGCAATAATATTCCATAACATTCATATACCATAATTTATTCAGCCATTCTTCAATTGATGGGCATCCCTTCAGTTTCCAGTTTCTAGCCACTACAAAAAGGGCTGCCACAAACATTTTTGCACATGTGGGGCCCTTTCCCTCCTCTAAGATCTCTTTGGGATATAGGCCCAATAGAAACACTGCTGAGTCAAAGGGTATGCACAGATTGATAACTTGTTGAGCATAGCTTCAAATTGCTCTCCAGAATGGTTGGATCCGTTCACAGTTCCACCAACAATGTATCAGTGTCCCAGTTTTCCCACATCCCCTCCAACATTCATCATTATCTTTTCCTGTCATTTTAGACAATCTGACAGGTGTGTAGTGGTAAACAGATAAACTTTAAAAGAAGCAAGCTTCTCCCAGCCACACGTTAATAATTAGGATCACAGATCATAGATTTATTTCTATTTCATTCCTAATGCAGAAATATAAACTTTCTGGAGGTGGGAAGGAAACAAGCCCTAGAGAAAGTCCATTTGAAGAAATAAATGGGGAAAAATGTTTTTTTTTTTAACCTATGTTAATCTCCAAGGTCCTGTTGAGCTCAAAATCTCTGAATCTATATAAATTTAAGAGACAGTATTTGAGAAAAAAGTACATTTAACATTAAATTAGAAACTAGCCTCTACATTTCACCACCAGAATTGATACTGGACCCAGGAGCGTAAGAACTAAAAACAACATTCCTCTAAAATAAAAGATCAAGCAACCCCTACCATCTCAGGAACAGGAGAGGCATTTTATTTTAATAAGGCAGAACTAAACCTATTAGGGAGAGATTTGGCCAAGGTTGTATAGCTGTAGTTATTCAAGTTAAACTCTGTCAGCAGTTCCTCTTTTGGCAAACTTTCATAAATGTTTCAGTCCAATTATGTGATTCCAAAGAAGCCGATTTTACAGAACCATATTATGTAACATTACAAGCAACAAAGACAAGTACACAGGCCAAAACACTATAACATACTTGTGTTGTCAAGGTTCATCTCCATTATTAAAAGACTAAGCTACCCCAACCCAGTATGATGAATGATCCATGCTGCCATTTGTATCCTGCCTTAAACTCTAAACAAGGCTCTCTCTAAAGCATATAAAACAAACCAGTAAACTGTAAACAACAATGGTAAGTCTTAAATTAAACTATTTCAAAAGTTTAGAACACTTAATCTCTGATTCCCCCATTCCATTTCATCACTGAACTTTCAGAGATGTTCTTCCTTACTTATGCCTCCTAAATTTCTCAACTTTCCTCAAGACAGCTCAAAATTCAACTTCTACAAGGATCCTGATTAAAAATTAGGCTTTTGCCCTCAATCTCAGAGTTAAAATCTAAAGGATATTCTTAATTATATAAAATATGGTACAGGGTAAAATATGATTAAGCACAAAGGGCTGATGAATTACAATAGGATATCTGAAAAGTAACAATTATAGTGATCTGAAAGGATTGACAGAGAAAGGCTTCACATAAAAAAATGATCCCTGAATCAAGCTTTGGAGATGATTTCAACAAGCAGAGAAGTGAAAGCAGTACACTTTAGGGAGAAGGAACAATTTGCCCAAATGTACAGAGGCAGTAAAGAGGGGATCAGGGAACAGCAAGCATTTTGGTTTGTCCAGAAATGAATTTGTTTTAACAAATGTTAATTAAGTACCTACTTTGCAAAAGGCAAAGGGGTATAAAGCAAAAATTAAATAGTCTTTGAAATAAAAAAAAAATCACTCGTTCACAAAAAGTACAAAAAAAAAGTGCAAGTTATTTCAAGAGAGAATGTGGTCTAGTAAGTTGGGGATAGGAAAAGTAAATGTTTCAGGCCAGGGCTCAAATAGAAGACGGTAGCACAATTTTACTTTTTAAGAGATGGAGGTGAAGACAAAGTATATTCTAGACATGGGGAAATAATACATGTGGCAAAAGAATGACAGCAGAAGTGAAATGTTAAGGGCAGAGATGCAACCAGAAGGCCTGTTTGATTAGAATAGAAAGTTCATGAAAATAAATAAATTGAGATAAAGGTGGAGATGTTAAACTGGAGCCAGATGGTAAAGAATCTTTAATATCAAAAAGTTTCATGTTTTATCAGCTAGGTAATGGGGAACTACAAATGATTTTGAAAAAGGAGTTAGTTTCCTGCTCAAAACCCATGACCAGGTATGCTGGAAAATTCTTTGGGTAGTTGGATAAAGAGGGGTCTAGAAGAATCAGGGACACTAATTGGGAGGCTGGACCACAGCGCAAGTAAGTCATCATGAAGCCTGGAAGAGAGGGAGCAAAGGGAACAGAGGACCAGGAGACGCATGCCAGCAACGGGGCCAAAACTAACCCTGCTGCCGAGGGAGGTTAGCCCCTTCTAATGATGGGTCAGGTCCTCCTGGAGCTCCCCATTTCAGCAAGTGCCCTTGTCAGCCATGTTCATTCCTTGGTCCCTCTCAGGGCTCCACTCCCAACTCTTCAGACTGCTTTTTCCCATTCTTCAGGGGCCCTCTCAACCCTTGAAAATGCCTTTGCCACAATTCCCTCACAGCGTTCCTTGAAAGCCACTAAAAATTCAACTTCATATTATATAATACTACAACTGTGTCTTACAGTTCTGCTAAAGAAATCTGTCTACCTCCTAAAATGTTCATTTAAAACATTCAGAGCCCCAGTTTTACAAGCAACCAAGGCTAATTCATCATCGAATAAATATAAAGCAAAGCTCTCTGACATTTTAAAATGTTTTGAAAAAGCCAATGCGAGATTAAACTTTGGGATTAACTGAAAATTGCAATTTGATTTAAAAAAACATACTATTAGTATTTAAGACTGAGTCTAAACAAAACAAGTTTTTTATCCTAAGTACTTTTCTGTATCTAAAACTTTTCTTTAAACACATCAAAATTATCAACTGAATTCAGAAAATAACAAGGAGAAAGAATGGTATGGAATCATGTGCTTAAAAAAATGAGAAAAGAACCTTTTAAATTCAAGCACAATTCTGTCACAGTCTAACAATAAATTTGGCTGCATCTATTTAAAGTTATTGAGGCAGAGAATAAAATACCATTATCATGTCATTAATGCAAAACTACCATTTTAAAGGTTTATAAAATTTTACTGGAACACATCAAACCTAAAACTATCAGCAAGCAATTTATATGTAATGAGGATGAGCAGAAACCTTTCTCAACAAGATCATGATTGAAATAAGGATGCCCATTATCACCAATATTATTTAATACTGTATGTAGAAATGCTAGCATAGCAGTAAGAGGAAAAAACAAATCGAAGAGATTTGGGATGGAAAATACCACCTGCATCCAGAGAGAGAACCACGGAGACTAAAAATGAATTGAAACATAATATTTTCATCTTTTGGGGGAAGGGGAGGTTTGCTATTTCTTCCTCATTGTTTTTCTCTTTCGTCATGGTTTTTCTTTCACAACTAATATGGAAATGTTTAAAATAATTGTACCTGATTAGCCTATATCAAATTGCTTGCTGTCTTAGAAAGGGGAATAAGGAAGGGAGGTGGGAAAATGGAACTCAAAATCTTACAAAAATTTAAAGGTGAAATTTTTCTTTACATGTAGTTGAAAAAAACTAAATGAAGGAAACAGAATAGACAATGAGGTTAATAAAATTATCTCTTTTTTACAGATAACATAACCATATACTTGGAAAATCCTAAAACTTCAACTAAAAAGTTAGTTGAATAATAAGTTTAGCAAAGTAGCAGGATATAAAATGATCAGCATTTCTATATATCACCAACAAAACCCTGCAAGAAGAGATAAGAGAGATGCCCTATTTAAAATAACTAGAGGACAATATAAAATGCCTGGGAATATGCCTACTAAGACCCATGAACTACATGAAAATATCTATAAAACATTTTATACAAATAAAGTCAGATTTAAATAATTAGAGAAACCTTCATTGTTCATGGGTGGGCAAAGCTAATATAAGAAAAACGACAATTCTGTCTAATCAATTTATTCAATGCCATTCCAATCAAATTACCTAAAACTTATTTATTGCACTAGAGAAAAAATAATAAAATACATTTAGAAGAACAGAAGGTCAAAAATATCAAACGAATTAATGAAACAAACAAACAAATGCAAAGGAAGAAGCTTTAGCAGAGCCAGATCTTAAACTATATTATATAAGGCAGTAGTTATCAAAAGCATCTGGTATTGGCTAAGAAATAAAAATGTAGATCAGGTCAGACATATAACATACAATAGTAAATTGTCAGAGTAACCTTGTGTTTGACAAATGTAAATATTTTAAACTTTTGGGATAAGAATTCATTATTTGGTTTAAAAAAAAAAGCTAACAGGAAAGTAGTTTGGAAGAAAATGGGCATTAACTAGTATTTTATTTACACCATTTACCAAGATACAATCAAAATAAAATAAAAAAAAATATAAAGTAATATATCATAAGAAAATCAGAAAAATGTGAAACATTTTATCTATGAGATTTATGGACAGAAGAATTTATGAATAAAAAAAGAACATTGAGATATAAAATGGTTAATTCTAATTATATGAAATTAAAAAAGAATTTTTACAAATAAAGCCAAGATTAGAAAGAAAGCAAAAGATGGGGGGGGGAATGGGAGGGGGAATTTTATATAAAGTTTCAGATTAAGGGCTCACATTTCAAACACAGAGAATTCTGTAAGAATGAGTCATTCTGGGGCAGCTAGGTGGCATAATGGATAGAACACCAGCCCTTTAGTCAGGAGGACCTGAGTTCAAATTTGACCTCACATACTCAACACTTCCTAGCTGTGTGACCCTGGGCTAATCACTTAACCTCCCCAATTGCCTCAGCAAAACCAAACCAAACCAAAAAAACCCAAGAATGAGTCATTCCCCAAATGATAAATGGTCAAAGAATATGAAAGCAAATTTTCAATGAAATCAAAACTATATGTAGTCATATGAAAAAAAATTTTCAAGTTAAAAAGTTTTTGTACAAACAAAATGAATGCAGACAAGATTAGAAGGGTAGCAGTAAACTGGGAAAATATTTTTTACATCCAAAGGTTCTGATAAAGGCCTCATTTCTAAAATATATCGAGAATTGACTCAAATATATAAGAATTCAAGCCATTCTCCAATTGATAAATGGCCAAAAGATATGAACAGACAATTTTCAGACAAAGAAATTGAAACTATTTCTGGTCACATGAAAAGGCCCTCCAAGTCACTATTGATCAGAGAAATGCAAATTAAGACAACCCTGAGGTACCACTACACACCTGTCAGATTGGCTAAAATGACAGGAAATGATAATGACGAATGTTGGAGGGGATATGGGAAGGCTGGGACATTGATACATTGTAGGTGGAACTGTGAACGGATCCAACCATTCTGGAGAGCAATTTGGAATTGCTAACCATTTTGAAGAACAATCTGGAATTATACCCAAAGACTTATAAAATTGTGTATATTCTTTGCAATATCATTATCAGGTCTGTTTCCCAAGAAGATGAGGGAAAAAGGAAAAAGAATCTAAAATATTTATAGCAGCTTTGTTTGTGGTGGCAAAGTGAAAATTGAAGGGATGTCCATCAACTGGGAATAATTAAACAAGTTGAGTTATATGATTGTGATGGAATACTATTGTACTATAAAAAACATGAGCAGGTTGATTTTAGAAAAACATGGAACTTATGACTTGCATGAAATAATGAAGAGTGAAATGAACAGACCCAAGAGAACATTGTATACAGTAACAATATGCTTGGAACAACTGTAAATAACATGTAAAAAAAGTTGAGTATTAAAAATGTTCAAATAAACCACGAAAAACCTGTGAAGATAGAAGTATATATAGTATGGTTTTAGAGCATGAGTGCTCACACAGATATCTCCCCCCGCCCCAAGTCAATGTCAAATGGTAGCTTTCCCTAGAACAGGGTGGGGAGGTTAAAAAAAAAAAAAAAAAAAAACAAAAAAAAAAAGGAAGTGCAGAAAAGCAGGATAGTTAAAAAAAAAAAAAAAACAATGCACAGAATTTATTGCATAATTGGTTTTTTAATTTTTTATTATTTATTTATTTATTTTTATTAAAGCTTTTTATTTGCATAACATATGTATGGGTAGTTCCTCAGCATTGATCTTTACAAAGCTTTCTGTTACAAATTTTACCCCCAGTCCCCTCCCCTCCCCTAGATGGCAGGAAGTCCACTACATGTTAATTATGTTAAAATATTTAACAGATCGAATATATGTGTACATATTTCCACACTCATCATTGTTGTGCAAGAAAAATCGTATCTACAAGAAAAAAAAAATCAGAGAAAGGAAACACAATCAAGCAAACATCGATAGAAAGCATGAAAATGTTATGTTGTGGTCCACATTTCATATATATGTATATATATATATATATATATATATATATAGATATATATATACACAAATTGAACGACACACATATGGCTTTCTTCATCACTGAACAATTGGAAGTGGTTTGAAACATTTCATTGTTAAAGAGAGCCATGTCCATCAGAATTGATCATCATATAGTACTGTTGTTGCCATGTATGATGATCTCCTGGTTCTGCTCGTTTCACTCAGCATCAGTTCATGCAAGTCTCTCCAGGCCTCTCTGAAATCGTCCTGCTGGTCTATTCTTACAGAGCAATAATATTCCATAACATTCATATACCATAATTTATTCAGCCACTCTCCAATTGATGGGCATCCCTTCAGTTTCCAGTTTCTAGCCACTACAAAAAGGGCTGCCACGAACATTCTTGCACATGTGGGTCCCTTTCCCTCCTCTAAGATCTCTTTGGGATATAGGCCCAGTAGGAACACTGCTGGGTCAAAGGGTATGCACAGTTTGACAACTTTTTGAGCATAGCTCCAAATTGCCCTCCAGAATGGTTGGATCCGTTCCCAGTTCCACCAACAATGTATTAGTGTCCCAGCTTTCCCACATCCCCTCCAGCATTCATCATTATCTTTTCCTGTCATTTTAGCCAATCTGACAGGTGTGGAGTGGTATTTCAGAGTTGTCTTAATTTGCATTTCTCTGATCAATAGTGATTTGGAGCAACTTTTCACATGACTAGAAATAGTTTTAATTTCATCATCTGAAAATTGTCTGTTCATATCCCTTGACCATTTATCTATTGAAGGGTGGCTTGAATTCTTATAAATATGAGACAATTCTCTATATATTTTAGAAGTGAGGCCTTTATCAGAACCATTAAATGTAAAGATGATTTCCCAATTTGATGCTTCCCTCTTAATCTTGTCTGCATTAGTTTTGTTTGTACAGAAACTTTTTAACTTAATATAATCAAAATTATCTATCTGGTGTTCAATTAGGAGTTTCAGATCTTTTTTGGATATAAATTTATTCCATCTCCACAGGTCTGAGAAGTATACTATACTACTTTCCTCTAATTTGCTTACAATATCACAATATCTAGATCATGAACCCATTTTAGATCTTATCTTGGTATGTGGTGTTAGGTGTGGGTCGAGCCCTAATTTCTTCCACACTAGTTTCCAATAATTGGGTTTTTTAAAGTAAACTGAAAATATTGAACCCTCTTTTTACATTGTGCTACATACATGGAAATGCCTTTTTTTCCTTTTTTTGTATTTAAGTTCGAAAAGAATAAATTTTTAAAAGACCACATAAATAAGCGATTTGAAAAAGATAACATTTCTAGACTAAAATCTTTTTCATAACTCATTTAATAATCCCTCTGAGAAAAGGGAACATAGATACTATTAGCATGCTAAAATTCAAAGGCTCAAGTAGATTAAAAGTTAAGATTTTATCCTGCATTGTCCTTTTCTTATTAGCCCTGCTATTTAACTCATCTATGACTGCCTCATAATATTTAAACTAAAAGTGATGAAAAGAAATCTCATTTCACACAATGTGAAAGAAAACTTCAAGTCTGGGATTTTTTGGTCACCCTATGAACCCTAAAAGTGATAGGTAAGACATGGTACATCTCCAAAAATTTTCTGAATTGTTTTCTTTTTTAATGCAGTTATCTGGCTCTGCATATTAAAAAAGAGAGACTGAACTAACCTTCCAAATAACTGATTGCAAAGCTAGTCACTTCTCTGTATCCCCCTCCCTCCCAAATTAGTTACAAAAGAGCCAAGAATGCTGGGAACAGTCTTCATTATGTTTTTTATGTTTATCCTCCTCCATCCAAGTCTAACACAAAGACCTTTATGTGATGTTTCCCAAAGTGATAAGGATGACCTGTTTCTGAACTTAATAAAGGGAGAATAGAGTCCAGAATCAATAAATTTAAAAACTTGTTTCTGTAATGTGGGAAATACAGTGCAAAGTTTGAGATTCACTTGGAAACTTAAATCTTTTTGATTAAGTTCTTTTCTAATAGAAAAGCTGTTTTACTGGAGAGTTTCCATTTCAAAAGTAGCTGACACAGCTGGTTATCTCTACAAGTGGCCTTTGCACTAGCTTCACAAAATCGAATACCACTCAACCCAAGTTAATTTCTAAGACCTCTCCCCATCCTAGTTTTTTTCAACTCCCCTTTAAGTTACAGAGTAAAAGTAAATGCTGTATATGTGTATATATTAGAAAGCAAGCAGAATTGAGGACAGAGAAAATAAGTTGAGCTTTTTAATCATACTTAGCTGGCAAAAATCCAAGGGCTGTGAATACCATTAATTTGATCATAATATTAATGATCAGATCCAAAAGTTCTAATTCTGGCTCTGCTATAATAAGCTTGTGCAAACTGCTTCCTGTCTTGAAACTCACAGGGAAGTTAAAGATTGGGGTGAGATGGGGAAGACTACAGAATGTTTTTGGCAATAAGGAAGCAGCCAGTGGATAAAACAACGTACAGAGAAGTGAGAATAAAGATGAGAGAAGGAACAATCTGTTGGAGAATAGATCACTTGTGCACTTAGCCCATTTGTCTTGGCAAGAAATGAGAGAAGGCATCTGGGTGATGTGATACAAAAAAGGAAAAAGCTTCAATTTTTTCAGTAAAATATAAAGCCATGTTCTCTGTTGACACAGTGAGGGGAGAGAAATAAGGAAAGAGAAGAAGAGCTAATGTGGTGAGCAGGATAGTAAGTTCATTATTTAGAGATGTCAAAGAATTGTGCAGGACTTTTGAAGTCATGTAACATTTTAACTGGCAGTAGATCCAGTCAGCAAAGAATTATATAACTTTGTAACAACTGCAAACAGAAACTCAAAGGGCAAAAATGGATTTTCCACAAACACAAATACCTATAATTTAACTGAGAATATAAACAAATAGATCAAAGAGAAATCAATGGCATGAGACAGCAAAAAAAAAATAATAGAATAGCATTTAAAAAACAGAAAATATATGATAACATTAAAAACCACTGAACCAGAAAACTGACTAAGGAGAGATAATTTAAGAATTTTTAAAAATTATTATTTTTTTATTAAAGCTTTTTATTTGTATAACATATGTATGGGTAGTTCCCCAGCACTGATCTTTACAAAGCTTTCCGTTACAAATTTTACCCCCAGTCCCCTCCCCTCCCCTAGATGGCAGGAAGTCCACTACATGTTAATAATGTTGAAATGCTTGAGAAGTTAAGCAAGAAAAATCCTATCTACAAGAAAAAAAAAGAATCAGAGAAAGGCAACACAATGCAAGCAAATGTCAATAGAGATCATGAAAATGTTATATTATGGTCCACATTTCATATCCCTCTCTCTGGGTGTATATGGTTTTCTTCAGTGAACAATTGGAACCAGTTTGAGACAATTCTTTGTGGCAGAGAGTCATGTCCATCAGAATTGATCATCATGTAATACTGTTGTTGCTGTGTATGATGATCTCCTGGTTCTGCTCGTTTCACTCAGCATCAGTTCATGCAAGTCTCTCCAGGCCTCTCTGAAATCGTCCTGCTGGTCGTTTCTTACCGAACAATAATATTCCGTAATATTCATATACCATAATTTATTCAGCCACTCTCCAATTGATGGGCATCCCTTCAGTTTCCAGTTTCCAGCCACTACAAAAAGGGCTGCCACAAACATTCTTGCACAGGTGGGTCCCTTTCCCTCCTCTAAGATCTCTTTGGGATATAGGCCCAGTAGAAACACTGCTGGGTCAAAGGGTATTCACAGCTTGATAACTTTTTGAGCATAGCTCCAAATTGCTCTCCAGAATGGTTGGATCCGTTCACAGTTCCACCAACAATGTATTAGTGTCCCAGCCCTCCCACATCCCCTCCAAC
>JAJPUD010003631.1:42975-130170 GCA_023553655.1 Myrmecobius fasciatus | reverse complement strand
AAAAAAAAAAAAAACTAACTAATATTGCTACTCACAAGAGGAAGAGAACACTTGCTAACAGGGGCAGTCTCAGTGTGTCTCAGGCCAGCTGTAATTTCCAGCAGTGGGCTGCAGGCAGGTGTGAGTAGGGGTAGTGGCCATGCTCTAATTCAAAGTCCAAAACTCTTCAAGGTCAAACTTAGTCTCATTTGAGACAGTCAGTGTGACACCAAAGGGAGACTTGCCCTATTATACACAGAAGGAGCAAAGTGAAAGTCTTTTAAATTGCTTAATAAGGAGTAGGAAGTGGAGGAATTAACCAATCTATCAAGAGGCAGAAAAGGGTTTATTAGCCTTGGCCCTACTAGCCTCCCAAGAGGCAGGGGCCACACCAGTTGGACCAACTTTTACTGGTCAACATCACCATGAAGCTCAACATCACAGGCAATTTTGACAACTGGAAATAGTATTCAAAAAAAAAAAAAAATCCAATGCAAGAAAAGCAGGTAGGTTTGGATTTGAAACAGGAGATCGATGTTGAAGGCAAGAAAACGACAAAGCCACTGATGGACCAAGTTACAAGGTAGATGAAGATGACAATGCCAAAGGTGTGAGGGTTCCCTAAATAACTGTTACCCCAAATAGGTTACCTGAGAAAATATCAACCACCACCAATCTGAGGGCTGTCCTTTCTATATAAAACCTTTATGAGGGTCATCTAATCAATTGCCAAGAACATTCAAAATGAAGTATAATCAAGAACAAGTAGGCTTTCACAGACATATTCAACAATTGACACTATAGTTACCACCCTCAAGTGACTGAAAGGTGTGGAGAATGTATGGGAGGGATACTAGGCCTCCTCACCCAAATCGACTACTCAGAGACATCTTCAGATACAAAAAGGAAGCATTTACTAGGTCCTTGCAAGGAGAGACCCAAACACACCAGCTGAGCTGAGCAGACCCAGAGCCTGTCAGCTCCCATCTCCCAGCATGGGACTTGGCCTAGGGTCCCAAAATAGTGAATTTGATTTAATACCAAAAGACTTGGGTTCATTGGATGGACTGAAAAGTAACCAATGGCCAATGATCAGCACAGGAAGCAGCTGTCTGCTTCCTGTAGGTCACGTAACTTCCTGAAGCTTAGGACTAGGTTCTGACCCTTCCTGCCCTACAGGCCTGAGAACTTAGGCCTAGGGTCTACTCCATCTCGTAGACATTTTGAGAAATCTTCACCTGTTTCCATTCAAGAACATAAGATGCCATTCTCTATCAGGTTGGCAGGTGACAGGGAGATTTGTGATGGCCAGAGATTCACCACTATGACAGATGAGACCCAACATATTCCAGGTCAAAAAGGGATTCCATGTTGGAGAGATCCTCCAAATGCTACCTCTTCCCAGATGAGTTCAATCTACTTTATCAAGTCTCAGGATACTGAAAAATCTGGGAAAAAATGTATAACAACCCAAAGGAATTTGGCTCGCACAGATTTTATTATATATTTGAATGTACACCTAATAAAGTAGGGGTTCTTAACTTGTGGGCTAATTAATCTTAGGTATTTTATTTGATGCATTTTAAAACATTCTTACAAAAACAAGGTGCAGAGTTTTACCAATTGTCAAAAAAACTTAAGGACCCTGACAACTTAGTATCCAAGAAGGCAACAATCTTAGTGTTCCTTTCCCTGCATGTGTAGTTGTTAGAACTGGGTATGTTTAATCTAATGATCACTTCTTATAAGAGATAGGCTAGCTGTCTTCAAGTATATGAGAACCCATTCTGCAGACAAGGGATTATACTGGTTGTTTGGCTCCAAATCTGGTTTAAAGTCAACAAAATCTGCTAACAATTAGAGGCTTCCTCCAGTGGAAGGGGCTGCCTCCAGGAGTGGGTTACACTTCATTAAAGTTATGCATACAGAGGCTGAATTACTATATGCTGAGTATGTTATAGTAGACATTCCTTTGTGGAAATGGGGTGGAATAGATGACCTGAGAGGCTCCCTTCAATTCTGTGATGTGAAAACATTTCAGCCTTACATGGTACCAATGTTCACTGAACAATCAGAGGCTTGGGGAAAAAGAAGTCACTGTTCTAATATATAGGGCCAACTTTTGAATATTCAAGACTCATTATTTATAGGTAGTCAAATAAAAACCCATTACCTCAACTAAAGATTCTCATTTTTCAAAAGGCAGAGTTCTAAAAGCTCATTTGTAAGTTGGTCATGGGGAATTCGGATAGCCTTTCCCTCCCCAGAAATGTTAACTCTAGGCCCTTAGGCTAGCCCACAAGCTGAAATCCTCTACATTTGCAAAAGAAAATACTAAGCATATCATTTTTCAATAGTAATAATTAAAACAGAAAAACAAATAAGCTAAATGAGAAATAGTTTGTCTTCAATGCTAGAGTCTCAGAGCTTCTGAAAGGCAATTCTTATTTCCAAGGGGTTTTTAAAGATGATTTTCACCTCAACAGTTATAATGTTCCTTTACTTTTCCCTTTTAAAATATTTTATTTTTCCCCAGTTACATGTAAAGACCATTTTTAACTTTTTTTTTTTTAATTTTGAGTTTTAAATTTTCTCTCTCTCTCCCTTACCTGCTACCTCTTTGGGATAAAAATCAATTTGATATAGGCTATACTTGTTATGTCATGCAAAACATTTTGCCCATTCCTTTTCTTTGATAAAACTTTATTGAAATAACTTCTCACTCAAAAAACAGAAGGGGAAAGGGCAACAGATTTTTTTCTTCCATTAGCTGGGTTAGAAATTTGAAAATTCAAGAGGACATAGGTACAAATGAACAAATTCCAATTTAGACAATCTGTGAACTGTAAACAATGAAAAGAAAAAAGGGTGAAGAGGACATGTTTACTGACGATTCCTCCAAAGGTGAAGAGACACTGGACCAGACAACTGGCTCTGCTGGTCAACAGGTGACACTATTGATCCAATGGCTCTCTTCGCATTATTGCTCAAACCTTAGCACAGCAGCATCCACTCCTCCCTTCCTTGGAGAAAGAGAGCCTTATTATGTGCTTAGTAGACTGACTACTTCTCACCTGTGTCTTTAATAATATTATTCCAGCAGTCATTTCTTCTCCCACCTTCAATTTCTCTCCCATCACAGATATACTCATCTATCTAAATATTCTCAGATATCCTCAATCCTAAAAAGAACAAGTGAATCTAAAAAAATTTTACTGACAATCTTTATGATAAAGCCCTCTTCCTAGTTTTGACTTTTCCACTGAGCTACAACATATCCAACACTGTTATAGACATCTTGCTTATAACTCAAACTCAACAAGTTTGATAACTAACATCTTTCCCCTAAACCTGCTCCTTTTTCAGATTTAACTATTTTTTATCTATGAAATCATCACTCATTCAGTCTCCAAGTTTAAATCTTTGAAATTGATCTTGGCTATTCCCTCTCTCATACAATTAGTTATCAAATCCTATTCCATCTTGGTATCTCTTGCATTTCTCCCCTTTATTTCCAATACCACCACTGGGGTTTAGACCCATATATTACATTTATTGGACTCTGCATTAGTCTCCTTTTAGGTGCTCTTATCGCCAATAAACTTCTCATGCCACTAACAGACAAATCTTCCCTATGCACAGATCTAATCACTTTTTTCAAAATCTGATTGAAAAAGTAACCCCCTCAAAAAAATCTTCCCTAATAATACTAAAACCGAATGATGCCTTTGGTCTATATTAAAAGATTTGGGCTCTGACTCCTGGCTCAGCTGCATCACTTAACATCGAATCACTTTCATCTGTAAATCAAAATACTACACTACTCGTCATTTTTCACATTCCCCCACGTACCTTTTATAACATTCTATTACTCTATATCCCACTAGCAATTAGAATCCTGAGACAAATGTGTGAAATCTCAAAGTAAAGTGAAATCCTTCCCATTGTATATTTTTGGCCAATATCTTTCCACACATCCTCCATAAAGGAATTATTCAAGGGCACTTAAAAGTCAGATCAAGGATACTAATCTTCCCATCTTGCTTATCTCTTCTCAATCTGTGAGCAGCATTCCACCTCCTTTTCCAGTTATTAACATTCTTAATATTTTTATGCTACTTCTTGTGCAAAAGTTAGGGTTGTCCTAGAGAATCAACTAAAAAACTATTAGAATTAATCCAAAACTTTAGCAAAGTTGCAGGATACAGAATAAATCCACATAAATCATCAGCATTTTTATACATCACCAACAAAACGCAACAGCAGGAGACACAGAGAAATTCCATTCAAAATAACTTTCGATAGTATAAAATATTTGGGAATATATCTGCCAAGGGAAAGTCAGGATCTATATGAGCAAAACTACAAAATACTCTCCACACAAATAAAGTCAGACCTAAACAATTGGAAAAATATCAAGTGCTCTTGGATAGGTCGAGCGAATATAATGAAGATGGCAATACTACCTAAACTAATTTATTAGTGCTATACCAATCAAACTCCCAAGAAATTATTTAACTGACCTAGAAAAAATAACAAAATTCATCTGGAAAAACAAAAGGTCAAGAATTTCAAGGGAATTAATGAAAAAAAAATGCAAATGAGGGTGGCCTAGCTGTACCAGATCTAAAACTATATTATAAAGCAGTGGTCACCAAAACCATTTGGTACTGGCTGAGAAACAAGAGTAGTGGATCAGTGGAACAGGTTAAGTTCACAGGACAAAATACTCAGTGACAATAGTAATCTAGTGTTTAATAAACCCAAAGACCCCAGTTTTTTGGGATAAAAACTCACTATTTGACAAAAACTGCTGGGATAACTGGAAACTAGTATGGAAAAAACTAGGCATTGACCCACATCTAATACCATATACCAAGATAAGGTCGAAATGGATTCATGATCTAGGCATAAAGAATGATATAAACAAATTAGAACAATGTAGGATAGTTTACCTCTCAGACCTGTGGAGGGTGAAGGAATTTGTGACCAAAGAAGAACTAGAGATCATCATTAAGCACAAAATAGATAATTTTGACTATATCAAGTTAAAAAGTTTTTGTACAAACAAAATGAATGCAGACAAGATTAGAAGGGTAGCAATAAACTGGGAAAATATTTTTACATTCAAAGGTTCTGATAAAGGCCTCATTTCTAAAATATATAGAGAATTGACTCAAATATGTAAGAATTCAAGCCATTCTCCAATTGATAAATGGTCAAAAGATATGAACAGACAATTTTCAGATGAAGAAATTTAAACTATTTCTAGTCACATGAAAAGGAGCTCCAAATCACTATTGATCAGAGAAATGCAAATTAAGACAACTCTGAGGTACCACTACACACCTGTCAGATTGGCTAAGATGACAGGAAAAGATGATGAATGTTGGAAGGGATGTCGGAAAACTGGGATACTGATACATTGTTGGTGGTGAATGGATCCAACCATTTGGAGGGCAATTTGGAGCTATGCTCAAAAAGTGATCAAATTGTGTATACCATTTGATCCAGCAGTGTTTCTACCAGGCCTATATTCCAAAGAGATTTTAAAGGAGGGAAAGGGACCCACATGTGCAAAAATGTTTGTGGCAGCCCTTTTTGTAGTGGCAAGAAACTGGAAATTGAAAGGATGCCCATCAATTGGAGAGTGGCTGAATAAGTTATGGTATATGAATGTTATGGAATACTATTGTTCTGTAAGAAATGATCAGCAGGATGATTTTAGAGAGGCCTGGGGAGACTTGCATGAACTGATGCTGAGTGAAATCAGCAAGAACCAGGAGATCATTATACACAGCAACAAGACTATACGATGATCAATTTTGATGGACATGGTTCTCTTCAACAATGATGTGATTCAAACCAGTTCCTATTGTTCAGCAATGAAGATAGTCATATACATCCAGAGAGAGGCCTGAGGGAACTGAGTGTGGACCACAGCATAGCATTTTAACGCTTTCTGTGAATATTTCCATGCATTGTTTTCCTTCTTAGGTTTTTTTTTCTCTCTTTCTAGTTCTGATGTTTCTTGTGCAGTAAGATAACTGTATAGATATGTATACATATATTGGATTTGTCATATAATTTATCATATTTAGCATGTATTAGATTACCTGTCATCTAGGGGTGGGGGGTGGGGGTTGGGGGGAAGGAGGGGAAAAGCTTGGAACAAAAAAAAAGTTTTTGCAAAGGTCAATGTAGAAAAATCACTCATATGTTTTTGTAAATAAAAAGCTTTTAATAAAAAAATTAAAAAAATATTTCAAAAAAAGTTAGGGTTGTATATTATACACATTGTCTCTTCACTGCCCTCTTGTTTATCTTATAGTTTTACAAATGACCACATTTTTAATTGTAATCAATTATTCCCTAATTGTTTCCTGTGTGTCCTCACAAACAGCTAAATTTTAAATCCCTAAAAGACAAGAATTACTTTTGTATCCAGCTAACTGATGTCTATATTCACATTTGACAATAAACTTTTAAAGAATCCTAGTTTTTACCAGCTTAAAAGAAGCAAATAAAACAGGAGAAACCATCAGCATTGTAAAGTTTTTTCTAAGAAATCCATTAGTATCAAAAAGACAGAAAGCACTTGAGGAATGAAGCTAAAAGGAAAAAAGCAATAATTTTTGTCTGATTCTCATTTTCTGGTTTATTATGAATAATTTCTGCTTCTTATGATGTGTTTTTGTCATCTTTCTAGATTTCTGAAAACTGAAGGCCTACTTGGATTGAACTAAATTTCTCTACCTTTTCACTTTTTGATTTATTGCTTACATTGCTATATTTCTAAATATATAATTTATTTTATACATTGAAGATGAAAGTAAGAGGCAGTATGTGTTATAAGATACATGTGGCAGAATCCCAGACTTGATCCTTGAAACATCTGAAGATAGTCTTTACTTTTAGAACATTTCAATGTACTATCTCAACCTAGATTTCTAAGTATGACACAAGTTTTGTAATCCAGTCAAATTCTGTACTCAATAAAATCATCAATTATATGAGATAACATGGCACAGTAGAAAGGAAAGGAAGGTTTTCAGGCCTCTTTTCTTCTAGTTTTTGTTTCGCTCTTTCTTGGAGCCAACCTGCCTTATTATGCGTTATTATCTTATAGTGCAATCAAACTAGTGTTGGTATGAGACAAGACACATACGCATGCATGCACAGCTTTTTTGCACAGCTGCCCTGACTGGGAATGCAATCTTTCCTCATCTGTAAATCTCAGAATTCCTAGTTTCCTTCAGTTAAAGATCACCTTTTATTTAAGGTCTTTCCAGATCCTCTCAAGTGTCAGTACTTTCCCTCACAAAACTGTCTATGTTCTATGTTTCTAAACTGATCACAAGGATGATTTCACTTTTATGTTTCAATCATCAATACCCAGCACATAACAAGCACTTAATACGAGAGGACTGACTCATCACTTAGTAGCAATATGATGCCAGGGCAAATCATCTAATTCTCAATTTCTTCATCTCCTACCTCAAAAGTGAGGTATATACTAACTTCTTTGTCCTCAGTTTTCTCATCTGTAAAACAGTAATAACACATGCTCTGTTTATCTCACATCCTTGTTATCAGGATAAAATAGATTAAAAAATGTTATAGTGCTCTCTATACTGTAAAATGCTATAAAAATGAATGTCTGTCTTTTAGTAAGGGTCTACTTTCCTCTTAGTCCTCTGAGATGTCTTATTAGTTGGATAAGAAACTTTCATGTAAGAAGTTTTTATTTACTATATATATGAAGTATGTGTGTGTGTGTGTGTTTGTATTAAGTAGATCAAAAATCACCAAAAAGAAGTTCAGGAGCAAAGATGGCCCCAATTACTTTCTTTTGTGCAAATGAATGAGGAATTATATCTTATTCTATTATTTGGGAATTGTGTTATATCTTATTCTATTATTTGGGAATTGTGTTATACAACTTGTTCTGGGGCATTTAGATGTCGTAGTGGAAACAGCGCGGGCCCTGGAATCAGAAGGATCTGAAGTCAAATGTAACCTCAAACACTTAACACTTCACAGTTGCTAGTTGTATGACCTAGATATGTCACAACCTCAATTGCCTCACACAAAAAAAAGAAAAAAGAATAATAATAATACAGTCTGTTCTGTGTAGAAAGTTATTCTAATGATCTGATATTTATGTCTCCCAAGTCAGTCATGCTCTTGTGTAATTCTAGAAAGCATTTTAGACAACAAAGGAAATGAACATATAGTATGTTATTCATTGGCCTAAGAAAAGTAGACAATTACACATTTCCAATACTTTCCACTTCCTTCCAGTATCCAAAGGGAGGAAAAGGGGTGGCAGGTAAGGAAGGCTTTTTCCTCCTATTTTTTCCTAGTTTATTTTTGGGGTCTTCAGAGTCCTTGCTGTACACCACTGATAGTTTACAAAAGTTGAATGAAGTTGTAAATTTCAATTGTCACTCTATTTCTGACTCTTATTACCAGTTAATCAACAAAAATTAAGTGTGTTTTTTTTAATACCATGTAAAAAGAGTGAGTAATAAAATCAGACTGCTTTGCTATTTTCCTGGCACAAATCATTATTTTGGGCAAGTGGTAATGTGCAAAGTTAGTTTTAGAAAGCATTCTTTGGCAGGATGCAGTGGCACAAGCCTATAATTCTTGCTACTGGGGAAGCTGAGGATTGTGGATCACCAGAATTCGAGAGTACTGAGCTGACTGTGGGTTCTGTGAGCACACTACTGTGGGCCCCACGAACAGGAGGCCACCACGTGGCCATAGAGGGCTAAATCAGCCTAGGTCAAGAAGACAAAAGATTCCATGCTGATGAGCAGTGAAATCAAACCCAAAAGGAGCCATTCTATTTCCAGCCAATGTAAGAGAAACCAAGTCTCAAAAAAATCTCTCTCTGTCTCTCTCACACACACACACACACAGAAATGAAGGCATTCTTTGATATTAAGAGGCACCAAATATATATGGTTTCTTATATAAATAGTATAATTTCTCATTTTAAAATGCTAACAATAGAACACCTAGATTTTGCCAACATTAATAATAAAAATCAATATGTACTTTCTTTATTGGAACTATACCTAGAAATTTAGACAAACGCATTTAATATTCTTGCAAACATTAAAAAAAAAAAGCCTGCTGAATTTACTTTCCCTCTGGATGTTTTCCAGGGAACAAAGATAAATGCAGACATCAGTATCACAGAAACACAACTGACTGTAATAAAGCCACTCTACTCTAGAAAAGCACATTGGGGTGCTTTACCCTTCACCACCACAAAGAATATTTCTTTTCTCCTAAGGTTACCTATAAAATGTATGGGATAAATTAATTTTCCTGGAGCTTTGCCATTCTCCAAACAGAAAAATCCTCTTTAGAAAATAAATTAAAACCATTTATATGTTATCTACTGACTTTTACGAACTAAGTTTCACCTAAAAGCCTTCTTAGGATAGAAGGCAGCTAAAGCTTTATTTTAACTAATACACAATCCTACCAGATAAATAATGATCTTTTTTTTTTTTTTTTTTTGCTTTTTGCTGAGGCAATTGGAGTTAAGTGACCTGCCCAGGGTCACACAGCTAGGGAATGTTAAGCGTCTGAGACCAAATTTGAACTCAGGTCCTCCTGATTTCAGGGCTGGTGCTCTATCTACTATGCCACCTAGCTGCCCCATAATGATCATTTCTTAACTTCAGGAGATGCATGATTTCACTGGCATGGGTATTTCCTATTTTCCTCTTCCCAGGCAGACTAAAGACCCTTTGTACTTTAGAAGTCATCTTCACAAGTTTCTGTGGCCAAACATTTCACCGATGGGAGGAGGGAGGAAGGCTAAAGCTATCTTCTGGTAATAAACATCTCCCCAAAATCCTAAGGGTCATCAGAGGGGAGATACACCCACCTCCAAATCAGCCAGATTCATAATCTACCACATAAATCAATGACCAATGAGTATTTGCATAACAAACCTGTACCACTCCCAAATGACATAGCAAGTCAAACTTTTCAGGGTTGCATCAGCCTACGGCTAACTTCACTAAGACAAGAGGGAAGGAGGAGCTACTATGAGCTGGATGGATTTTAGTGAAGTAGAAAAGAAATAAGGTAAAATACAGGCTGCTAAATTTTGCATCTAATAATTACAATTGCTAGGAGGTTCAAGTCCACTTTTGGATAATAAGTCAAGATCTACGATGATGAAAAGGATCCCTGTTTTCAGACTTATCCTTCTCCCTAGGCCCCCTAGAGGCTTGCAAAAGGTAATTAAAAAAAAAGGGGGGGGGGACAAAAAGACCTACCCCATCCCCTCCACATTTTGGATATCTTCGAATCATTTTAACCCTTCAAAAACCAAGTGACTTAGAACTTCAAATAAAACTTTTAAGTGAACTTTGTAAAATGAACTATCACACTAAGGCACATCCAAAACATTTCTAGGAGCTCATAGGGAAATTGTGTGCTAAAAGCAGCTATTATTTTCTGAATGAAGATATTTAGTAACTTGATAGAAAGAAAGGTTATTTTAAATAGAAGTCAGGGATGGGGATGAGGTCTATTTCCTCATTTGTAAAATTTGGATTTGGACTGAATTTACGCTAAAGTATATTCAAGACTTGAGACTCAATTCCATTTTTCTGATTAATATATGTGAATACATATACATATCTATCTATCTATCTGCTTTATGCTGAGGCAATTGAGGTCAAGTGACTTGCCCAGGGTCACACGGCTAGGGAACATAGTGTCTGAGACCATATTTGAACTAGGTCCTCCTGACTTCAGGGCTGGTGCTCTAGCTACTGCGCCACCTAGCTGCACCCTGTATATGTATTTTTGTCTAAAAGAAATGAATATTGCTAGCAACAAGAAGCTTGTGTTTAAAATTATGTACACTTTAAAATTAGCAAAGCACCTTATATTGGCGGTCTCATTCAAGCCTCACAAATCCTATCAGTGATGGGCACCTGCTGCTGCTGCTGCTACTACTACTACTACTACTACTGATGCTGCTACAAAAAGATAATTTAATCAAATAACAATTAAAAGTAACTTAACCAACTTATCCATCACCTAAAGAATGGAGTCAGATTTTGAACCCATCTCTTCCTAATTCCAAGTCCAGCACCTCATCTACTATGCCATTTAGAGTTAAAGTTTATCCTCACATGGTGTCAAGACATTTTAAATCTTTCTTCAGGTATTTTTGTGGCTGAGGAGTAACTGAGACAGGCTTATTATAGCAAAAGTGTAACTAACAAGATTTTGAAACCTTCTGAAGGCATGCAAAGTTACATTTACCTTAAACTGAGCTTCCAGGTTGCTCCACCCTTATAGGACTTAATATTAGCTATACTAAAACCCATTTAAAAATACAGAATTTTGAGCTCTGCCCATTATTACTAAATTGCAGCAACCAACAGGAGTTTGACCTCAATCACTATTACTCCCAAACTGTGCTATTAAAATGGTATTATTCCTCAAACAATCCTGAACAAAAAGCCACACATAGTGTAGCTCATAGAAACGGTAATTAAGAAAAGGTGATGGAATAAAACTCAGAACTATCTCCCAAAGAAAGGAAAATTGGAACTTTAAAGAGTTTCTTTTTCATTAATAGTGTTAATCGGCCTTTAGCTAAATTATACAGCAATAAGAATTGCCCTAGCTGTGAAACTCAACTAGAGTGGCAAATACCTCACCTCACTAGAATGGGCAGTAACTACAACGAGCCAAAAGCTACAATTTCTATTAAAGAAGAGAATTCTGTAGCAAGTTCAAGACGTGTCTGACTCAAATCCGAATACAGTCAGGTTCCCATTAAGTGGGCTCGTCCTTTTTATGTGGGCACAGGTATTTAGAAATTATAGTGGTATAAAGCTGGTGGCACAGTAGACAGGGCAGACATCTTCCTGAGTCCTGGGGGACTCAGGTCAAGTCGCATCAGTTTCCTCACCAGTAAAACGAGAAGGAAATGGCCAACCTCTGCAGTATCTGTGCCAAGAAATCCCCCCAACGGAGCCAGTAGGACTAGGACACGACCCCCACTTCAGGCCCGTAGAAACATGCGGTGCAAACTACAAAGCTGCAGCCCCCGCACCGGTCGGAGTGCGCTGGTGAGCGGGCACAGACAGCAAACTCCGTCGGATTCTCCGGTTTAGAGCGACCCCTCGGTCACTCATTCCCAGGATGCCCAGGAAGTCGCGTTCTCTTGATATGCAAAGATGACCAGCTCCGGCGCCAAGGGGCCGCTCCTTCAAATCTACCTCTGGTCGTTTACTGCCCCAATGACCACTAAGGGCCTCGGTTCTTCTCCCCGGGCGCCCCCCCCCCGCAGTAAAGCGAACCGTCGGACCCTTTCATCTTTAAAGCCCTGAGCTCATGAGACGGAATGGCACAAAAAGCTCTTCGTAGCCATCGCGGGTACTACATGATAGGTTCCCTCCATCAGCTCGCCACGGCTCCGAGCTCGAGCTACAAACGTCGGAACAGGGAGTGCCTAGAACCGGGCCTGGGCGCCACGTGGGGCAGGCCCGCTCGGGGTTACTCCCCCCCCCCATCCCGGCCGGAGGAGCACCATTCCACTTTTTACGATGGATGCTAACACACATTCCCTCTCCTGAGGGAGAAGGGAAGGTGGGGTGCAGCCCGAGGGGGGGCATTACTTCTCCACGGGCCCCCAGCCACTCCACAGGTGCCCATCCAGCCTGCATCCCCCAAGACCCTTTGTGCGTGGGGGGGGGCTGCATGCGCGAGCGGGCGGGAGTGCACCCCCCCATTTCCTGTATTTCCCTCCATCGGAGGAGCGGCCACTCGGCTGCCCGCTCTCAGAACCCCCTAATCCGCTCCAGGCTGCGGGGAGGGGCAAAAAGCGATGTGGAAGGGAGCCGAGGGGCGCGCGCGTGCGGACCGGAGGACCGCTTCCGAGGCGGCCGTTACCCAACTAACCGTTATGTGCGTGGATCTGGAGGGAGCGTGGGAGTGGGTGGGCGGGGAGGGCTCCCGCTCTGCTGGGCTCAGCTCCAGGTTCGGGTCACGTCACGTCGCGTCGCTCGCTCCCTCCCCCGGCGGCGGCTGCAGCAGCCCCGAGGCCCCGGCACCCTCTCCCTTCTAAAGCGCCCGCTCTACTCTGGCAGCCGAGCTTTTCGCTACGGCCTTATAATGTGCTTGGGGCGGGAGCATGCGCACAGGGGGCGGAGCTTCCCCGTCCGTCCCGCCCGCTCCGCACCTCCCCTCCCCCCCCAGCAGCTCACACGTCCACACGCACACTCACACGAGTCTCCCCACGGCCTCGCCACGTGATCCTCGCTTACTGCTTTCTACCTCTTCTACGAGCTTGGCCCCCTTCACGGAAGAGAGACATGAGGCGGAGAGCCGGAGGAGAAAGCCCCTGCGCCCACCCCACTTCAACCTCCAGACGCCTCCTCCCCCTCTAAACTTGAAGTCGCTTAATGTCTACACCAGCCGGGGACCGGAGTTTCCTCACCAGGAATCGCAGGTAAGCCCCAGCCCCGCACCAAAGGGAAGTTTGCACGGGTAATGTTCAGAAAAGGAGCATGGCGGGGAAATCCCCGAGGAGGGGGACGCTGCGTGGGCCGCCGGGCTCTGGAAGGATTCCCCTGGATAAAGCGCTTCGGAGGTGCTGGTCTCAGTACTCCGACCCCTGAGGTGCACACGCCCCTGCCCTGAAGGAGCTCGCCCCTTAACGGAGGAAATCTCTACGTGCTCATGGGAGCATGCAAGACATGGCCCCAATCCGATCTTTCCCGACCCCATCTGGGGTCCTGCTGGCGAAGACACTGCAATGATTTGTCATCAATTTCTGCTCATTTTACAGACGAGGAAACTGAGGCAAACAGGGCCTTGTAACTCAGCCAAGACTCCTCCAGATAGTAAGTGTCCGAGGTTAGAGTCGAAGGAAAGTAATTCGAGAGGATGAAACACGAGCATTTAAGAAAGTCTGCCGCAGAAGGGGGGGCTTGGACTGCCAGGGAAAAGAGGTAGAGCCAGGCGGGGAGGGGGCACAATCCTGGAGAGGGGACGTGCAGGGAATGACTTCTGGGAGCCTCAGGATGGTGACGTGTTCCTGGACCTCGGCGTGACTGGAGGGGAACTGACGGGAGGATGCTAGAGAGCTCCTGATGGAGGAGGGCTCTTGCTTCCAAATAGAGCGTTTCATGGTCTGGTTCTGGAAGTAACCGCCATCCCTGGAGGTTTTGAATGGGGAGGAGTGACACGTGGTCAGACTGACACTTGGCACCTACATTTGGGGACAGACCAATTGGAAGGTTATTTCAGTAGTCTAGAAGGGATGATGGTATCTCCGTGTGAATAAAGAGAAGGGGATGCCTAGAAGGGGGATTTTGTAAAGGGAGAAACACTAATTGGTACCCGATGGGGGTATGAGGGATGAGTGAGAAGGAAGAAGAAAGGATGACACTGGATTGGAAACCTGAGTGCCCTGGAAAGTAGGGCAACGTACTTTTGAAAGAGGAGAGGATTTGGGGGGAAAGTTAATGAGATCTGTTTTGGACGAGTTGCACTGGAAATTACTACAAGGCATCCATTTTAAAATGTCGAAAAAGCTCTTGGAGTGAAAGACTTGGGAAAGAGAGAAAGGGCTTTAAGTAAATCTTAACTCTGGGCCCTCTCAGAATAATTTTTTTTGGGGGGGTGAGTTTATAATTTTATAAATTTTATTAAAGCTTTTTATTTGCAAAACATATATATGGGTAATTTTTCAACATTGACCCTTGCAAAGCTTTCTGTTACAATTTTTCCCCCCCTAGCCCTCATCCCTCCCCTAGATGACAGGATATCCACTACATGTTAATTGTTAAAATAGAATAATGTTTTTTAAATGCACAGAATAAATAACATAGGATTACATAGGAAGTCAAGTATGTTAAAATAGTTGTACTTTAAAAAAAAAAAAGAACAAAATACAGATTTAGAGAGTATCAAACAGCTTGGAAGGGATTCTAACAAAAAGTCATTCATGACATAAATGGAGAATCAGCAGGAGCTTCACATTTCCACAGATATGTCCCTATGTGGAAGTTTGAAACCAGTAACTATTATATCACCAGCATTGTATGCTCCAGGTCGCCAGGACTTCATCAAGAATGAATGTTTCCCCATTTGGTAAATGGTCAAAGGATATGAACAGACAATTTTCAGATGATGAAATTATAGCCATCTATAGTCATATGAAAAAAATGCTCTAAATCATTATTGATTAGAAAAATGCACATTAAGACAACTTTGAGGTACCACTTCACACCTCTCAGATTAGCTAAAATGACAGGAAAAGATAATGACAAATGTTGGAGGAAATGTGGGGAAAACGAACACTAAGCTGTTGGTGGAGTTATGAAATAATCCAACCATTCTGGAGAGCTATCTGGAGCTGTGCCCAAAGGGTTGTAAAATTGTGCATACCCTTTGACCCAGCAGAGTCTCTCTACTGGATCTGTATGTCAAAGAAATCATTAAAGAGGGAAAGGGACCCACATGTTAGAAAATGTTTATAGCATCTCTTTTTGTGGTAGCAAAGAATTAGAAAATGAGTAGATAGATGCCCATCAGTTAGGGGATGGCTGAACAAGCTGTGGTATATAAAAGTAATGGAATATTATTGTTCTATAAAAAAATGATGAACAGGCTGATTTTTAGAAAGGCTTGGAAAGATTTACACAAACTAATGCTGAGCAAAACAAGCAGAACCAGGAATGTATTGTACACAGTAACAGCAGGATTGTGCAATGATCAACTATGAAAGACTTGGCTCTTCTCAATGGTTCAGTGATCCAAGGCAATCTCAATAAACTTTGGATAGAAAAAACCATGTGCATCCAGAAAAAGAACTATGGAGATTGAATGTAAATTAACACATGCTATTTACTTTTTTTCTTTTCCTCTCATGGTTCTCCCCTTTTGTTCTGATTTTTCTCTCCCAACATGATTCATAAAGAAATATGTCTTTTAAAAGTTAATGTACATGTATAGCTAGAAAAAAATAAAACAGTTTTTAAAACAACTTTTTAAAAAGCTGATTTCCACCCTCAGTTTACAATCTCTTTTCCAAAGGCTTTTTACATATTCAGAGGACCCCTAAGGTTTGGCTTTAAGAGAGAAAGCCAGTAGCCATTTTATTAATTACCTGCTAGCTATAATTAATACAATTATTGATTACCCAGAAAAATGAATGAATGAATAAAAAAGCACTTATGTGCCAAGCTCTCTGCTAAGTACTAGGGATACAAATAGTCACCCATTCTCTAGGAGTACCCACTCTAATTGGGGGAGAAACATAGGAAAAAAAAGGCCTGGGAATTCTGAAGGTTCCAAAGTAGGTTGGATGATAAGGTCCTTAGGTTCCATAAATAAATGAGATGATATGTAAAAGGGCCCTTCAGAAGTTAGAGAAACTTCCTAGCTGTGTGACCCTGGGCAAGTCACTTAACCCCAATTGCCTTATCAAAAAGCAAAAAAAAAAAAAAAAAAAAAAAGAAGTTAGAGAAAGGAAGATAATAAGGGATGGTGCTGATTATGGCTGGAGGAATGAGGGCCAGAACTGGAGGAGCTTGTCTCCTCGACCTACAAAAAACTAGTCTTTATAACCATTAATAAGCTGTACCTCACCAAGCCCACATACATGAGAAACCTTTTTAGGAGATTGCTATGGATGTGAGCACCTTCCCAGATTAGCTCCACCCTGGCCCCTGCCAGCCTCATGACCATCTCCAGCGGGCAGCACTGTGGTCTGAGGGCAATGCCAGGGGATTTCATCTTGGACTCTAACTTTTATCATCAAATTATCTCCAGTTGCCTCTGTAGGATGTCTGTCACAATAGAGGTCCTGGCACAGTGCCTGTTGGCAGGGTAAAGACTGGTCTCTTGAAGATGGACATGATAATAACCTTTACTCCCAGAATTGCTACCAGAGTCAAGTCCATTTAAATGAACTATGAGGCTCTTTCTGAGGAAAAATAACCTGGTAATCAAAATGTACTGTTTGACCAAATTCCTCTCCCTCCCCTCTCCTCCTGCTGTAGACTAAATAACAAAAGCTAACTCCACTGCCATTGTCCACCTTGGGCTGACTTTATAAAACCCTGCTGCACCAGAGCCCACAGATATGGCACCAGAGCCACAACTAGAGTATTACCAGCCTAATTTTTCCTATGGGGACTGTTTGTATCCCAGAGTCCATTCAAATGCTGTAGAATCCAGCAAGTAGTATCCTTTCAGTTTGACCTTGAGCTCAGTTTGTGTGACTTTCTGCCACAGGGTCTGGCCAATGGGTGAGCTCTCGAGGAGCTTAGGCTCAGGAGTTACTCAACACAACAAATGTGGATTTTAATGTGAAAATCTTGTCGGGAGCCAAGTGACCTGAGCCATTAGGAATTATGGCAATAATCACCAAGGCCGGTCCAGGCTTGCTGTGGCCATGTCCATCTCCAGTGGTCATGTCAATAAGTCAGGTCCCACTCTTCATGATGTCCTGTCCATGGGGTTTTCTTGACCCTGGAGGGATCTGCCATTTCCTTCTCCAGTGAATAGAATTTAAGGGATGTGCCCAGGATCATACAACTAGCCAATCCCTGCCTCCCCAGGCCCTGGGCTCACTAAGCTGCCTCTTCCCTCCAATATTAGAGCACCACAAGGCACGCTTGGCATGCAAGTTTGCCCAGTTGTAAAAGACTGGCTGGTACTTTGCCAAGCTGGGAAAATCCCAAGCCCCCCCTGCCCCAATCTGGGGATACTGGGTACCTAGTACCCCCCTATGGGTATCAAAAGTTTCTCCTGGTCCACAACTCTAGGTCATTGTGCAAATGCCAGCAAGAAGGGAATACCACCCACTGGCTGATTCTTGTATGGATTTGGTCAGATTCTATATCTTTTTTTCTATTTATGAATCTTGTGCTTTAGTTCAAGTACATGGACTTTAGTCCCCTTTTTGGGGTCAGAAAAACAGAAAACTTGGGCAACTGGGTGGAACAGTGGAAAGTACAACTGTACTTAGAGTAAGACAGAGCTGAATTCAGATTTACTCTTTGATACTAGTTGTACATATGAACCCAAGAGAAAATTTCTTGACTCCTCAGGCACAGTTTCTTCATCTTGAAAATGTATATATAGGTACAATGATAACATCCATCATTTGTGGGATTCAAATGAGATATTTATAAAGTTCTTTTCAAACTGAAAAAGGTTACATGAATGCTAGCTATTACTGCTAGTTTTATTGGGTCTTTATATGGTTTGTGTTCAGTAAAGTGAAGGTTTAAAATCTAAACAAAAAAGAAATAGAAGAATTGGACATAATGTGCTAAGTAATAGTAATTTTTTTGGTTTGTACATTTTCTCAATATCGAGCTCCAGGTATAGAAACATCCTCCATTTCTGAAAAATGAACTCTGTAATTTAGTTTTTTTTATATTTTGATAATAGCTTTTTATTTTCAAAATACATGCAAAGATAGTTTTCAACATTCACCTTTGTAAAACCTTGTGTTCCAAATTTTTCTCCCTCTTCTCTTCTCCCTCATCCCATAGACAACAAATAATCCAGTATAGATTAAACATGTGCAATTCTTCTTAGTTTATTTCCACATTTACCATGCTGCACAGAAAAATTAGATCAAAAAAGGGAAAAAAAAGAGAAAAAAACAAACAATAGCAAAATAAGGTGAAAATACTATGTTGTGGTTCACATTCAATCCCCATGATCCTCTTTCTGGACCCAGATGGCTCTGTCCATCACAAGTCTATTGGAATTGACCTGAATCACCCCATTGTCTGCTCATTTCACTTAGTATCAGTTCATGTAAGTCTCTCCAGGCCTCTCTGAAGTCATCCTGCTGATCATTTCTTACAGAACAAAAATATTCTATTACCGTAATTTAATTTTTAAAAGTTGCCTACACCACAACATATCATTCCCATGATCTTTATCGATGTTTGCTTGCATTGTGTTTCCTTTCTCAGATATTTTTTGTTCATGTAGATACGATTGTTCTTGTACAGCAAGATAAGTATGGAAATATGTATACATATATTTGACTTGTCAAGTATTTTAATATAATTAACATGTAGTGGACTTCTTGCCATCTAGGGGAGAGGAGGGGACTAGGGGGGAAAATTTATAATGGAAAGCTTTATAAAGAACAATGCTGAGGAACTACCCATACATATGTTATACAAATAAAAAGCTTTAAATTAAAAAAAATTTTTTTAATTAAAATTAAAAAATTAAAAGTTGCCTACGACACAAACAGATTTCAGAGTTTACCCTAAGATCAAATGGCCGATTTGTCACAAGAGGCAGGTGGATATTGCTCGTAGGGCCACCTCCTCATAGAGAATGCCTTTATAGAAATCCTTAAAACAGCTGGACTTAGCAAGAAAGACATAGTTCCAGGAGTCAAGATGTAAAATAGAAGACTGGATTCTTACCATTAATGAAAATATTTACAACAAAAGTTTATCCATTGCCTGCTGTGTGTAAGGCTTTTCATTAGGCATTAGGCAGTGGGAGCTCATAATCTATCTGAAAAGTAAAATAAGACAGCCACATGTAAGTATAGGACAAATTAGAGTGTAACTAGACTAGGTACAAGATGCTCCCAGAGGGGTCAGCCTGGTGGCAGGTGGCAAGCTTCCTAGCAGGTCAGGTTGGTTGGGGAAGCAGCCGAAGGAAAAGATCAGGATCAGTAGCATAAACAATTTGGAGGAGCAGTTCTGGTGCCTTCTTTCTAATGAGCCTCCACTTCAGTGAAGATGGCAGCATGTTAGAATGGAGAGGGGAGTCTAGAGCCGCAAAATTACGATTATCAGTAAATGTTTGATTTGTATGCCCATTTTATATAGCTCTATAGCTAGGGCTGTGTAAAAATTCCTGAGGTGAAAAGGGGTCTTGAGTGGAAAAGTTTAAGAAGCCCTGTTCTAAAACACTAGTAACTCCTGCAACTCTTACTCTAGGCAACACATTAACTACCCAGTGTCCCTAGGCCACTTAAAGTCTTAAAAGCATAAGTTGCTAAGAAGAAGTCACTTGAATTGGTTTAAAAAAAAGTTTCTAAGAAGGAATTCCCCATTTGGATAAAGTAACAGGGAAGGTCAAAAAGAAAAGAAAAAAAAGGAGATGTGAGAGCTGTGTAAAATTGTTAAAGGAAAAAGATGTAACAGCAAAAGTTTATATATGAGTTCAAAATGAGGAGGAAACAATCAGAAAATCAAAGTATTGAAGAACTGGGAAAAAAACACCCAGGGGTCATGTAGTCCAATCCCATACATAAAAAGAAATCAGTTTTTATTATATACTATAAACTGTTAAGAGCTGGACATACAAAAAGCAGCAAACAGAGGTCCTGCCCTCAGGGAACTTAAGAGGCTAATGAAGAAAGAAGCATGCAAACAAATATGTACAAAGTAAGCTACAGATTGAAAAGTAGGAGGTAATTAAACAGGGAAAGCACTGGATTTCAGAGGAGTTGGGGAAGGGAGGATTTTAATGGGGACTAAAGGAGACCAAGGAGGTCAGGAGTTCCAGGCCTGGGGGACAGCTGGAGAAAGTTGAAAGCCTTGTGGTGAAGCAGCCAGGGTGCCAGTGCCAGTGGCTCGGAGTGTGGGCCAGGGAGTGAGGTGGAAGAAGGGAGAGGCAGGAGGGGGCAGGTTGTGAAGGACTTTGGAAGCCAAAGGGCACTTTGTGTTTGGTCCTGGAGGGGCTAGGAAGAGTGGGGGAGGGGAGATGGTCAGGCCCGTGCTTAAGGAAGACTACTGAAGAGGCCCAATGGGAGAGACTGGATTCAGGCAGAGCCATCAGCAGCAATCACAATAAGCTAGGCTTGGGGTGAGGGTCCGAGCCTGAGGGGGACAGGAGGATGAGGAAAGGGAGCATGTGGGAGAGAAAGGAATCCCAAGCTGACCTAGCTGCCAGTGGTCATCTAGTCTCTCCTTCCAAGGACCAGGAGCCCTGCCACCCCTTTGAAGCAGTTTTATCTTGGCAGAGGAAGTTAGGTTTGGCTTGGTTTTCACTAAATGCCCCCACCACCCCCTTAACTTCTCCTGCTGCTCTTGGTTCTGCTTTCCGGGTTCAAGCAGAAGAAGAGTAGTCCCTCCAGGACAGCTGGCAGTCGCATGTCCTCTTTGCTATCAGGCTTCCCTGGAGTCTCATCTTCTCCAGGTTAAATACACTGAGTTCTTGCAGCTGTTCTTCATGACATAGACTCGGCACCTTCCAATCCAGTCTCCTAGTCAATGCCATTCCTCATTTGACCTGCCCAGCAGCCCTGTGAGCCTGGTTTCCTTTGTCATCTCTGTTTCAAAAAAGAGAAAACGGAAGCAGACAGAGCAACGTGCCCAGCATCAGACACCAAGTGAGTAGGGGAGGCAGGGTCTGACCGCAAGGGCTCCTGACTGCCAGCCCAGCACTCTAACCCTGATCTAGTGGTCTGCTGCTTGTGGTATCTCACAACCCACATGGCTTCATCTGGCCCAGGAGGACTTGATAAGAGATTTTCTGAAATGTGCAGCCAACATCTAAGTAAACTAGGAAGCGTTCTCGTGAGTCAGGGATGGCTCATCCGAAAAAAGAAATAAAATGCATCTGTCAAGACCTGTCCTCAAAGCAGTCACTGCTTCCTCTAATCATCTTTTTAAATAGTCCAGAATTTTGCCAGGAACTGAATCAAGCCCACGGACCTCACGTTTACATATTCTGTTCTCTACCTTTTGGGGGAATATTGGGAACTTGCCCTTCTCCAGTCCTACAGCACTTGGCTCCTTCCTGATTTCTTAAAAGCATACCAACAGTGATTCAGTAATCATACCTTCCAGTACCCTGGTCTATGGGCCTGCTGTCTTAAATGAGAGCAACTGAATGTATTCATATTCTCTCTCCACTTATCTTGTGTTTCAACTATCTGTCATTCATTTTTATTTGGTCTTTTAAGAGAGTTCTCCTTAGAAATAAAAGCAAGTAAGATTTGGATAGTTCTACCCTCCCTCAGGCATCCATAATCATTGTGCCATCCACCACCTCCTTTTATTCTCTTTCTGCCTTACCCCAAGATAAAAACAAACTCCTGTTGTCCTAAACTATCTGCCTCTGAAACTACTGCTATGAGATTGTCATAGACTTGTATTCATACTCCATCAGTTGCCCTTGCTTCCCTATTCTGTCTTAAAAATCTAAGTTGATCATTGAGTTCCCCGTGAATCCACATTGATCCTGTTAGACAATTTCCCATTTTCTTCATTATTGGAACTGCTTCTATGCATCCTGTTTCAAATTTGAGACCTCTTCAGTCCTCCATTGCTGGCTTCTTCTGTAGAATTTCAGGACTACTTATCTTTTCTCTGAATTTCTTGAAATTACCCTCCTAAAATCTGGAGTGGATGTCACATTGCTTGCTTTGTTTCTCTTTTATCATGGATTTTAAGACAAAGCACTTAATTTCTGTCATTTCTACTTCATGAACAAGTTTATTCTTGTTGGGCATAATCAGAACCAAAGTAGGAATTCCTCTTAATGCTTCCTCCACCTTTTGAAGATTGAAATTATCAAGAATATAGGTAAAGGAAATACATATATGCATATGTGTTGCTCCTTTCTGGAGAGGGGACAGAGAAAACAGTTAATAAAATGTCTAGATCATTGAAACTCTCTACTTTATCCCACTTCTATCAATGGCTTTGAAAATTTTTTTAAATTACCTCAAGTTATTGATTCTCTGTTGCAATAAAAGTTTTGGATGTTGGAGAAAACTGATTACTGGTCTCTCTTTTATTCTTCCCTTGCTTTCCCTCCTAATACTATAAAGTGAACAATAGAGCATATGAAAAAGTTTAAAAATTATACTAGATAACAACTTATATTCTCTAAAAATAGCAAAAATAAAGTAAAATACCTAAATATATAATGCATTAATTAAATAGATAATACATAAATTAAAAATAATAGATAACATGCAGATACATATACATATGTTTAAATGCCTCCTAATACTTTCCATTAAAAAAGTCAGAAATATAGTAATACTCTGCATAATGTTATCACATAGTTATCACAGCTTCCCAATTAACTAATTAATATATCTTGTTGCATAAAACCCCCTTATATCACATGAAACCTCACTATGATATCTTTGCAGAGTCAGAGTTCTAGAGAAATTAGTCATTGGAGTTTTCCACATCTGAGAAGATTCATTACTCCTCCAGGGTAGCTATAAAGGAATATTAGGACATTCTTTTGCCTGGATTTTCTTTTCTTTTTTATTAAAGCTTTTTATTTTTCAAAAAACATGTGTGGACAATTCTTCAATATTAGCCTTTGCAAAACCTTGTGTTCCAATTTTTGCCCCCTTCCCCCAAGGCCCTCCTGGATTTTCTTGTTGGCAAGTTGGTATGAGATCTGGCCCTGAGGCATGTTAGTGATGCATTACTGTGTACAGGAGTTATTTATTGAGTCAAGTAAAGCGGGAGAGAAGTTGAGTAAGAGTAGAGATGTCATTGCCATCACACCCCCCCACTCTCCTCCCCCTATGCCTGTCTCTTCCACTGTAGCTACTCACCTCCCTAGCTTCCTTTAAGCCCCAACTAAAATCCTTTATTTTCCTGAAAGCTTTCCCCACAGTTTCTTAATTCTAGTGTTTTTCTTCTTTTAATTATCTCCTACTTATCCTGTATATAACTTGCTTTGTATGTTTATTTGCTTGTGGACTCCCCTATTAGAGTGTAAGCTTCTTGAAGGTAGGGGTTATCTTTTGTCTCTCTTTTTGTTTTTTGTGTCCAGAGTTCCTAGCATAATACTTGGCACATAGTAGGTACTTTATAAATGTTGATTGATTATTTTTTTAAGCTTTTTATTTGTATAACATATGTATGGGTAATTCTTCAACATTGATTCTTACAAAGCTTTCCATTACAAATTTTCCCCCCTAGTTCCCTCCCCTCCCCTAGATGGCAGGAAGTCCACTACCTGTTAATTATATTAAAATACTTGACAAGTCGAATATATGTATACATATTTCCATACTTATCTTGCTGTGCAAGAAAAATCGTATCTACATGAACAAAAAAATCAGAAAAAGGAAACCCAATGCAAGCAAACATCAATATAAAGCATGAAAATGTTTTGTTGTAGTCCACATTTCACATCCTTCTTTCTGGGTGTATATGGCTTTCTTCAGTGAACAATTGGAAGTAGTTTGAAACATTTCATTGTTGAAGAGAGCCATGTCCATCAGAATTGATCATCATATAGTATTGTTGTTGCCATGTATAATGATCTCCTGGTTCTGCTCATTTCACTCAGCATCAGTTCATGCAAGTCTCTCCAGGCCTCTCTGAAATCGTCTTGCTGGTCGTTTCTTACAGAGCAATAATATTCCATAACATTCATATACCATAATTTATTCAGCCATTCTCCAACTGATGGGCATCCATTCAGCTTCCAGTTTCTAGCCACTACAAGAAGGGCTGCCACAAACATTCTTACACTTGTGGGGCTCTTTCCCTCCTTTAAGATCTCTTTGGAATATAAGCCCAGTAGAAACACTGCTGGGTCAAAGGGTATGCACAGTTTGATAACTTTTTGAGCATGTTGACTGATTATTGAGGGCTTATGCAGTGTGTATAAAATACTTAGTAGCCCATGAGAGTGGTGAATTTCCAGAGTGGAAATGTGTTCTGAGCTACACAGACATACTTTATATGGATAGCTGGATCTAGTGCTAATCAAGATGGAAAAATACCAGTACTTTGGCAAAGATGGCATAGTTCTGCACCCCTCACATAGGGGAAAAGAGGGAGGAAAAAGAAGCCAACAGATATGAACATAATTACTAACGGGTACGAGAAATGCTAGAGTTGGATGTGTTGTTCCAGGTCACTAAATATTCCCTCTCCTCCATACTGGACTTTCAGGAACTACTTCGCCCTTTGACTGTTGGATATTGGGGAGTTCAGTCAATCAGAAAACAGTTGCAGGGAAAGGAATAAACATTTACACAGTGCCTATTTATCCCAGGCTCTGTGCTAAATGCCTTACAATTCTTATCTCATTTGATTCTCAAAACCTTTGGAGAAAGATGCTGAAGCAGACCAGAGATTAAACTTCTTGCCCAAGGTTGCACAGCTAGGGAACTCTGGTGCTAGATTTGAACTCAGGTCTTCCTGACCTTCAAGCCCAGTTCTCCATCCACTAAGCTACCTCACCACTTCCTCTAGTTCTAGGAAGTTCCCCTTCTGTAAAGACTTTATCTCATACATAAATTATTTTGGGAATATTCCCACTCCTTTCTGTACCCCTCCTCCAGAAAACTTTTTTTTTTTTTTTTTTTTTGGCTGAGGCAATTGGGATTAAGTGACTTGCCCAGGGTCACACAACTAGGAAGTGTCAAGTATCTGAGACCAGATTTGAGGCTAGTGCTCTATCCACTGTGCCACCTAGCTGCCCCCAGAAAACTTTTCAAATTGCCTATAACATTACTTATCCTTTACTTCATATCCAAGGAGGGGCTCATTGTTTTGGAGAAAGCACTGACTCAAAACCAAATTTTTTATATGGTTTTATCCTTTCTGAAAAACTAAGTTTTGGGTTATTTTCTTAAGAAAATAACAAGTCAATGGGAAAGCTTCTTCTAGATCATTAGTAATCTCCTGAAGATTTTGAGGATCTGCAAATTAAGACAACTCTGAGATACCACTACACACCTGTCAGATTGGCTAAAATAACAGGAAATGATAATGATAACTGTTGGAGGGGATGTGGGAAAACTGGGACACTGATACATTGTTGGTGGAACTGTGAAGGGATCCAACCATTCTGGAGAGCAATTTGGAGCTATGCTCAAAAAGTTATCAAACTGTGCATACCCTCTGACCCAGCAGTGTTTCTACTGGGCCTATATCCCAAAGAGATTTTAAAGGAGGGAAAGGGACCCACATGTGCAAGAATGTTTGTGGCAGCCCTTTTTGTAGTGGCTAGAAACTGGAAATTGAAAAGATGCCCATCAATTGGAGAATGGCTGAATAAATTATGGTATATGAATGTTATGGAATATTATTGTTCTGTAAGAAACGACCAACAGGAGGATTTCAGAGAGGCCTGGAGAGACTTGCATGAACTGATGCTGAGTGAAATCAGCAGAACCAGGAGAACATTATGCACAGCAACAAGACTATAGGATGATCAATTTTGATGGACATGGTTCTCTTCAACAATGATGTGATTCAAACCAGTTCCTATTGTTCAGCAATGAAGATAGTCATATACGTCCAGAGAGAGGCCCGTGGGAACTGAGTGCAAACCACAACACAGCATTTTAATGCTTTCTGTGAATATTTCCATGCATTTTGTTTTCCTTCTTAGGTTTTTTTTCTTCTTCTCTTTCTAGATCTGATGTTTCTTGTGCAGTAAGATAACTGTATAGATATGTATACATGTATTTGTCATATAATTTACCCTATTTAGCATGTATTAGATTACCTGTCATCTAGGGGTGGGGGGCGAGGGGTGGGGGGAAGGAGGTGAAAAGCTTGAGAAAAAAAAGTTTTTGCAAAGGTCAATGTAGAAAAATCACTCATATGTTTTGTAAATAAAAAGCTTTATTAAAAGAAAAAAAAGATTTTGAGGATCTCAGGCAAAAATGAAAAGTAATCTTCATATTCTTCTTTCTTCTCTATCTGTCTCTGTATCTCTTCCTTCCCCTTTCTTTCTCCTTCCCTCTTTCCAATCCCACTACTAACCTGTATGAAAGCTTTGGTCTGCTCCTGCTCCATTTCCACCTTGGTCTGGTTCACACTTAAGCAGCCTGGTGGATCACTTATCTCTTGCCTAACCTGCCCTTGGGCCCCTAATCTTGTTGGTGCTGGATTTAGTGAAATCAGAGAACTTGTAAGCTCAAGTGATAGAGTGACCCCAGCCTTCCCTATAGCAGTGATTACCAGGCAGCAAGCAGCTTCATATAATTTCTTCGAAGATTTCTTAAAATTGCTAATTTTGCCCTCATTTAATTTTAATTTAGTCCACTCCACGTATTTTACAAATGGGGAAATCAAATCTCTGAAGGATTTAAATAACTTCTCCATGGCTTAGTAAGTCACTGTTCCAAGAAGAGGACTACCATGATGGGTTTTGGCATTCTTTTTTTTCCCCATAGTATTTATACTGGTGGTTTTGTTTGGTTTGTTCTGTTCTGTTCTGAATTATCAGCCAAGTTAATTTTTTTTCTTTTTTTGTGCTTTTAATTTGCTCCATGTAGACATGCAAAAGAGAAAAATCTCTTAGTAGAAGCCTTGGGGAAAAATATATTTATTTGTAGTTATAGAAGAAAAGCATATAGTATTTCAGGATAGACTTTCTATCTATATGTATGGCCAGATCTTAAATTGTATGTTAGTGCTTTTTGTGACACTGTTAGTTTGAAAAAATTCCTCTCAAAGGATAAAACCTACTTACAGAGTGATTCCTTTCTTACAAAATTTTTCACTTTCCCAGAAACTGTTAAGAAATTTGAATTCCTTGAAAGGACACTTTTATCTTCCTACATGATCAACACTATTGGGTTCCATGCAGCTTCTCTTTAGCCTGTTTTTGATAGAGCTGGAACACTGTCCCAAAGGACTTGGCACATTTCCATAGTCGTATATCTGGATTGCTCAGACCAGAAAGTCACTCCATATTCCTCCATTTACAACTGAAAAACACAATCTCTTCCCCAGGCTTTCCAACAAGTATCTACCTATTCTCCCAAGAAATTTCTCCTGGCCTTTGACTTTCAGATATTTTGTGACATCATCAAAGTTCTTAAACAAAAATTTGTTTTGTTTGTTAATATGTAATTTTATTTCCTTTTTTATAATAGTTATTATATTATCCATTTCTTACTCAAATCTGGGAAGCATGAGGATGTGGAATCTTTCTTAGCTCAAGATATTTATCCATTTAAAGTAGGCCAAGCTACAACCACATCAAGTAGTTAAAAGTTTATGAGGTCTGGTAGCTAGTTGGTGTAGTAGAATAGAGCACCAGCCCTAAAGTCTGGAGGACCTGAGTTCAAATTTGGTGTCAGATACTTCCTGGCTGTGTGACCTTGGATAAGTCACTTAAACCCAATTGTCTCAATTAAAAAAAAAAGATTATGAAGTTAGTATATTCCATTTTATCACCATCCCATTGTATTAGTGTAAATACTAAATACATCCTAATGTATTATGTGAAATGCTTATAGGTGTATATACCTGTTGACAATTTCAAACAAAATCTTTAATAATCCAGGCAGCCACAGCCTCAGAAAAATTGCATTTTCAAATTATCTTTAATTTTCTCTTCAAACTCTTTGAAATTTAACCCACTGTGCTTTCCACAGTTTAGTTTCTCTTGGGCAGAGGGAATGGTAATACTTTTTTACTTTCTCTCCAGTCTTCACTTTTCAAGACCAACAACCTTTGTCTTCAGGCTTGACCTTAAAGCTTTTGCTCTAAATATTCCACAAACATTTGCCCTGTTTATCTTATCAAACGATATAGGGGCCCAGACCCATGTTTTAAACTTCACTAACATAAGGTATGATAGTAAAAAAAAAATGAGCTGAAGCCTATTCTATATTTTACCTCTGTCAGAAAAAAAAGAATAAATATTAGTGCTGAACTTTTCAGCAAATTTAAAGGCATGTACCCCCAAAATACACTGAAGTAAACACCCATAACATTGACTTAATTTGGAAATTTGACAATTGACATTGTGTCTTGTGTAAACAAGAAGTTTTACAGAACCTTGGAGACCAAGGGATCTTAGATACCACTTAGCTCAATTAGTAACTAACTAGGAAGTATCTCTATAATATCCCTGCCAAGTGGTCAGTTATCCTATCTGTCATCCAGTTGGAGTCAAGAAGACCTTAGTTTGAATCCTGCCTCAGTCGATTACTACAGAAACCTGGCAGGTCACTCAACCTGTCTTACCATATTAGGACCTATGCTCCCAAGTTATGCGAAAACTAGTTATTCTTAGTGAAAACCTACGTTTACTCTGAAATAATTGACTCCTGAGTTAGCAGCCATTGGCACTCCTAAATAGCTCAACTGGAAGCTAAAATCTGCCAATGGGCTATCAACAACCCTTCCCTACCCCCTGCCCATTGCTCCTAGTTCTGCCCTATGGGAACAGGCAGAACAACCATTGAAGATGGAAGGGGGAAGGACGGACCCAAAACCTAAACTGAAAGGATCCCTACTATAATGGACCTGGCAGTGGTCATCAAGCTTCTGCTGGGGAGAGAACTGGCCTCTCCAGCCTACTCATCCTACTTCTCATCTCTAACCCGACAAGTTTTTCCTGACTTCCAGCCTCAATTTGCTCCGAATTCTGCATTCATTGCTTTTTGCTCTGTGTCTAAACAGAAACAAGACTAAGTCTTCCTCTAAAATGAATACTTATCTGAGTTATAAACAAAAATTTCTTTTTTCTTTTTTAAAATTTTCACTATTTTATTTTTCTAAACACATATAAAGATAGTTTTCAACATTCATTTCTTCAAGATCCTGTGTTCCAAATTTTTTGCTCTTCCTCACCGCCTCCTTCCCCAAGACAACAACCACTCTGATATAGGTTAAATAATGCAATCGCTTCAAATATATAGAAAAATTCAATCAAAGGGAGAAAAAAAATGATGAGAAAGAAAAAAGCAAACACCCACCCCACCCCACACAAAGTGATGAAAATACTATGCTTTGATCAACATTCAGTCTCCATAGTTCTCTTTCTGGAGGCAGATGGCACTTACCATCCCAAGTCTATTGAAATTGCCTTGAATCACCACATTGTTGAGAAGAGCCAAGTCTATCACAGTTGAATATCACATAATGTTCTTGTTACCGTGTACAATATAAGCCAAAATTTCTTTTAGCTTCTATGGTATCCCTGGGTCAGGAGACAGTGTCCCCTTCAAATCATTTTAGGGACCCATCTCATCAAAATGGTAAAAATAAACCCAAAACAAGCTGAACTAGAGATATTTACTGAACCCAACGGTCCTGGTTGCCATATAAATCCCATAGGAGACAAGACTAAAAATGGGCCAGGTGGAGCAGTTACTAACCTTTTGTAACTTCCCACTAACAACCACTGTACTTCCTTTGTCCCTACTCAGTTTTGCTGTATTCACTTGTGTGGATCTTTTTGAATCTGTTTGTTATCCGTTGTTAACTAGTTTTCTGAACTCTATGTCGGCTGCAAACTTGATAAAAAAAACAACAACAACAACTTACTGTCTATACCTTGATCCAACTCAAAGACTAAAAAGCTAAACAGCACCGGGCCAAGGACAGATCATTGGGTGCCTCACTGGAGACCTTTCCTTAAATTGGCCTAAACTCATTAATGAATCAGACTTTTTGGATCTAATTATTCAGCCTCTTCCAAATCTACTAATTCCAAACTACAGCACTCTGTCCTACCACAAGGAGAGCATAAAAAACTCAGGTAAGTATTTGCTAAAATCTCCTTACTCTGGGTCCACAGAATTGTTTGTGTCTGCAGATCCACGGATTTAGTCATCTTTTACAAAAAGAAAATTATTGTTTGTCCTTCATTCTCAGAGTTCCCTGACATCAGGGGGGTGACACCATGACATGTGAGTGAATCTGATTTAAGTGGGGGAGTGCTGTGCAAGGTCACCTGCCTCACTTTTCCCTCCAGAACCACCTGGGCCTTAGTGGCCAGATGTAGATGAAGACTGGAGATGGCCCTGGGTGAAATGGGAGACCTGGGCCTTTTTAAGCTGAGGTCTTCCATAGATCTCAGTTTGACTGAGGCTGAACCATTCAGTGATTAAGGCTGAGTAGCCATTGAGACAAAGAATCTCCTCTTTAACCTAGTCTAAAAAACCCAAACAAAACAAAATACCTTAAATAAATAAAGCTGGGAGAGGAACACCCTCAGGGCTTCTAGCCAAAGCAAAAATGACTGCTATTCACTTCCATCTGAGTCCATCAGGACCCAAACAATGACCAAAAGGCCTAGGATCTACAGGTGGCCATTGAGAATCTGACTGGAATTAGTTATTCTGGGATGGCCTGTTTTTGATGAAATCAGTGATGGTTTTTACTTGTCACCACTTTGTTTTTCTAAATGCTCACAAACCATCCCTTTAATGAAGGCTTCCAAAACTTTGTCAGGAAATAAAGTCAAGCTCAAACATCACAGTTTAATGATTTCATCCTCTTCCCTCTTTTTGGAAATTAGGACAAAATTAGCCTTCTTGAGTCCTATAGCACCTCCCTAAAATCTTTTAGCCATTACCGTTGGTGACTCAGCCGCCAAATTTTTTAGCGCCTACAAATATTGTCTAGTGGTGACTTGTGTTCATTGAGAACTCTTTCTTACTATAGAGTAAGTCTGCCTTCTCTCAATCAGACCCTTCCAAACAACATTCCTATCCCTGCTTGCTCCCCTCAGCCTCAATCCCTCTTTTCTCTTTAACATTCAGTCATCCTCCTCTAATACATTGTTGGTGGAGTTGTGAACAAATCCAGCCATTCTGGAGAGCAATTTGGAACTATGCTCAAAAAGTTATCAAACTGTGCATACCCTTTGACCCAGCAGTGTTTCTATTGGGCCTATATCCCAAAGAGATCTTAAAGGAAAGAAAGGGCCCCACATGTGCAAGAATGTTTGTGGCAGCCCTTTTTGTAGTGGCAAGAAACTGGAAACTGAATGAATGTGCATCAATTGGAGAGTGGCTGAATAAATTATGGTATATGAAAGTTAAGGAATATTATTGTTTTGTAAGAAACGACCAGCAGGATGATTTCAGAGAGGCCTGGAGAGACTTGCATGAACTGATGCTGAGTGAAATGAACAGAACCAGGAGATCATTATACACGGCAACCACAAGACTATATGATGATCAATTCTGATGGATGGGGCTCTTTTCAACAATGAGATGTTTCAGACCCCTTCCAATGATCTTATGAAATAAGCCATCTACACCCAGAGAGAGGACTCTGGAAACTGAAGTGGATTACAACATAACATTTTCACTTTTTTGTTGTTGTTTGCATTTTATTTTTTTTCCAGTTTGATTTGATTTTTCTTGTGCAGCAAGATAATTGTATAAATATGTATGCATCTATTGGATTTAACATACATTTCTACCATCTTTGACATATATTAGACTACTTGCCATCTAGGGGAGGGAGTGGGGGAAAGGGGGAAAATTGTAACACAAGGTTTTGCAAGGGTTAATGTTGAAGAATTATCCATACATGTTTTGAAAAATAAAAAGCTTTAATAAAATAAAATATTTTTAAAAATATTCAGTCATCCTCATCTCATTTTGAACATTAATGCTTCTGATGTTATTATAAAATGGTACTGCCCTTTTCTATATGTGTGTATACATACACATATACTTTTAAATAGCCATTTTTAGGTACACTCCATCTTGGACCAAAAAGCCTATTATTCTTGGTCCATAAATCTAAATCCCATTTTTAGGCACTATCTTCTTAACCAGCTGATCATTTCCCAAAGCTATTTTTCTGTTCTGAAGCTCCTACATTTAATTAACAGCAGTGCTGGAAAAAAAAAAAAAAAAAAACACCTGTACCTTTAAGAGTTTCAGTTTCTTGCCTAAATATTCATAATCTCTTGCAGTGATTTCTGGGTTTCTTCAGATATTATCATTTGTTCTTCTGTTGTGGTCTGTTCAGGATTTAAGATAGACATAGCTGACCTAGTTAAAATGTATTTAAATCAAAACAAAGGATATATGAGTCAGTATGTTATATAGCCCTGCAGCTCCTTTTGGCCTTGATTTGAGATATACTAGGGTACATATGAGAGCCCACCAGGAGTTGATGGAGCTCACCACCCAAGACTTCAGATTGGTTGTGAATCACCTGAACATTGAAACTTTCTCTGTTATTTATTCAATGATAAGCAAATGAAACTGTCATTCTTTACAAATTTACCAATTTAGAGAATATAAATCACAGGCACCTTTGAGTATACCAATTAGAAATAAACTAGATCTGGATGCTCATAATTGCATAAGTTTCTCACCTATGGACCTCAGTCACTCTAGGTATTAATGTATATCTTTCCCTTTCACCCTTAAGGGGAAAGAGCCAAGTGTGATCATATTGCTTCTTATGTGAATTACCAGAAGTGGATAATGATCATCAGATCTAATGTGACTTTATGAAAATTTTCTTGTAAACTTAAGAGATAGTCTTACTCTGTTTCCTTTGATTTTTTTTAAAGACTGTAGCTTAGAGAATAATATAGAATTGATATCCTTTCTTGATACAAGGTCCTTTGCTTAGCTTTTTTTTTTTTTTTTGCTTAGCTTTTAAACTTATTGAGAACATTTATAAGTTTCTGAGCAGTCTCATTTTTACATCCAAATTATAGTCCTGTCCCATTCATTTTTAACAATGCTATTTATACCACTTGGTGAATGAAGTATAATGAGTTTTTCTTAATCAATTAGGTAATAAATTGAAGGCTCTTATTTGCAAGTACCTTGTACAACATTGTACTACCAAGGACTGGTAGTCACTGCTTCCTCAATGCATATGGATTTTAGTATCATATCCAAAATATAATAGTGAAATGTTTGTTAATTGATGGTGTAGCTATATACTGAAGGGATTTGCCTAAAGTGCAATCCAGTTTCATTCAACAAGAATTTAAGTACTTGTTATGGTCCAGACACTAAAATATAAAGACAAAAACAAAACAGCCCCTGTCCTCAAGGAATTTTTATTCATATAAATTGGTGCCATCCCTAGCACACAAGAATTCTGTTAAATGATATTAAAATATTTGTGTATTTTATACACAACTGTGTGTGTGTAATTACATCATATATAGGATTTATAAAATGTTTTCCTCTCTACAAGTCTATAAAATGAATAGTTCAGACATTATTCCCATTCTACAGGCGCCTGTAACACAGAACTTAAAGTGATTTGCCCACAATCATGTATTCATATGGAACAGTGCCTGAATTTCAACCCAAGTCCTCTGACTCCATATCAAGTTTATTTTCCCTTGCTCTGTGCTTCCTCCAGCTCCTCTTGAGTAGTGTGCCTCTGAGTCTCGACTTAAATCCAGGTCTTTGACTACATGGCTGTAATCTCATTACACACTGCCTGTTATCTTTCCTCATATGAAATGCAAAGAGAAAATTATATCCTTATACTGAAGTTTTTTTTTAATCAATAGAAAAAAAAATAATAAAATCTAGAAGAATGAAAAGAGCCAAGAAAAGCAGGAAGAGAGGAAGAGGTAAAGGGGACAGTGAATTTATATAATATATATATATTTATACATATATATAATATATATATAAAGATTGTTTTGCTACTCCATACTTGTTCTTTCAACTGAACTTTCAGGACCTATGTATGTATTGTTGCTCTTCTGTAATGATTCTAAATGGTAATGAATTTTTCAGGGGTTTGAATGATCCTTTTTTGTCATTACCCAATGATGAAGGTAACATTACAAATCAATTGTTCTGATCTCTTTACATCTTATTACACCTAGTGTGACCAATTTGCTAACAGGAAAATTCTGTTTTCTGAGTTTAAAAAAAAAACCTTCTAATATGCACAATCAGATTTTAAATAGAAAAAGACAAAGTATGTCACAGTTCATCTCAAGAGGACAATGTCATGAGCATTCTTCTGCCATAAACATGGTGATTTTGAACCTTAAAAAGACTTCTAAACCTTGCCATGTCTTTAGGGAGCACGATATTAGAAAGCTTAAAGATGCTTAGAATCAATGTGAGAGCTAAAAGGGACTTGGGAGGTTTTTCCTCCACTGGATGTATTTTGCAGATGACAAGTAAAAGTGACTGACCCAGGACCGAACAGTGATTTCATAGCAGAGGAAGGACTCTTTATAGCCTTCAGAAAGAAACGAGTAATTGGCTAATGGAGGAAAACAAGGAGCCAGGAGCCCTAGGTCTGTATCCTGGTTCTGCCACCAATTGGCTGTGACTTCAAGCGACCTATTCTCCCTTTCAGTTTCTGAGCCTCTCTTTTTTCAACAAAAAAATGGTTGGAATGAGATGATTTAGGCCAGTTCCAGTGGTCCTGTGATGAAGAGAGCCATCTGCACCCAGAGAGAATTGTGGGAACTGAGGGTTGATCACAACATAACATTCTCACTTTTTTTTTGTTGTTAGCTTGCATTTTGTTTTCTTTCTTATTTCCCCCCTCCCCCTTTTTGATCTGATTTTTCTTGTGCAGCAAGATAATTGTGGAAATATGTGTAGAAGAATTGCACATGTTTAACATATATTGGATTACTTGCTGTCTAGGGGAGGAAGTGGGGGGAAGGGAGGGAAAAAATTTGAAAAACAAGGCTTTGCAAGGATGAATGTTGAAAATTGTCCATGCATATATCTTGAAAATAAAAAACCTTGATTAAAAAAAAAAATAATGGTTGGGGACCCCATGATTTCTAAGATATCTTACAAACTGAAGGAACAGTAATTCTAAAAGAGGTGATTAAAACCTTGAATCAGCTGAATGAGGAAATCCAGGCCTCAGAGGCCCCAGGCTGGTCAGCATGTAGAGATAAGAAGGAATAGACCTTGCCTTCCAACTGTGGGGAGGTTCCTGGGAGGAAAAATCCCTTTATCTGGACAAACTTGCACCTCCCTAGCAACCTGGAGGTTGATTAGGGCAAAATAGAGGTTGAAATTTTCTGAATCAGTTGAGAACTCCTGAGTTCAAGATGCCATTGAAGGAGAGACACTTGATTACAAAGACAAAGATCACAAATGGTTTTATGAGAGTGTTTCAGTAACTAGGGCAAACTAGATGCATACTTTATATAAGACAAAAATGAGCAAAAAGGTTGTCAACTAAAAGTTGTACATATTTGCCCATATTACTAAGAGCAGGAATAAATGAATTAAATGAAGGAAAAGTTATTTGTTAAACACTTACAAGCCAAATACTGTGCTACATGCTGGGAATTCGAGCAAAAATAAGAGAGTGCTATTTTCAAGAACTCACATTCTAATGGGGAAGATAACCCATGGTGATGTTTTATTAAGCACTTACTATGTATCAGGCATCTTGCTGAGAAGACAATCCCTGTCCTCGAGGAGCTTACCATTTTTATTGAGGGGCAGGGGATGATGGTAACATACAAAAGGAAGCTGGAAAGTGTGAGGAGAGGAACTCCAGGGGCACTGGTGGGAAGGGTGCTCCTTCCCACATTGTTTCCACGAGTGCCCCTATGGTTCCATGAAGTTGAAAAGCCAGATAGGGCAGCAGATTTGGAAGAGATTGAGCCCAAAAGTCCAGTTTCAGCTCACTAGAAAGGAAGGAAGGCACTGGGGGAGGAAAAAGGGGTGGTATCAGTCAAGGCTTGAGTTAATAGCATGGCAATGCTTACTTTTAGTACCTTCTCTCCTTAATCAACATTTATTAAGTAAGACTACTTTTGAGCTCCTTTGAGCTGGGCACTATACTAAAGGCTAAGAATACAGAAAGAGCCAAAAGGCAGTCACTACTTTTAAAGACCCTTAATGAGGGTTTTAGCTTGCAAACAAAAACATAGATTCTCTTTTTCAAAGAGGACCAATGACATCTTGGGGGTGGTCTTGGCTTGCTTCTGAATTGAATTTAAGAGGGTCAGAACTGTGCAAAGCTGTCAGCCTCATTCTCTCTTCCAGATTCTTTGAGGTCTAGGGACAAGACAAAAAGGCAGGATGATCTTGGTGTCTTCCATAATATATAAAAGGGCCAAGGTCTTCCACTGCAGCCAGGGCCATCTCTAGTCCTCCTGACCTATATCTGGCCATTGGACCTGGATGGCTCTGGAGGGGAAAGTGAGGTAGGGGACCTTGCACAGCCCACCCTCACTTAAATCCAATTCACTTGCATATCATGGCATCTCCTCCCTGATGTCAGGGAACTCTTGGATAAACTAACAGAAAAATTGAGTTTCAATCAACTGATTGCAAAAAAAAAAAAAAAAAAAAAAAAAAACCCCAGCCCAAATGCTGAGAGTTCAATGAAGGCAAACAACTATGGACTTGTGGTGTTTCTTCATTTCTATAAGGAAAACTCACTTCTTCAATCTGGGTACTTCCTCCACCCCCACAAATGACAACCTCATGTCAACCCCCTCCTGTTTGGCTGAAGCCAAACAAAACTCATCAGTTAGTAAGGAGCCTTCTGGTGATAAATCTCTCATGCAGATTCCTTTTTGAAAAAATTCTTGGCCATGTCTGATGTTTCTTGGTTTTAATGCTACCTCAGACATAGAATTATGAAGTGAGTAACAAGGTTCAAACCAGAGACATTTTTAGAAGATAATAAATTAGGAAATAATTTATAAAGCCCTTTCACATTTTGTTCTTTCAATCACCCTGGGATGTACTGTATCAGTGAGGAAATGAGTAAGGACAGGGGTGAAGCAGCTTGCCCAGACTCACAGAATAGGAAGGAGGTCAGAACTGAACTACAGTCATCCTGACTCCAGCTGTTGGGTATCTGACCACCAAACAATGGAGTATTAAGTTTGGAGAAACATTCATTAGCATTAAAGGTTGCATTTGATAGGAAGCTTCTTGAGGCCAGAAAGACTTTTTTCTCTCCTTTTGTATCCTTAGCACATAGTAGGCACTTAATAAATGTTGTTTGAAGATTCCATTTTGAGTTTTGGTCAATTACTATCCATCAAATTTCAATAAAATTAGCCAGAAACCTGAGACAATGTCTTATATTTAAACAACAGGTTTTTCTACCTTCCTTTCCCTAGGAAGACAAACATGGTAATCAAAGGCAAGAAGGCCATCATTTACTGCTTTGTGGGAGTGGGGAGGGGGATGAGGAGAGGAGATAAGATAGTTGCTCACCTGGATTCCTAAAAAGCCAATTTTCTCTGTGCACTCCAAGGAAAAAAGAAAATACTTGGCCAGCTACATAGATAAAACAGAATTCGGCTATGTAGAACCTAATGTTCTGACAAGATTCTGGCAACAGTGCCATCAGTTTTTTGTTTTCAATCCAGGCTGCACCTACCTTATTTGGCAAATAAAAATCCAGATTGAAAAAAAAAAGTCTCAGATTTAAAAACAGTCTTTTCCTCAGTTCAGTAGATTCTACATCTTCCTTATAGGAAAGAGAATCCTCAATTTTGACAGGATTTTTGTCAGTTGCCTGGCACCCAATTTGAATTACTTTGCAATACAGTTAATATCAGGGCACCAAGCCATCCGAAGAGAGATGTGAGCTTGAACTTCTATGTACACACATCCTGAGGTTGAAATCACAAACCTTCCCTATGTATCATACACAATGAATGGGGTGAAGACTTCAGGCAGAAACGTCACATGCAGTTGCTGCTTTTAGCCCTTGGCTGGAATAAAGGAAACTGTCCTCCATTCTACCCCATTCCTTTCTGTGAGAAAGTCATGTAGGGCCCTTAACTCTAGCCTGGAACATGAAATAGGACTCTGTTAGTGCTCTAAAACAAAACTTCTTAAAAAACTTCATGACTCCACATGCAGTCATCAAACTGAATGGGGGTTAATGACAGTATGATTTTTTTCGCATGCTTTTTTTAATAAAGCTTTTTATTTTCAAAACATAAGCATGGATAATTTGACAGCATTGACCCTTGCATAGCTTTGTGTTTCAGATTTTCTCCTCCTTGCCCCCATCACCTCCCCTAGATGGCAAGCAATTCAATAAATGTTAAACATGTTAAAATATAGGTTAATGATTTATTATTGGGAGATGTTTGACTTGTAAATTTATTTCACATTACTATACGTGCAGAGTCACATAAAAATTTCTCAGATGAAAAGGGGTTGAGAAAAGAAAAAAATGTAAGAAACCCAGCTCCAGACTATTGTGTTTACAAGCAGGGACAGCCACTGATCAGCTGCTACCTTAATGATGGGGGAGCCAGGAAAAGCTGTGTATTTTATGAAGTATACCCTGGCATGAGGCCTTCAAGAGACTTGGTCCTCAGGATAAATAGGAAAAGAGGCCCAAGGATACTGCTTCATGAAGGAGAGATAGAGCCTGTGAGTTTAAGGAATGGTAGGGGCCGGAGCCAGGGAGGAGACCACCTGGAGTGTCCACAACCAAAGTGGGTCTTCGGAATAGGTGATTTGGACCCTTATGTAAATATTCTTTCTTACATACTAAAGTCAATTGTTCCTATATTTGGAAAGGGTTAAAGTGTTACTGGTAGCCTCTGAATTGGAAGACCCCAGAACAAAGCTCCTCAAAATTCTCTGCTAGGATGGCCCAGTAGCCAAGACATTCAAGACTGTATCTGGTTACTCTGTTGCACTTAGTGTCACCTAAACAAGCCACTTCCTCCATGACAATTTCTCCAGCTGCTCAGTGGTGAATGAAACCCCTGACTCCACAAAGGAGCCATGAGGATGCTTGATTCACACGTGAACACTAACTAGGAGGTACCTGGGTGGAAGTTTGTGCAGAGCTTCTGCTATTTTCTTTTAGAGCTTCTCTGGGCCCTTTAATTAAAATTAATTTAATTAAAATAGACTGTTGTTTTCAGTTCTGCAGAGTCTATTATAAGTTGCATATCATATGAGCATGAGTTAAATTCTCTCTGGCCAATAGGCAACATTCCTTGACTTGCTAAGGCAATCATTACAGAGGGGACTGTAGGCTGGAATTCATATGAAATTCACATGAAACATTCTCATGTTCTTTCTTAAAAGATCAGCTAATGAGGGCAAACTTGATTTCTTCCCACACTCCCCTTTACCTATGTTCTTTGCCTGAAATCACACAGAAGTTTTGTTGATTTTTTAGATGGCCTAAGATTTCTAGTCTTGTAATTGGCTAAAAAAAATCATTATAATAAAATCCTAAGTAAAATGAAGGGACTGGACCAAGTGGCTCCTAAGACCCTGCCAGTTTTAAATCCTAAAATCCTAGTTTCTTTGTCCTTTAATCCTGTTTGCCTCAGTTTCCTTATCTGTCAAATAAGCAGGAGAAGATTAGCAAACCCTTTCAGTATCTTTGCAAAAAAAAAAAAATGGGGTCATGGAGAATTGGATCCAAATGAAATGACAACAACAGGAAACATGAGAGTGAATAAATAACACTAGATACAACTAATTTTCTTTTCTTTTCTTTTTTAAAGCAACTCAAAAGAAGTGATCCACACTCAGTTCCCATAGTCCTCTCTCTGAGTGTAGATGGTTCTCATCATCACAAGATTATTAGAACAATAAAGCAAGATTTGAACTCGGGTCTTTTTTTTTTTTTAAACTTTAAATGTCCTCTATTTACTCTAACATCTCCCTACCTCCTTTCCACCATGCTTCTAATCCTGAATAACCCACTCTGTTCACTCATGATCCACGGTATGTGTATGTATATGTACGTGTGTGTGTATGTATGTGTGTATATGTATATATGTGTGAATGTGTATGTATATGTGTGTATGTATGTGTATGTGTGAGTGTTTGTGTATATATGTACGTGTGTGTGTGTGTACATATTTAGTCTTATGCTACATCTTGCCACTGGCAATGGTAACTCCCTTGGCCTCCATGACTTTGCACTACAAAATTCTCTTCCTAGTTTGTTGGACACAACATCAATAATTTCAGATATGTTTCACATAATTAAACATTGGCATACTTCAGTCCCATATTTTCTTTTTTTTTTTTTTTTTTGCTGAGGCAATTGAGGTTAAGTGACTTGCCCAGGGTCACACAGCTAGGGAATGTTATGTGTCTGAGACCAGATTTGAACTCAGGTCTTCCTGACTTCAGGGCTGGTGCTCTATCCACTGTACCACCTAGCTGCCCCTCAGTCCCATATTTTCAACTGCCTTCAGGAAATTTCCACGTAATTGTTTAGCCATCATTTGACATAATATCCCAAATGAAACTTAAGATCTCTCTCCCATTTGTATCACTTATATTTACCAATGATACCACAATTCCCCAAAATTGAAAACTGAGAGTCTTGGAGGCTGGGGGGAAAAAGATATTTTTGTTTTTAGGAGAAAATCCATAGTACCATGGATGCTACTGTACTTTCTGAATATCATCTTTCAATTTCTAGCTCTCCCTGTTCTATTCCTCAGCATTTTGAGAAGGGTACCAATTCAGATGGCTGGGCCCAACTGATTCATTCTAGTCCATTGTCTCAGGCTTAGAATTAGAACAAAAATGAAATATTTGTAGACCATATATGACCTTTAACAAAAGGAATTTTACTCAATAATAGCATGTGATGGATATTCAGGAAAGAAATAATGTTTCAAATGGAGTCTATGGCCCTCTCCTCTGCATTTGCCATGATGGCCACTTGGTCAAGAAGGGTTCGTTAGATTAACAAGGCAGTAGGGAAGTCCATTCAGCTCTTATGGGTAGCTACATCAAAAATTATAGTCTTGGTCTCCTGGTCCAATGAAATCCACTTTCATATGAATTCCAGCCTACAGTCCCCTCTGTAATGATTGCCAAAAATCTACTACTATCCTATGTGGCAGACATCAAGTCAACCTCCATCCATCCCAATAGATTGATTGCTATCAACCAATTAGACACTGGGACCTGTTTAACAATAGGATGATTAGCTGTGGCTATACTCCCATCCTGTGGTAATACTGGGAGCTGGGAGTAGATGGATGCTGTTACCAGGCTTCCTTTTCTGTAGCTCATGATTGTCAAGGAATACTCAAGTTGTGATGGGATGAGACAGAAAAAGGAAGAGAAGAACAGGAGTTTAGTTTGACAAAGCAGGATCAAGCAAAGACCAGGAGCTTTAAATCCTAAACAGAAGTTTATGTTTGTTCCTACAGTTGATAGGAATACACCGGAGTGTGTTTTTTTTTTTTTTTCTTTTTTTGTTTTTGTTTTTTTTTTTTTTTGCTGAGGCAATTGGGGCCAAGTGACTTGCCCAGGGTCACACAGCTGTTACGTGTCTGAGACCAGATCCGAACTCAGGTCCTCCTGACTTCAGGGCTGGTGCTCTATCCACTGCGCCACCTAGCTGCCCCCACCGGAGTGTTTTAATTTGTATACTAAGAACACACAAAGAATTTCGATCTGAGGACATAGGAAATTAGGAGAAGCCCTTCGTTTTACCAATAGCTTCCCATCATCCCTTTGGACCTAGACCTCCTCCATGACTTCAGTAGTGCTGCTTTGCCTGGGGCTCTAGTCAGGGGGAGCAGGGGTCAAAATGCAGCTGCCATCATCTCCATTGATGACCTGCCACATCATGGTTCTCTCTCCCCATTCCAATTCTGTCAAGGATCTAGTTTTTTTTTTTTTTACTTGCCTTTCTAGTGCCTTAATTCCAATCATTTTTTTTCTTTTAGAGTCTCTGGATGTGGTCCTCTTTCTACCCTTAGCCATCCTTCAAGGAATACTCCCCCCCTGAGGCCTCCACCTCAACCAAGGGAAGAGGGGCCCTGAACAGTCACCCCTCAGAAGGCCTCTATCCAGCAGGAAGGACCTTCTGCAGTTCCCATTATGGCAATCACCAGTTACTGAAGGAACTAATAGTATACTCTAGTAAATTCAGTATTGGGGAAGGCACAGGGAATAAAAAGAAAAAGAATTACTCAGAAATTGGAGAATAAGACAGGAAACCCAGTTGCTAGGGTCCAAGACAGAGGACCAATTCCTAAGGAGTATCTTCACTGGAAAGCCTAATCCTGTCTGTGCTTTGCCTAAGAGTCCCCTCAGCCTGGGGACAGAATTGGGACCAGAGTCAGAGACTGAATTGAATGTAATAAAAGTAGAGCTTCCATGACTCCTGTTGTGAGGATTAGAAGACCTCAGGAGACAGAAATCCAAGCAGATAATTAAATTGGACACTTGCTGTTACAGCTTGAAATACCTGAAGGCTGCAAAAAATGGAGAAAAGGGGTGGAGGGAAGAAGAAGCCATATCCTGCCTGAATGTCAAGTGTCGCTAGAGAGGGCACCCTTGTAGTAACCTGACTAGCCAGAAGCTACTTAGCACAAAAATTGTTGAGGACCTCTTGGTGGACTCCCTGTTCCCTCAGGAGGGAATGGAGCCAAGGGGGTGATGATTAGGGAGCAATTAACAGATGAGAGAGAGAGAGAGAGAGAGAGAGAGAGAGAGAGAGAGAGAGAGAGAACAAAGAAAGAACCCTCCCGGGAAAGGGGGCATGGTCCAAGTTGTGATCTGAGAAAGTAAGCACGAGGCCATGCCCAGTCAAGTTCATGGGGTGGCCAGAACCAAGGCAGGAAAGTTCACAATAACAGCCAAAGGCCTGGAGTCAGAGAGAACAGGTGATGGGGGGAGCAATGGGTTTAGGTGAGATAATGCTTCAAGTCATGTGACTTTCTAAGACCTCATTCTTGGATGGAAGCAGAATGCTAGCCCTACCCCCACATTGCCATTGTCCCAGACCCCAGCATTTGGGATCAAGCCCATACTCCCCATCTGGGCATTCTGATCCTTCCAGATGACCTCATCCCTTCCCACTGCTCCCTAATGCTCTATTAAATCCAGCAAGCTGTAGGCTGGTCCTGAGAACACAAGACTCTTGATCTCTGGTTCCTTGAACATACTAGGCTCATTCCCTTTACGAGGACTTTGCTCATCTCCTCACCTCCCTCCTTGTGCCCAGAATACACTTCCTCCTCCCCTTTCCCTCTGCCTACCTTTTACTCCCCTTTCTTTTAGGGGCCACCTCAAGTCCCTCATCTTCTTTTTAATTTTTTACTTTTCCTTTTAATTTTTTTAAGTCACTCATCTTCTATGAAGTCTTACTAATAACTGATCACAGCAATATTTCTGTACGGTAGATTTGAGGCACATGTGAGAATATTTCATTTAACCCTTTACTGATTCCATCCTGTATTGCTCTCTAATTGGTTTCTGTCTGTAAACATCATCTTTCCATCTCTCCAAGACTAAGCTCCTTGAGATCAGGGGCCACATCCCTGCCTGCACCCATGAAACCTAGCACAGGGCTCTCAAATAGACTGAGAAACTAAGATAAGGGCCTTAGAAGGTATCAAATCCAGGCTTTTCATCTGACAGATGAGGAAACTGAGGCACAGAGGGGTTAAGTGACTTACCCAGAGTCACACAGCTCAATTTGTAAATATTTGAGGGGGGGGTGTGAAAGGGGCTCAGACAATACTTGTTATTTCCTCTTGAATTTAGTGTAGTGTCAGGTCAGGGGGGCTTTCTCACTTTCCAGCCTTTCTCTAAAGAATAAGAAAACAGCTCTTTTTCTTCTTCTTTTTTCCCTTAGCACACCCTGCTTGCCTTCTTTCAAGATATATAAGCCCTTAGACAAATCTGTTTCATTTAACAGTGATCTTGCAAAATCTTTAGCTTCACTTGACAACTCAAAAACATTCCACTAATTGTCAAATGTTACTTAGCCTCTTCTAAACTGTTTGCCAGATCTATGGGTAGCCAGCATTTGCAGCTGCTGATTCTTAAAGACCAGCTGTGGTATAACATCAAATCAAGTCAAAATATATTTACTTAGTGCCTATTTTATTCAGAGAATGGTGATAAACAGTTGGAGGGTGGGGTAGGGGGAAGAACACAGCATGCAGGAATCTAAAAGTATAAGACACAATTCCTGACTTTGAGGGTCTTATGGCTCTGTTGAAGAAAGAACCAGTATTTGAAAAGTTAAAATAAGAATGGAAGATTGAAATAACAATTAGAAACAATCTGAGTAACATCACAAAGCAATGCACATGATTAATTTCCAAATGAAATTTATGGATACTAATTGCTATAAGAGTTCAGAGGAGGAAAGAATCATTTCTTCCAACACTGCCCAGTATGGGAACTCCTTGGGCCCCCATTTTTCTTCCTACCACTTTCCTTTCAAGTGATATGATAATAATAATAACTGATTTTTAGCATATTATGGTTTACAAAGTACTTTACAAACATTATCTCATTTTATCTTTACAACAACTCTGTGAGGTGAGTGCTAGGAATGTTATTATCCCCATTTCACAGATAAGGAAATTGAGGTTGAGAAAGGTTGAGGGACTTGGCTAGAATCACAGTTAATTTCAGGCAGATTTTCAAAAAAAGGTCCTCCTGACTCCAAATTCAGACTTCTCTCCTTCTGACATAGATAAAGAAGCCACGTTCCTAACACGTTTCCTGTACCACAGGGAGGCATTTCTTTTCTGGACTTTAGTCATTCATTAAATTTGGTTAGTGTTTCTGACCTCATGAATTGCTGATAAGACAGGTCTGCTACTGTGTTTTTTCCTAGCCTGTCTCAAAATCTCTACAATCATTTTTTTTCTCCCAATTTTCTAAACACAGTGATCATGAGCTGGTACCAAGTCATAGTGTCACTTCTGTCACTTAATATATCATGCTGATCTTGCCCACAATGTTGGGCAAAAACACATGGAATTTCCTCTTTGCTGGGAACTTTGCTATTCCTTCTGGCTGGAATAGAATTATGTCCCAAATAAGCTTTTCTTTCAAGTTGAAAACAATGGTACCTTGGATCTCCAGGGGACAGCAAAAGTGAGGTGCCTTTGGGGAATTCCTCTCTCCTCTTCACAAGTCTATGACAACTCCTTGAAAATCCTCTTAAAAAATAAGCTCTTCCTAACTCTAGCTTCTTTATTTCCCCAACTCCTCATCATTTTGGTTTTTTTTTTGTTTTTGGGGGGTTTCTTTTGGCTAGATGGCACAATGGAGGACCTGAGTTCAAATCCAGACTCAGATACTTAACACTTCCTAACTGTGTGACCCTGGGCAAGTTACTTAACTCCAATTGTCTCAGTAAAAACCAAAACAAAACAAAAAATAAAATACCATTTTTGTATATGATTTGCACTAAATTAATTTGCATTATGTCTAGGTATACTTAAATAGCTTCAAGATTAGGTACTGTGACTTCTATTTTTTGTCAAGGGAGTATTTCATAGCAGTTAGTGTGCTAGACTTGGAATTAAAAGATCTGGATTCAACTTTCAATGCAGACATATATACCATGACCAAAGCTTATCTGTGCAATGGGGGTGATAATGTTAATAATTCTCATACCCCCCCACAAAATTGTTGCAAGAAAAGCACTTGGTACTACACACCTGTCAGATTGGCTAAGATGACAGGAAAAGATAATGACGAATGTTGGAGGTGATGTGGGAACACTGGGACACTGATACATTGTTGGTGGAACTGTGAACGGATCCAACCATTCTGGAGAGCAATTTGGAGCTATGCTCAAAAAGTTATCAAACTGTGCATACCCTTTGACCCAGCAGTGTTTCTATTGGGCTTAAATCCCAAAGAGATCTTAGAGGAGGGAAAGGGACCCACCTGTGCAAGAATGTTTGTGGCAGCCCCTTTTGTAGTGGCTAGAAACTGGAAACTGAATGGATGCCCATCAATTGGAGAGTGGCTGAACAAATTATGGTATATGAATGTTATGGAATATTATTGTTCTATAAGAAACGACCAGCAGGATGATGTCAGAGAGGCCTGGAGAGACTTGCATGAACTGATGCTGAGTGAAACGAGCAGAACCAGGAGATCTTTATACATGGCGACAATAATACTATATGATGATCAATTTTGATGGATATGGCTCTCTGCAACAAAGAATTGTCTCAAACCAGTTCCAATTGTTCAGTGAAGAAGGCCATATACACCCAGACAGAGGGATGTGAAATGTGGACCACAACATAACATTTTCATGCTCTCTGTTGATGTTTGCTTGCATTGTGTTTCCCTTCTCATATTTTTTTCTTGTAGATCTGATTTTTCTTGTGCAGTAAGATAACTATATACATATATATACACATATTTGATATGTCAAGTATTTTAACATAATTAACGTGCATTAGACTTCTTGGCATCTAGGGGAGGAGTGAGGACTAGGGGGGAAAATTTGTAACAGAAAGCTTTGTAAGGGTCAGTGTTGAAAAATTACCCATACATATGTTTTGCAAATAAAAAGCTTTAATAAAAAAAAAGAAAAACAACATCAACAACAACAAAAAACGGCTAGCAGGATGATTTCAGAGAGGCCTGGAGAAACTTGCATGAACTGATGCTGAAGGAAATCAGCAGAACCAGGAGATCATTGTACACGGCAACAACAAGATTATATGATGATCAGTTCTGACGAACATGAGATGATTCAGGCTAGTTTCAATGATCTTGTGATAAAGAGAGTCATCTGCACCCAGAGAGAAAACTGTGGGGTTTGAGTATGGACCACAACATAGCATTTTCATTCTTTGTGTTGAAGTTTGCTTGCATTTTGTTTTCCTTCTCAAGTTTTTTTTTCCTTCTAGATCCGATTTTTCTTGTGCATCATGATAAATATATATACATATATTAGATTTGTCATATATTTTAACATAGTTAACATGTATTGAACTATCTGCCATCTAGAGGAGGGGTGGGGGGAAAGAGGGAAAAATTTGTAACAGAAAGTTTTGCAAGGGTCAATGTTGAAAAATTACCCATGCATATGTTTTGCAAATAAAAAGCTTTAATAAGATAAATTGTAAATATATGAAAAAATAAAAAAGAGAAGCATGGTAATTTTTTTTAATTTTTTTTAATTTTTTTTTAGCATGGTAAATTTTAAAGGGTTTTCCCAATATAAGTTATTAGGGGCCCAGAGGGATTTAGAGCCAAACATAAGGTCTTACTTACATTTGATTCTGAAGGAAATAGGGAGCCACTAATCCCAGAAATGTCTGCCACCTGGTGTATGGGCACTTCCTTCTTGCTATGTAATCCCTTTCCATTTTTAATGGCTCTGGCCTCAGCAGCAAGCAGTTCATCATAGTGGGAAGATCTCTGGTCATTGTCCTGCCTGTAGCCTATCACCGCTGCCAGTCCCTTGCTCACAAGAGCCTCAGCAATGTTTATTCCTCCTACGGTAACAGTAGCACAGGTGTGCTCTGAAAAGACTGGCACAGTCTCAGTGGCTGCGCTGGCTGGTCTGATATAATCCACAGTTACCTTGACCTTCTTCCCAATGAGTTTTTTTTTTTCGGAGAAACTCTTGAGCCTCAAACGTGTAAGGTATATCATACAGAGGACGAAGTCTCATGCTCTCTCCCTCTAGTCTTGGGGGTCGGATGCTAGATAATGATGAGGGGACATGGTCAGACTTGAGCTGCAGTCCTGCAGCTTTTTATCCAAGAGGCATCTGAGAGAGGGACAAGTTAAATGACTGGTCACAGGGTCAGTGTCTGTTAGAGGCCTGGCTCGAGACCAGGTCTGGTCGTAGAACGTAGATAACTGTGGGTGAGAGAAGGAAAGGCGTAGATGACTCAGGTGTGCAGTGACATTCGGGTCAACCTTAAGTGCTCTTCTGATGGTTGTTGTCCCCCTGATGCTTTGTGTTTGGGACGCTGAAAGGACCAGGCCGCCGCAGGGGTCAGTTGGGCATTGGGTTCCTCATTTTTGCCCTTTTCTAGAGCCGAGGATCAGGCAGCAGTCCATCCTGGGCCTCCCTGATAAGATGTGGCTTAGGGTCATAGGGAGCTGCCCAAACTCCTCTGTGAAGGTTCTTCCCCTTCCTCCCCCCAGGAACACCGGCTTCGAGGGCCAGGAAAGCTGAGGGGTGCACCTGCAGACTTGGCATTGAGAAAAGGCTCAGACAAAATGGGGGGGGGCTTGCAGAAATGCCTCCAGTAGCAAGGGCAGCGAGAACCTCCCCATCCAGCTCGCCGATCTGGGATTTTGCTTCTGCTAAAGCCCACAGAGAACATGACCTTGCTTGCACACAGGGGTAAGGGAGGAAGGGATTCCTGCCTGCCTTGGATTTCCTGGCCTCCGTCTCTCCCTCTGCAGGGACTCTCTGCTAGGGTTGCTGAGCAGATCTGCTTGGAACACACCACATTTCTCTGGCTGCCGCTTCTGGCTGACTTCCTGTTGTCCAATCTCAGCAGTAAATGGGCTCCAGGAAGCTCCAAGAGGGTCCAAGTGTCAGGGGAAGAGCTGGATGCAACCTCGCTGGGCAAGGCCAAGTGGGATAACAACAGAAAATACACAGTGAAGGGGAACATCTGTAAAAGCAAATCCCTTGGAGAAAATCAAGATCTGGAAATCAGTCGGCCTTTGGGATTAGCCAGTAAACCCTTTGGGGAGGGAAGAGCTTGAGAGAAAATAGGAGCCGAAGAGGACACGCAGGCAGGGCCCTCACAGCTCAGTTTCATTCAGCAATCTTGAGAAAGGAGGTGTCAGCTGGATTCAAGAGATCTGACAGAACTATGGCCTCGTGATTCCTTCTAAGCCTCCCTTTGCATCGTGTCTTGGCTCTGTCCGAGCCCATCCTCCACCGGACCCGCTCAGCGTTTCCTTGGCTCCTTCTGCTCCTGGCACTCCGTGGGTACCAGCGGGGGGCACACACTGGGCTCACTTTGTCAGTCATTTATCTCTTTGACGAGATCTCTTCTGTCTTTCTAGTGGGCCGTTATTTGTCCAGAAGATGCCAGGGCCTACTCATACCCCCCACACCCTTCTCTTTTGGCCTAGTAACCCATAATTTCATTTCTGGGAGCCTGGGGAAGCTCGTGAGTTGCAGCCACAGAGCGTCACCGGAAGAACACTTGTCAGAGGGATGGGCCTTTGTTTCAGGAGAAGCTCGAGGAGCATGTGAGCCCCTTGAGGACTTTTTCACTCCAACATACAGTAGGTGCTTGGCAGACATGTTGACCTGGACAGAGATCATTTTTAAAACTGCATAACTTCTCAAATGGAGTGCAGCCCACTCTTTTCCTCCCCTTCAATTTTGGCTCAGACCATTGTCCATCTGAAGTTCCTGACGAGTGTGTGCGGACTGATAGACTAACTCTATGGGTCATCCATACTAGCTATTCCAGTCAAAGCTTCTTAACCTGTGAGTTGGGGCAGCATATGCAATCACCTAACAATATAGGGATCATGAAAAAATTAGCAACAGCAAAAGGTTTCTGAATTCAAAGACCAAAAGTTAATTCAGAATCCAACAAGTAATGAATCTGAGTGGTTCTGGCAGCGACGGCCCGTGGGGCATCCCACGACTTCACTGCAGCCTTGGTTCTGAACACACAGAGCACACTTTACACTGAGCATGCAGGAACGCTGCCAGAAACACCTTGGCTCAGATCCGAGACCGGGTCATGCAAAAGCTTCTCGGGCAAAAATGGGCCACGAGTAGAAGCAGTGTAAGAAGCCTGGTCTGGACAGGAGGTGAGGGCTGCTGCTTTCAGTTTCGTGCCAACTCCTACGTCACCTGTATGGTCTCACTGGACTTTTTGTTTTCTTTCTTTCTTTCTTTCTTTCTTTCTTTCCTTCTTTCTTTCTTTCTTTCTTTCTTTCCTTCTTTCTTTCTTTCTTTCTTTCTTTCTTTTTTTTTTTTTTTTAATCTGGAGCGAGGAGAAAAAAGATTACTAGATACAACTGAGATTGTCTAACAGCCTGTGTGCGCCCGGGCCCTTTGGGCAGTGCCCGCCTCTTCATATGCTTGGCAAAAGAAGTGAAAAGTCAAGAAAAAAGAGACTTATAAGATAGGACCTTCTCAACAGGTCAGCGCCAGCACTGCCTGCCTGTTGCCTGGAAAAATGCTGCTCTCCATTCCTTCTTTCCTTCCCCCTGTCCTGCCATGGCTGCAGGCAGATCATCTCCAGAGAAGAGCATGGGGAGCTGGAGGCTCCATGTCAGCTGTAGCTGAGCAGCCTCCTTCCATGACCTCCTACACCAGGGAGAATTGTGAAGGTCTTTGGTGCGAGTCCTGTATTGTGGGGCATCCTGCTCCATTTCATTGGATGGTAAGATCACAGAGTCATAGATTTAAAAATGGGAGGAACCTTTTAATCCAACCCCTCATTGGGAAAATGAGGAAGCTCAGTTAGATGACTTGCTCAGGATCACTTGGGTCAGCTAGTAAGTACCAGAACCAGAATGAGCTGAGGTCCGATTCCAAATGCAGACATTGTTCAGCACATTGGGTCATCTCACCAGCCGGACCCTGGGCCAGTCCCTTCCTGGAGGGAAGCTTCTGGCTCCTGTTCTACTAGGTAATGCCGCGAAGCAGAAGCAGTGCCAGCAGGAGTGCCGGTGCCCTCTTGGTACTTACAAGCTTGGTGAGTTGAGGCAAGTCACGGAACTGGCTCTAATATGGATCGTGGTGAATTCTCCATGCCCATGTGGCAGTTAGTATTCTGCCCCTTGTGTGCATCCACCTCAGTTTGAATCGCCATGGCAGCACTGGGGACCCCGTGATTTAGAGAGGCCTTGTAGTATAGTGGGTAGAGCCCAGGGCCTAGGGCCAGAGAGAAGCATTTTTGTAGGAAGACGGCCTCTGACCCCTCCTGGATGTGCCTCTCAGGGCAAGTCCTATCTACAAGGCCTCAGAGGCCCTGGCCAGCCCCAGCTCCAGGATCTCGTGATCCTAAAGCTTAGACGAGAATTCTGGCCACCTCATTTCTGGGGACCTCGGTTTCCCAATCTGGAAGATGAAGGGGTTCAGTAGGGGGGTCTCTAAGGTCCTTTCCAGCTCAGAAATCCTGTGTCACAGAGGAGACCATTGCCAGCAATCTGGAAACCCTGCAGGGATGGGCAGCTTTCTCAGAACAGCTGCTGCTGGCTCTGTTGGCAAAGAGCCCACAAAAATGACTTCCTCCTGAGTACTTGACTCCCTCTTGGCTGGCGAGCCATGTAAATCATCCCCAGGCACGCTGGGCTTTTCAGTAGCTGCAGAAACAGCCTTGGTTATCTTTCCCTTTGCAGTTGGTGAGGTGGAAATAGACTGGATTTCTCAGTCTTTCTGGGCCCCAAGCTCACAAAGCTGCAGGACTTAGGGGCTTGACAGCCAACTTCAGAGGGGAGGAAGCAAGTTGAAGGTGAGGAGCTCCTTTTCTGCTGGACCCGCAGTCCGGCCTCTGGATGGTCCAGGGCGCATTTGGGCACTGTCCATCTCAACACTCGATGGGCAGCCTTGGCTTCCACTGACCTCTCTGGCTTCCCTGGCTCGCTCCTCCCCTCCACCTGGTCCGGGTGCCCACCAGGTCACCCTGCTCACTCTTCTCCAAGCAGGCTCCTCTTCCGAGCCTTCTGGGCCTTTCCTGGCAGCATCTCCAGGCCTTGGAAGGTGCTCCCCCCGCTCCGGCCCCTCCTGCTCATCCTTCCTGAGCCTTCCAGGTCACAGACAGACCCTCAGATTAGAAAGTCTACTATAGCCTGTTCCTAAATCTCTCCCATGAAAGGCTTGGCAAATGGTGACCTGTCCTCGGAAGGACCTTTTGAAAAGTAAGTCACTTTGTTGTGGTTCACTTGCTTCAATCATGTCCGACTCTTCGTGACCCCATTTGGGGTTTTCTTTGCAAAGATGCAGGAGTCTTTTGCTCTTTTTAACCAAGAGAAATGGGAGCAAAAAACAAGTTGAAGTGACTTGCCCAGGATCACACAGCTGGTGGATATCTGAACCCCAGGCCCAGCACTCTGCACTTTGGGGGCCACCTCACTGCCCCAAATAAGCCAAAACATTTCACAGCAAGGCACTGCACTAAGCATAAAAATGGATAAAGTGATAAGCCTGGATGAGACCTGAATTCAAACATAGTAAATCATTTAACTTCAGTTTCCTCAAAAGTAAAATGGATTTGTTATGAGGATAAAATGAAATATATATCAAATGCTTAGCACATAGTAGGTATAGATAATTAAAAAAAATTTCCTTCCCCACTTCATTTACTACTCATTGATACTACTTCTAGCCTCCTCAGTCAAATCTAAGTTCTTGAGAGGGTTAAGAGTAGTTGAAATAGCCCCAAGTTTAAAGCAGAGGACCTGGATTGAACATTTTAGAGTCTACTATTTAGATTTTGTTCCATTTTATTTTGAGCCCAGACTTGTTAAAAATTTCATAGCTATGGAGAACTCCAGATGAGTAAACTTATCTCTGAGTTCTGCCCTTTTAGGCCTTGAATTGCCTGAAAGTACCAAGAAAATAAGTGACTTACTCCCCATCACAAAGTCATTGAATGTCCCGGCTGGAAGTTGAATCAAGATCTTCCTGGCTGGGTGCCTGGATCTTGATCCACTCTGCTGTCTTACCTTTTGATCAGGGGTTTTTAAAAGCTAGAAGTGATTTTAGAGATCCTTTAAACTGACTTCCTCATTCTCCAGATAAGGAAAATGAGGCCAAAGAGATAGGTTGAAGTTACTCAAAATAAGAGCCCGTATTTTGAAGCAAAGTCAAGGAACTTTGAAGTCCTCCCTCCCTTAGCTCCATCTTCTCCATGAAACCTCCTCTGATTGCCCTCCTTCTCACACTCCTCTCATCTGAAAGAGATCAGCCCCCACTTGATCATCTTGTGTTTTACTTATGTGCATCTATCTTAGTTTATAGTTTTATATCATAATAAATATATGATAATTATGATGATGATGGTTGCCATTTTACATGTTTTAAAGTATGCTAAGCATTGTACATAAATTATTTCACTTAAGCCTCATAATAGCCAATCCAGGTCCATTATTGGTTATTATGATCTTTATTTTATAGATGAAATGGTTAAATGAATTGCTGAGGGTCAACCTGCTAGCATTATGAATTGGATTTTGAACCCAAGTCTTCCTGAGCCTGATCTGAGATTTTTCACAAATGCAACAGAATTAACATGTAAGTCCAAGACTTAAAGATACATAAATGTCATTTCTTTCCATAACTATCAGGATGGAATACAGCCATTATTCAAAAGCCCTCTTCTGGAAATTCTTTCAGAGCCTGCACTCAAATAGAGATAAATTTTCATCTTTCAAAGGTAGGCTTATCTTGGGGATACACTTCCAAGTTGTTTGGAATCAAATCTAGTAGTAGTAGTAGTAGTAGTAGTAGTAGTAGTAGTAGTAGTAGTAGTAGTAGTGGTAGTAGTAGTAGTAGTAGTAGTAATAGTAGTAATAGGGTGGGTGCTCATATTGGAGGCCATTTTTCTTCAATACTTTCCCACAAAGAAAGTGAGAAAACATTGTCTGGTATGGCTCAAATTAGCTCTGCAGGCCATTCCTCATATATTTAAATCTCACATATTATCTGTTTTTGATGTGTGCCAGAATATTTATTTCCCAACTCTGGCATTTTTCACTGATTGTTCTTCATTCTTGGAATGCTCACCTTCCTCATGTCTATCTCCTGGTTTTCCAGGTTTCCTTCAAGTTCCAGATAAACTCTTCTTTTTCTGCAGAAAGCTTTTCTCAATCTCCTTTAATTCTAGGGCCTCCTTTCTTTACTTATCTCAAATTCCTCCAGTATACAGCTTGTTTGTATGAGGCTGTTTGCACGTTGTCTCTCCCATTAGATAATGAACTCTTTTTTCCTTTCTTTATATTCCTAGTGCTTAGCACAATGCTTTGTGTTTAGGCACACAGTAGGTATTTAATAAATATTTATCAACTGTCTTCTAATCTCTCCAATCTCAGCAGTGTTCTTCATTTCATTTCTTCTCAGCCACTCTCAGTTCCATCTAGTTCACTGCTGCTTATCTTCTCTTAATGTATGCCCTATTGACTTGTCCTCTGGCTCAGATCTTTGGTATTTTAATGCCTTTTTTTCATCCTGCTACCCCCTAAAGCAGTGGTTTCCATTCCCTGGTGAAGGATTGTGACATAGTCCAAGGGGTTCATGCTAAAAATTCTTTAACAGCACCTTGAATAGGAAATAATTGTCCAGTTATGTTACAAATATATTATTCCTCTATGACAACAAGTTTGAAGTATTGTAGATTTGTGTCTGCAGTGATTAAAATCATCCTAGTCATTCCCATGCAAAATGATTTTTGGTGTTTATACAGTGATTATATCAAACTCTGACTACTACTAAGTTTGTTATTAGAGAGTCTTAATTTATCACCAAATTGTTTTCAAACTGACTTTTAAGGGCAAAATCTGGTTAGGCACATACACATATTCCCATTTGGGTTCTATACACTGCATCAGAGCAGATCCCTGCTTTATTCCGTAACCATGACTCATCAACTGTGTAATCAGGTAATAAAGATGTCAATAAGCATTTGAAAACAACACAGACCATTACAAACTTTCTGCAGAAACAAATCATATATTATTTCCTGTGGCAATATTAATGGTATTTTCTGATTTAAATCTATCTTCCACTTATGCTACTTTCTTTTCTGTTTTAGAGATTTTTGAATGAACTGATTCACAACATGGGTCAGCAGAGGTCCTGTGAAAATGCAGCCAGTGGGAGAAGAGAAGAAATTCACATCTGATCAAGGCAATTCCAGTAGACTTGTGATAGAAAGAGCCATCTGCATCCAGAGAGAGAACTGTGGAGACTGAGTGGACCAGAATATAGTATTTTCACCTTTTTTTGTTGTTTTTTTATTTGCTTGTTTTTTTCTTCTCCTTTTGATCTGATTTTTCTTGTGCAGCATGATGAATATGGAAATATGCTTAGAAGAATTATACATATTTAACCTATATCAGATTGCTTTTTATCTAGGGGAGGGGAAGAGGAAAGGGAGGGAGAAAAAATTGGAACACAATGTTTTGCTAAGGTGAATGTTGAAAACTATCTTTGCATTTATTTGGAAAAATAAAAAGCTATTTAAAAATTAAAAAAATTAAACATTAAAAAAAGAAAGTGCCAGTTATGATAGGTTACTCGATGCCCTTGGAATACTGATGTGATCTATGGGGTTTGTCACCAAATGATGGCAGGCACTAAAAGTTGCAGTTTGGTCATATGAAGAATTCACATTGGCCATTCTCTTTGACAAAAGGTAGTTTTATTTGGGGAAATAGGTTACAAACAAAATGAAGGGATATGATAGACCCCAGGAATGGTAAATATGAAATAGAGTGGGAGAGCATATGAAAGACAAGTTCCTCAGAGGAACTCACAATTACCCAAGAGAAATGGAGTATTCTATGAAGTTGGAGCATGCCCTTAGCTGGCAGGCTAAATCCTGAAAGGGACTTAGCACCCTAAAAAAGTCAGTTAGCTGTAAGGAGAAGTGGGGTTGAGAAGCATGGTGGAGTTAGGGGGATACCACATGGGGGAAGTGGAAGGGGAAAGTCACCATGAGGCAGAGTGCCAAAGGAGACTCAAAGGAGGGGAGCAGCCATGGGATAGCCCACAAGTAGAGAAAATTTAATCTTTGGCACGTCACTGGTATTCCTGACAGGGGATGGCAGGGTGAGACTACTGGAGATCCCTACAGAGAGTGGGTCACAGGAGCCTGAGATAGCTTGGATTTCAGACTGGAGTCCTCCCCAGAGGCTGGGACCATGGAGCCAAAATGATCTCTATCAGAGCCTTCTGTCTGCTTCTCTCAGAGATCAATTCTTTAGTTTCTCTTGGCTCAAAGCAATATTCAGGACCTCATCAATACCATTCTTCTGAAGAAGCTGCTCCCTTCAAAGTTACTTCTGTAAGAGAAAGTAGTGGGGAGAAGAAAAAGAATGATGAACAAGGAAAAGGTATGACAATGATTTAGAAAACTTTGGAATTGTGAAGGTCGGGTTGAATCTCGGGAAGGGAACTTTGGGAGAATTGGAGGAAAAATTAAAAGGAGATGAAGACTTGAAAGAGACCTGTTAAAACTGAAAGTCTTTAGAAGAATCGCCTGAAAAGGCAAAGCAGAAAGAGGAATAATAGAAAGTCAAAAGTCCAAGAAAAGGAAAGGTTTGAGCTTTAAAAAGGGGATGGGGAAGAAGAAGGAATGGAAGGAGGTGAAGGAGGAAAAGGACTTGGAGGATGAAGATAGTAAGACAAATTAAGCAGAATAAATCACTAAAACAAGGTAGGAGATTAGCTAGAGAAATGAAATGGGAAGAAGCTATAACTTAGGGCTGGAGAGGAGATAAGGACAAGTGAAAACTCTGGAGTTGAAAACACCACAGATACTTCAATGTGAAAATAAACAGGAAAAAAAGATATGAAGATACAGGAGGGAATTGTGCCCTGTGCTTTGGTGGAATGGACTAAGGAGGTCATTCAATGAAAAACACTTTGCAAACTTTTAGGTACCAGCTGTGAGAGCTGAGATCAGGGGAGAGGTCAGGCAATCATTGTCAGAGCAATAAGAGGCAAGTAGTCCTGGATGGTGACCCCCTTCCTGAAGGGTTCTGAGATACCATTTGATGACATCTTAATGACTAACTGTTATCTTCTCAAAGCAACACACAAAAGAGCCTCCAAAGACTTGGGAAACTAAATGATTACTTTGAAAAAACAATAATTTGTATTGATATCTTTGGCTTTTTACATCATCAGGATTTCCCCAGCATCCTCCTCCCCTCTCAGAAACCATCCTATAGAACAAAATATTTTTGAGAGAATAGACAAAATTGATCATCATACATCAAAAATGTCTAAAAATGTATACAGTGTTCCATGCTATGGACCTTCTATCTCTGCAAAGGATTAGGATGGGAGAAATTTTCTCCTAATTCTTCTTTGGGGCTGTGTTTATTCTTTATTAACTTTGAAACATTCCCATTTGGTTTGTGTTTATTTTTCCCATTCAAGTTTTTGTGGTCATAGTTTGGGTGCCTGTTGACTCAGATAGAATGTAAATAGCAATCATTTCTGCTTTGGCCAGAAACTCCACCCAGATTTATTTTGGGGGACCAGATGAAAGAGGTTGGTTTTTTTGTTTGTTTGTTTGTTTTGTTTTTTGCCTCAGTTACTACTTAGCTTAATCATTGAATTAAAAAAATCACTTCACTTAAAAAAGGCTAAGGCCTCCCATTTTATTCAGGGCCATCTCCAGTCCTTCTGATCTTTATCTTAACCCTGGATCCAGATGGCTCTGGAAGAGAAATGGAGGTGATCTTGCACAACCCTCCTTCCTCAAATCTACTTCCTTTGCATCACCTCGATGACATAAGGGTCCTCTTCAAGGATGAAGGACAAACAACAACTTATATATAAGACATACAATGGCTCTTTCCTTGACTCGACTTATTTTACTCTCTATCATCATATGAATCCTACTGCATTTCTCTTTATTGATCATATTCATATCTTTTATAGCACAATAATATTTCCTTGAATTCAAGTCCCACAGTTTGTTTAGCCATTCCTACTTTTTTTTCCCTTTTTGCTGAGGCAATTGGGGTTAAGTGACTTGCCCCGGGTCACACAGCTAGGGAATGTTAAGTGTCTGAGACCAGATTTGAACTCAGGTCCTACTGATTTCAAGGCTGGTGCTCTAACCACTTCGCCACCTAGCTGCCCCTGCCATTCCTACATTTGATGGTCATCTATTTTGTTTCCAGTTCTTTGCTACCATGAAAATTTTTCATGTATAGAAGGATTTTCTTGTTAATGACCCTCTTGAGGTATGAGCCTGGTAATATAATGTCTGGGTCAAAAGTTATAGACATTTTAATCCCTTTATTTATGTGACCCCAAATTGCTTTCTAAAATGGTGAAATCAAATGGTTATTAGCTTTTAGTGATTCATGTGGGGACAAATTATACTGCTAGAAGGAACCTAAAATGCATTATTAAAGATTATCAAGTCTTGGGCAAAGATTTGAAGACATTAGGAACATGGGCAATATTTTCTTCACTGGTGCTTGTCAAAAGCAAGACATTTATAAGAAGAAAAATATAAATATAGGAAACAAAAAAAAGCTAGTTTGAAGGATGTTATTTGAAAAAATAATGTGGATTTTTGGATCTTGACTAATAATGCAGGAATGACTGGCTTCTGGCCAAGGATATAGTGCACCTTCTAGAAAAATATACTTGCCTGGAGTCTTATAAACCTAATCAGGAGAACTTTCAAAGGAAAATGGGAGGAAAAAACTTCCTATGTATAAACATTAAAGTAGAAACCATAGAAAATAACTACAGTATAAGAAGAATGGCAGTAGAAACACTCAAGAGATAAAATCTAATTAGAAAATCAGTCCTAAAACCCTGGCCTAGGTTGTTTATAAATATATGCACAAAGAATGTTTAAAAAAAAAAGACAGGTTAGCTAGATATTCCAGTTCTAGGAGACAAATTAAACTTTACACATATCCCTGAGACTTATGGAATGAAACCCATGACTTAGAATATGACCCTAGAAGGATATAACGTAATCAAAAAGAAGATGATAGCTTTAAAAGGGATGGGGAAGAAGGGTGTAAGATATGTGTGTGTGTGTGTGTGCTCGAAAAATATATTCATGTAAGAAAATTCAGGAATTGAAGGAGGGGAGGGTGGTGGAGAGTATTTGTATGAAAGTCAACAGAGGAAGAATATTGTCACTGAGGCATACTACAGACCAATGAACAGAAATAAAAAATACATAGAGTTTAAGTAAGTGTTTACAAGCTTAGTGCAAAGGAATGAGAAAAGACTTCAAGCATCTGCTTCATCTATCTGTCAGCCCAAAGTAGAATAGAACAATTTCTAGACTTGCATCAATAAGAATTTTCTCTTTAAAAAGGTAGATGAACCAATGACAGCAGATTATTTTCTGGATCTAATTCTTACCCACAAGAAGAAACTGATTGTTGGGGTGAAATTTTAAAGGAAAGCAAGTCATTTCCTTTTAGAATTTGTAAGAGAACGTCTAATGTGGAAACAGATTTTGGAAAAGAAGATTTCAAAGGGTTCAGAGAAAAGGTTGGTAGGATTTCTTGGACCAAAATTCTTTGGGAGAAGCTCATCCAGGAGGAATGGGAAACTCAAGAATTAAATTCCAGTTGAAAACTATTTTTATATGTAATTGGGAAAAATACTATTTATTTCCAAAAATAATTTTTAAAAAAGATTTTAAAAAATCAAATTCTGAAGACATTAAGAGAAGCAATTTCAAGGAAAACAGAAAAGAGAATGCAGCAGCAAAGGAACTTGTCACCTAACTTAGATTTTTAAGAGGTATATAAAAGATGAAAGTTAGTAATGGAAATGGGAAAAGCGATGAATTCAAATGCATGACATAGTCTTGTATGAATAATGTCAGAAATGCAATGTTCAGAATAAGTTGTGGTTATCAAGAAAAACCAAGGATAACATAAAGGCTCTCAAATGAATCTATGATTTCATCAATTTGAAAGTCCCTTCTCCTATTGCAGATTAACCATTCTGTGTGATTCTTGTCCATGTTGTCCCAGAAGTTTCTTTGTAGGACAGCCACTTAATAATGTGCTAGAGGTTTGCCTTGATTTCTCCTAACTTTATGAGGACAGTCGTGGAAAACTCTGGATATCCAACTGTTAACCCTTGTCCTCATGACTAGCCTATTTTCTTATCTCATACATTTCCTGACATTTTTTATTCCTAGTCTTTAAAGTTTCTCATTAGCTATTCATTGAATCCCCTCAAATCCACTATGTTCTTCTCCATTGCCCTCTATGGGAAATAAATTTTAATTCTCCAAAAGCTCTTGTACATAAGCTCTTGCATCCATGTCTGATTGTCACATAACAACCATGGTAGAATATTGGTATTAAAAAGATGGGTCTTTGTTTATTTGGGAAGCTTGGGGTCATTTTAGAGCACTGCAGTTTCCTGAAAGTAATTTAGATTGCTCTTCTCCTTTTCCATTCTAGACCTAACTCACCATCAGTCTGTGCTGTTGATCCCAGATATACTTATTGATGGACATACTCTCTAGGGCATTATCTAAATGCACATCCTAATCAGGGCAATGGACGTCATTCATTCACTTGCTCTTTCCTGTGTAGCTGGTCATTTCAGGCTCTTTAGAATGATTAAGGTTCTCTTTCAGGAGGATCTGCAATATTCTTTGCTTTTGATGTAATAATAGTGTCATCCACAGACTGGGACATCTGGAGGACTTCACTATCTAAAAAGAATCCTTCTTTGATTTGGATTCTACATGGGATCTCCTACATCACAGTGTAGAACTCTTTTGTTCATGATTTTGGCTCCTTGTTCTGTGCCTTGCCTGATGCTTATGATCAGAAGGGTTATTTCTGTGATTCTCTTTCAGACAGTCTAGGAGAAAACTTTCTTGGAAGAGAGCTTACATATGTTTGGATGGCCTGCATATAGATATATATGACCCATATAAGCCATTTCAGAAATGTCAGCTCCTAAACTAAATTTTAGAGACTTCCCCTTCATCCAGAAAAACTCTTATTCTCTTCTCATTTTTCAAGGGCTCCCAGATATCACAGGTATCACCCAGTAGCTGTGCTTAGACTTGTTTCTCATCAGCACAAGGATATTTTTCATTTTGTCTTTGTTTCCCTAGCACCTAATCTGAGTGCTGTACACATAGTAGGTGCTTAATACATGTTCGTTAAGTTGAATTCAATCGGGAAGCAGTATGATGCAGTGGAACGTGCCATCACAGAACTTAACAAATTTTATCCCTGGAACTTTTCAGCTGTGTGACCCTGGACTAGATGGCTTCTCTGAACCTTTCAAGCTCTGCTTTTATGATCCGATGAATTGAGCTGAATTGAAATCTTCATCCCTCTGATTCTTTTTTTTAAAGCTTTTTATTTGCAAAACATATGCATGAGTAATTTTTCAACACTGACTCTTGCAAAACTTTCTGTTCCAAATTTTTCCCTCCTTCCCCCCACCCCTCCCCTAAATGGCAGGGAGTTCAATACATGTTAACTATGTTAAAATATATAATAAATCCAATATATGTATACATATTTATACAGTTATCTTGTTGTACAAGAAAAATCGGATCTAGAAAGAAAAAAAAAAACCTGAGAGGGAAAAAAAATGCAAGCAAACATTATCAGAAAACATGAAAATATGTTGTGGTCCACCCTCAGATCCCACAGGCCTCTCTCTCTCTGGGTATATATGTCTTTCTTCACCACTGAACAATTGGAACTGGTTTGAATCATCTCATTGTTGAAGAGAACCACGTCCCTCTGATTCTGCTGCAAGAGAGTAACATACCCACATCATAAATTTTAACAAAATCGCATACTTAATTTGAGTTTGAGCAAAACCTAGAGATCATCAGACCCAATTTTCTCCAACTATAAATGAAGAATCAGAGGTCCTGAGAAGGAACTAGGTGGGAAGAAAGGCAAGTTTTTGCAGACCCCCAAACTCACCTGTTACAGATAAAGAGATGGGGCCCCTTGTACAAAGTCACACAGAGAGTCAAAGATCTTCTAACTCTAATTCCTAAGTGTTTTCCATCAGAGTAAGGAGGTTATGGTGGAGGATGGCTGTTTACTCCACACACCTCCCCACCAACTTCAAAGCTGTTTACATTGCCCTAACCCCACCTGTCACCAGCCAAACAACCAAAGTCAGCACACATTCTAGGACAGAGTTAAGGGATGTTCAAAGCGTTCCTCAGAAACTCATCTACTCCCTGGAGAAGTCCCTGGGAGAAAGGAAACGTGGTCCAAAACAAAAATCAGGAAATACTTTAGCAGAACAGATAAAGCTAGATACAGGCATCCTTCAACTTTCAAATGTGTGTTCAGGAGTGGATTTGTGTGTGTGTGTGTTTTTATTTTTTTAATCTTTCCAGTCCAAGGTTAACCTATTTAAAACCTGTAGTTTTGTCCAGTGGTTTAGCTGTAAGTAAACAATCAGGGTGGGGGGGATGGTAAAGCTCTTGTTTTTAATCAATCCCTTCAAAGAGAGTGTTTCATGGATCAAAGTTCACTAGACTGAAAACAATTGTGAAGGAACAGACTTTGGAGTGTAACATGGACTTCATTCTTGAAGCTGCTCAGATCTTAGTTGATCGTCCCCTGCTAGAGTACTTCAGAAGGAGGAATACTGGCACAACTTGGCTAATTACTTTGCTGGGTGTTTTGTAAGTTGATCTTTGATATCAGTAGAAGTCAAATAAAAAAATAATCAGTTTTCTTGCGCAGCATGAAATATGTATAGAAGATATGCACATGTTTAATATGTATTAGATCACTTGGGAGGGGGTGAAGGGAAGGGAGGGGAAAAATTAGAACACAAGGTTTTGTAAGGGTAAATGCTGAAAATTACCCATGGATATATTTTGAAAATAAAAAGCTTTAATTAAAAAAAAAGATAATCAGTTGGACAAATGGGAATTTATCTAAACCCTTGGAGCAGTGTGATACAGACTTCAGGGTGGTGGGTCTTTGCCTGGCAAATAAACCTTTTCAATTGGGTTGGAGTGGTTTGGGGGTTTTAAGAAAAGAGGAAAAAGGTTGGATGAGGAATGAGGGAGAAAAGATAACCTGCTTTGTTGGAGATAGTGACAAAATTTTGGAGTACCCAGACCAGTCCCTAAAATGGAGGCACTAAAAAGCAACTCACTAATATAATAGGAAAAGGGGACCAAGTTGTCAAAGGATGAAAAGATCCCATGTGATAAGGGAAATTCCCGAATAAGAGGGCAGCTGCATCATGGTGGCAAGGTCTAGGAAAAGCACAGCTTCTGTCCTCCACTCCCATCCATCCACCACCATAGGAAAAATACCAAATCAGAAAATATTTTCCCTGATTCAACCCAGCATCTAAATATTCCAGCTTGGACATAATATAGCATTAGAGATTTGAATCTGGCAGAGATCTCAGATTATCTAATCCAACCCTTTTATAGATTAGAAATCTGCTAAAAGGGAAATGGTTTGCCTAAGGTCATAGAGAGTAATTATTTGGGCAGACCCAAGATTTAAGCCCTTTTCCTCTGACTCTGAATCCAGAACTCTTTTTATGAAGCAAATCCTATATTATTGTGCTGCTAATTTAAAGAAGGTCAAAATGAGTAACTATTTACAGAGAAATGACTAATATATATACCTAAGGCTTGCTCATTTATTTCCCCAAATACCTGAATCAGGATATTTTGTAGATTTGAATCCCAGGCCTCCCATCTCTTACACGTCACCTTTTACCTCCCTAGTAAAAGTTTTACATTTTATAAAATATGAAGGTTAGAGTAAGGCTCCCTTCTGCTTTTAAATCTATGACATCATAAAAAATAGAATATTGTTATTATTTGTATTACGAACAACAGTAGGAGAATTAGATACTTTGATTTGAGCATAGAATTTCTTTCTTCCTTTAAGCTCCAGCACTATTTTCTACATGAAATCTTTCCCAAATCCCCCCAACTGCTAGTGACCCTTTAGTTACCTTTGTCTATATTTGCATTTATTCATCTTATATTTATATCTGATAATATATTTATCTTCCCCATTAGAATATAAGCTCTTAGTGATTAAGCTTTGATTTATTCTTTGTACTTGTATTCCCCATGCCTAGAATAAGGCTTGTCACATAATAAATACTTAATACTTTTTGATTGATTCACTGGTAGTCGGAAGCTTGGGAATTCATCAAATTTTGGTATCATCTTACATGAATGGGTGATATTCAAATAGGAGATTTCTATCTTACACAGATATCATATACACATCATATCATAAGTCATTGCCATATCACTATGTATTATGTCCTGTTATTAATTACATTAGATCATATCATATCATATCATATCACTATATCATATCATGTCCTACTGTGTCATGTTATATCACATTATATTATGTAATAGATTATGTATTATCTCATCATATTCATATATTATATTATATTATATTATGTTATGTTATGTTATGTTATATTATGTTATGTTATGTTATATTATATTTTATCCTACTAGTTGGTCAGTTACTAATCCAATCATGTTTCATTTTACATTTCTGCCTTGTTCTTGCCAGCTACCTTGCTGCTGCTAAATGTAGATACTTTTCCACTCCACATAACTTTCTCTATCACCCCCCACTCCCACCCGACTGCTGCCCACACACATTATATACCTTCCACTTCTAGAACTGTGATTAAGTAAATACTGTTATTGTTCTTGGAAAGATCATATGAATCTACTACTTTATGGCTCCACTTACCATCCCTGTAACTTTCCAAACCAAAATGCTTTTTCTTGACCATTACTCCCTTATTTTCTGTTTTTCCCTATTAAAATGGAAGCTCTTTGAGTACAGGATTTATATTTTTGTTTGTATTTCTAGAGGTTTAGCAGAGAGTTTAGCATATGGTACATAATAAATGCTTTTTCGTTCATTATTTGCTGAATAAAACTAAAATAAATTTGTCTGAGACTAGTTAAATTGGTTAGAGCATGTTTTAAATGAGGCAAAGGTCAAATGGATTTGGCTCTTGTAAATACAAATTCCATCTCTTCTGTGGCCACAGACCCTACTCCCAACTTCATGTAGTAACATAGATCTAGAACTGGAAGGGACATTAGATGCCACTGAATCCATATTCCTCATAACAGGGTGGAGAAATATGAAGCCTAGTGAGATCGAGTGTATTCACTCACTGTCCCATTGGTAGTAAGCATCAGAGACAGGATTTGAACACAGTTCCTCTCACTTTAGAGCCAGTGTTCTTTCCATTCTCCCATTGGTCCTTCAAATATCTGCTGCATAATACAAAGGAGACCAATTAAGAATATAGATGGAGCCATACAGATCTATAATTGAAGAATATAAACAATTTATGTAAATAATTTACAATCCAGGCTAACTGATGACAGAGTAGGATTCTTGGGACAAAATTAGGCCCAGAGCCACCTTTGAACAGAGACTCCCCATTAGTCATCAAGAAATTCCTTCTTGTATTGTACTTTGGAATAGGATGGTGGTAGAATCTAAAAAACTAAAGATCTTAACAAATGGAGGAGATTAGACATGTAAAGTGCATTGTAAACCTTACAATACTACATATAAATGCCAGCAGTTATTACTAGTCCAATCCTCTCATTATACGATAAAGAAATTGAGATTCAGAAAAACGTAGTAATTTGTTTAAGCTCATGCAAGTAATAAGTGCCAAATCTAAAAGTCCCTGATAAAATGAGAATAGGGATTGTTTCTTCTTTGTCCTTCTATCCCTAGTGCCTAGAACAGTGTGGGGCATACAGTAGGCATTTAATATATGTTTGTTGATTGACTTGAACCCAGATCTCTAACTTACAAATTAATGTTCTTTCTATTGACTACCATACTTTTCCTTTTTGTGTGACACTCCATTCCTTCTTATTCTCTCATCACTTAATTAGCCATAATTCATTTTAACTCAATTCACAAACATATTTCAAGTTAATTCAAACATTATTAAGGACCTTCTCTATATAAGGCATTTTGCTAAGAGCTGGGGTTACTTAAAACTCAATATTCAAATGGATCTCTGAGCTCAGAGTTCCTTCCTACTATGGAGATCATAACCTATCCATGACTGGTCATCCTATACAACTCTCTTGTAGGTTCTTCCAAAAGCTTACCCTGAAAAGACTCTCTAATACGCTAAAAGCCTTCTCCACTTTCTCCCAACAGTATGAGGGTACCAGTGGAGCTTGCTGTCTGGCTGCCCACCTGTTGCCACTTGCCAGCCCATCTTCTCTTTCTGTCATGCAATTCCTTCACAAGCCTGTTCTTCCTTGGTTATATGTTGCAGCTTGTTCATATACCATATCTTCTCCATTTCCCTCTGTATGATATTCATCCTTAGGTCTCTGAAGGTGGTGATAACCTGCATCTTGATCTTACATAGGAAAGTTTGTGTTCTTAAAAATTGACCTTTCCTGTAATGGAAAGCTTGGAGTTAGTAAAAGAACTTTGAAGTTTCCTAAAAACAATCCACTTTCCTCCTCCTTTTTTGACTTTGGACCCAGATTATTATCCTTCCATATTTTCTGTCTCCATTACTTCCATTGTTGGATAAGCTCTTTATGGTATCCATTCATATGCCTTTTGAAATCTGGACAATAGACATTCTTCATGCATTTGGCCTTTTCCAAATGGATAGAAATACTAAACTTACAGATCTTTTCCAGAAGGTCAGGCTTTTTATAATCAGCACAATATCATCCACAAACAGGAGGACCTTATTATCCACAAAGAATCCTTCCTTGACCTGGAATCAGCCCAGGGTCTCTTCCAATCCTAATGGATCTCATTGTTTTCAGTCCCTTTGATGTTTATTATTAGAAGATTATTGAACAGAGAGTTATTTCTGCTGTTGCATCTTTCAGAACATTTAGAATGATCTTGATGTGTAGGTCGAAGATACCTAGCTCTAAAAAAAAAGCCTCCCCCCCATAATAAAAAAAAGCAGACAATGATAGATCGTCTTTAGTCTTTCAGTGGGAGCTGGAGATGAAAAAAAAATGGAACATTCTCCATCTTATCATTCTACTGATCACAAACTATTTTATTACAATTGTATGGAGATGGATAAGAGGAGTTCCAGATCAATAGCTGACATCTATATACATCTATGTAGTGCTTTAAAGTTTGAGGAGTTCTTTACATATATTATCTTGTTTCAGCCTGATAAGATTATAAAGTAAGGGCTATTGTTATTAAAGGCAGAATGGTACAGTGGAAAAAGTAGAATTTGAAGGAAGAGGGACTAGGTTCCAATACTTGCTCTGACATTTATAACTTGTGTCCTTGGGTAAAACATGTGGCTCTCTTTGGCCACAGTTTTATTATCTATGAAATGGTGGTGCTGGGGGGGTTAGGGTTGGACAAAGTAGTTTATAAGGTCCCTTCCCACTCTTATTCTTTTATTCTATAACCTGTGATCTGACCAAATTGCAAAAAAACAAAACAAACAAAAAAAACTGATCAAGGAAATCCAAATCAACCACCCCTTTCATTACACAAAGGCATCTTCAGTGTAAATGATATATAAATTCAGAAATAGGCAGATAGTCAGGAGGTATTGGTAAGTGTTTAACAATAGCTTTCTAAAAAAACAAGCAAAATGCCCTTTCAAATTTAATCTACATTGTTAATATATTTTCCATTACTTTCTTAAATACAACAAAATAATAAATTAAGCCCTGATTTGTAGGGGTAAGTACTCATTCTGAAAATTTCACAATTGTTTCTCTAGAATAAAGGGAACTGCTTTCAGCACATGCCTTTTTTACTTCTTATTATTTCTAACCTTCAGCTCAACACCAGAGTTATTTCTTTTTTTATCCCTTTAGTACCTAGGAAAATAGCATTCTTTTAGTTTGGGGGCTAAGACCACCCCTTACTTCCAGGTCAAAACTGTGTACTTCAAAACCATCAAAACATAGGTTTCTCATTTCCTTTGGATTCTGGTCACAAAATTACTTTGATGAAGATTCCTCCCTCTCTGAATGATGCCATTCTGGGTTGATGTCTCATTAAATGCTAGTCATTCTTTATATGAGCAATTTCTTCTTTTCTGAACCCAGTTTCCCTAGAAGCTTGACGTTTCACCATCACTCTTTCCACACCAACCCAGGGTTTCCACCGACTCATATTTCATATTTATTTCAGACATATCCAATAGGCCCATAGATTTAAAGTTGAAAGAGTCCTTAAAAGTCACCAAGTCCAACTCCCTCTGAGGCTCAGAAAGTTTTAAATGACTTCCTTAGGATCACATCAGTAGTAGGCTTCTAGGCCAGGATTTGGATCCCAGTCTTCTAAGATTTATAAAGAATTTTACAAATATTATCTTATTTTACCATTACAATAGCCCTGTGAGCTTTTATCTCTAGTTTACATTTGAAGAAATGAGATAAACAGAAATTAAGTGATTTTCTCAGGGTCACACAACTAATAAACAGCTCGGCCATATTTGAATTTCTGTCTTTCTGACCCCCAGCTTGGTGCTGTATCCATTGTCACATGAAAAGAGATAGAATGACTTCATTTCATTGAAATATATAGTAGTGCTGGGTATGGATCAAGTCTCAATCAGCATGGATGGAGTGTGGTGGAGAGCCAGGTCAAAAATTAATAGGCCTGAGTTCAAGTTCCAGAGCATTTCATTTCTTCAGGTCTCAATCTTCTCATTTATAAAATGACAATTGGTTCACAAGAGATAGGAGAGTTTGGAGGAAGGGATCCTGATATTTGGATCAAGAGAGGAAATAGATGTGAACTTGACCTTGAAGAGTAACCTTCAGAGATGGAAGGATCAGGGCATTCCAGATAAAAAGAAAAAGAGCAAGTTACACACTGTATTTAAATACCAATTAATAGGAGTGTGGTATCTAAGATAGCCAGAAATTTGAATTATCAAATAACATCAAGAGCTATTCCACAATTGGCATGTGGGCAAAAGGTATAACTAAATCATTCTTAGAATCGTAAACTATATTGGAAATATAAACTATTCGAATTATAAACTATTATAAGCAATTTGTTGACGTTGGAACAGTCTTACAAATTTATATTAAAGTTTCTAATCTTTGTATTGCATTTACCTTGTATAAAAGTATATGGAGTGTTCAGGGACCTTTTCAGGGCTATTCATACACTTTTGGTGGATACCCGTTTGTCATTCAACTCTTACCTGTAACACACACAAAGGTCACATTCTGGCAGACTGTCACAGTAGACAGGCTAAATTAGGTTAAAGATAACCAACAACCTCAAACCCTTTGGTGAATTGGGAGGATGTCTACCCCAAGTATGTGAGGAATTGCCCCAGTGGAAAGGGCAAATGAGAACAATTGTTCCACTGGCCATGAAGATGACCGTAGAAGGTGCTATGGACAGTTTAGAACTTGGTCAGACATCAATGACCCCAAAGTCATCCACTGCATCTGGGGCCATTATTGGTCATCCTGATTTTTGTCTTGCCAGTAATCTCTGATGACTCTGGAAGAGACAGTGAGATTAATAATTACTTAAATGCAATTCATGTACAAGTTATCCTCCTGTGGTGTCCAAAATGAAAGACAAATAATAGTATTTACCCTAAAGCCCAGTCATCTTGACTCCTCAGTAACATAAATGAGCCTACTTAGTCTGCTATAAGCAAAGTAGCCGGTTCAGACTATAGACCATCATTCACCTTGAGCCATCTAGTCTATCTTGCTATTTTTGTGCAGATGGGATGGTATTATCTAGGCCCATCTTCACAACTGCTTTGGACACAGTAATAAAATATATAGTATCTGCAGGAAAGGGAAGGGAATAAACATTTACATAGCACTTACTATGTACTAGGGACTTTACAAATGTGATTCTCACAACAACCTTTCAAAGGAAATGCTACTATTATCCCCATTTTACAGTTAAGGAAACTGAGGCAAACATTTTTTTTTAATATTCCATTAGTTCTGAGAAGGAGGTCAGTTAATATCTGGTCACCATCCCTGTGACAATCCAAACCAAAACTGTGCATTATCATCCCCTAATAGAATGTAAACTCCTTGAAGGCAAAGACTATATATAATTATATCCCTGGGGTTCAGCATAGTTCCTCACTTATAGCAAGCAGTTTATATATGCTTTTTTTTATTTATTTGAGGAGAGTGGGAGTGGGATGGAAAGTATTTAAATTGGAGTACACCTCATAGAGTACTAAGCTTGTTCCTTGACCACTTTTGTGGAACTATTTTATCACAGGGATTACAGAACATTCCTCCATATAGATCCCTGAACAGAAAGAACTGCTGATTCGATGGACCTTAAAAAGTGGACCCATTTGCCAAACATAGTAGGAGTCTTTGAGCCTCCTCCAGGAGGGCTGAGAACAGGGCTAGTGCCTTTTCTCCCCATTTGGCAGAAAAGGTGAATTCCAAGCATATATTACCTAAAGCTATTTGAATTGCCAAAGATTATCCAGGTAAGGGAGTAAGAAACGCAACATTGGATTCGATTTGCATGCACAGGCTTAAGTGAGCCTGAACCTGGATTTGTTTCATTTGTTTTGACTTTTTTTCTGAATATAGATGACTGAACAGCAATCCTGAGATGGACCTAGCTAGCATTGGGAATTTGAAAGGTCCAGATTTCCCGAGTTTCTTGGTGAGAGCTAACTAGAAGCAGGAGGGGTTTCTGCATTAGAGATGATGACCACTAACTGGAGGATGAGTTTAAACCCCTGGCTTGGCTTTCCATAAGACAAAAACCTGGAGGCAAGTTTTTAGATAATATAGAACTAGAGGGGAAGGTAAAAAGCCTATTCAGCAGTCACCAAAACTGCATAATGTCTTGATATTTTAAGTTTTATGGTTGCAGTTACTTGTTATGTCTTCTGTCAACATGTCTTTGTGGATCTTATGTATGTTAAGCATTTCTTTTGTGGAGATTAAATAGACAGTTGTCCAATACTTGATCCTGAGGATGCACTGAGTACTTTCTACTCTTCATTTTAAGAAGACCTTGAATATAAACCAGAATTAATTATCAAGTAATTTACTTCAGAACTCCAAAATGGGAAGGGATAAAGAGACAAAGACAATGAAACAAAAAAGTGGCAAAAGAGTAGGACCAGGGTACTCTATATTTGAATCTGATCACCTTGAGTGTAGGTCCAAAGCAGAGGGAAAACTTAGTGGAAAAGAAAATGGTACAATAACTTTGCAGTGTGGACCCATCAGCAGTTATTATCATTAAATGTTCATTCAATACCTCCTACTTGTGGAGAATTGTGCTAGGTATGGAGAGATATGATCCCCATGATTGTCTACATGAAATTCTCAGTCAGATATGACAAATACACTTGTAACTATAATACAAAATTATACATGGTAAGTGTAAGAGACAAAAAAAAAGGAACATGCAAATTAGGACGGGAACACTTATTTGCAAGGGTTGAGTGGAGACCAGTGTGGGATTCCTCAAGGAGGCAACTTTTTTAGGACTAGTAAGGACATCCGAGATCACCCAGTAGTCCAACCTTCTTTTATAGGTGAAGAAACTAAGGCAATAAGGTAAAGTGAATTCCCCAAGATCATCCAGGTAATGGAATAAGCAGTCCACTATTGATTAGAATCCAGATCCACCTGATTCCAAATCTAATGGTCTCACATTGTTGGCCACATTGGAGTATAAATCTTGTTTGTTTCTTTTTTTAAAAAAGTTAAATAAAACTGATTGTAAAAATGTACAGGAACTTATACTTTGAACATCCATAAATATACATTCTAGGGTGCTCTGATCTTTTCAGAACGTATTCCTTCTCCCACTTTCATCTTTTTAAACATCCTGTAATCTATGCTCCAGATGTATCTACAACAGGAAGTATAAGAGAATAACTATTCAAACCTCAAAAGAACTTGGGTGTGTCTCATACTGACCTTGAATCTCCTTTCTCATCAACATACTCAATGTTGATGTTCTTTCAATGATATTATTGCACAAATTTTTCCTTTCTTTCTTTTCTTTTCTTTTTTTCCAAGTAACCATACTGATTTTTTTTTTTTTTTTTTTTTTGGCCAGGTCAAAGTTATCCCTCAGGAAGAGTTCCTGAATAATAATAGCTGAAATTTATATGAAACTTAAACATCTGTAAAATGCTTTATAAATATGATCTTATTTGACACTTACAAAAATTCTATAGGTAAGTGGTATTTTTAATCCCCATTTGACATATGAGAAAACTGAGGCAGACAGAGGTTTGAATGATTTTCCCTAGAGTGACACAACTAATAAGTTTCTGAAGCTGCATAGTTGGTGCAGTGGATAGAGCACCAGCCCTGAAGTCAGGAGGACCTGAGTTCAAATGTGGTCTCAGACACTTAACACTTCCTGGTGTGTGACCCTGGGCAAGTCACTTGACCCCAATTGCCTCAGGGAAAAAAAAAGAAAAGAAAAGAAATAGTTACTATATGAATGATATGCTATTTTTTTCAGGTTTTCCTTGTTTGAGGTTCGTTTTCTAAAACTGGTATGATTCACTAGAGAAAGAGAAAGACTCACTAGACCTGGAGAATTTAACCTCTCTTAGTCTCAGTTTCCTCATCTGTCAAATAGGAATATTAATAACAACTATCTTACAGGGCTGTTGTAGAAGATGGAAGACCATCTGTGAATTCTGAGTTCTGTAGTTCTCTCTATCTCAAAATATATGTCTCTGTGTATGTATGTATAATATACACACACATATATACACACATATATGTATATCATATATACATATGTAAGATATATATTATACACATACACACACAGAGACACTATTTATAATCATCCATCTGTCTTCTTGAAATTTGACAAATGAGTTTAGTTGTATAATCTAACTCTGTTGTCTTTGACAGCCATTTCTCTTACTTGGCAAGCAAATCATATGCTTGCTGACTAAAGTATTTTCTGGGCACTTGGTTTCAATTGTGAATGAAATTATTATACTTGGTATATATATTATTTCTTCTATTTATTTCCCTTTTTATTTTCAATAACTTGTTTAACTTAGGGTCAAGTATTTTCATTGTACCATGTCTTTCACTATATTTATTTCTTCTTGTTTATTATAAATTTTGACCATCCAGCAGTTAAACCAGTATAAATTAATAACCATAAGGAAAAAAAACAAGGGAAGCAGTAATGATAATAACCAATATTTATGTAGAATTTAACGATTTGGAGATAGGAAATACTTGAAGAACTAGGAAAATATAATAATATAAATGGAAAGAATAATACAAGACTGAATAATATGTGACTGTAATGACCAAACTTCGAGAAGAAATGAGAATATCACTCTTTTTGTTGAAGAGACATAGTTGATGGTTGATTTCACTGAAATATTTGGTGTTTTTTTTAAATATTTGTTTTACATGTATTAGACTTCCTGCCATTTAGGGGAGGTGGAGAGGGGAAGAAGGGAAAAATTTGTAACAGAGAGCTTTGCAAGGTCAATGTTGAAAAATTATCCACGCATATGTTTTGCAAATAAAAAGCTTTAATAAAAATTTTTTTTTTTAAATTTGCTTTAAGAGAATTAGGGTAAAGGGTTGGGGCATATTGAGAAATAAATTAATATAAAAACATAAAATTTAAAAAATAAAATCAAACAATAAAACAATAACATTTTATATACATGTATATATGTGTGTATGTACATACATATACAAATGTATATGTTATGTGTGTATATATGTGTATAAAATGTAATATCAAATATATTCTGGTCTTAATCTTCCAGATTGAGACTGGCTACATTTCCCTTTGGGATTCTGAGATACCCTTATAGGATTGATAGTATTTCCTCCCTAATGCTGTGATCTCAAGTCTCTATTCCAGTATGTTCCCCCAACTGTTTATTAACACTGATTAGCACTTCAATTCCATTTAACCAATTAATATTAATTAGCTTTTCAGTCTGGCAGAAAATAGGCCTAGATCAACATCTCACACCATATACTAAGATAAGTTCATAATGAGAACATGATTTAGAGATAAAAGGTGATATCATAAGCAAATTAGGGGAGTATAGGAAAAAAATCTATCTGATCTATGGATAAAGTAAGAATTTATGACAAAACAAGTGCTAGAGAAGATTATAGGAAATGAAATGGATGATTTTGATTATATGAAATTAAAAAGAAAGATTGTTCAAAAACAAAACCAATTCAGCCAAAATTAGAAGAAAAACTACAAACTGAGAGGGTATGTCGGAATTTTATAGGAAATTTCTCTGATAAAGGCCTTATTTTTCAAATATGTAGAGAACTGAGTCAAATTTATAAAAAATAATAACCCTGGGACAGCTAGGTGGAGCAGTGGATAGAGCACCAGCCCTGAAGTCAAGAGGACCTGAGTTCAAATCTGGTCTCAGACACTTAACATTCCTTAGCTGTGTGACCCTGGGCAAGTCACTTAACCCCAATTGCCTCAGCAAAAAAGCAATAATAATAATAATAATAATAATAACCCTTCCCTATTTAATAAAGGACTAAAGGATAGTAACAGGCAGTTTTCAGAAGAAGAAATCAAAGCCATAAGTAATGGAAAAAAATGCTTTAACTCACAGTTAGAGAAATGCAAATTAAAACAACTTTGGGGTACTACCTCACATCAAATTGGAAAACATAACAGAAAAGGAAAATGACAAATTTTGGAGGGAATGTGGAAATTAGGTACATTAATGCTCAGGTGGTGGAGTTTGAAGAAGTCCAACCATTCTGGAGAACAATTTAGAACTATGCCCAAAGGGTTATAAAACTGTATACATCCTTTGACCTAGCAATAATACTAGCATTTCTGCAAAGAGATTAATATTTATAGTAGCACTTTTTGTGTTGGCAAAGAATTGGAAATTGAAGAGATGCCCATCAACTAAGGAATGGCTGGACAGGGGGTATATAATTGTGATGGAATACTACTGTTTTATAAGAAAAAAATGAGGGCAATGGTCTCAGAAAAATCTTAAAAGATTTATATGAATATGATGATAGATGCAAAATGAAGTGAACAGAACCAATTAAGTTTTATAAAGGGATATTTACAAAAAAAAAAAGGTGGAGAATTATAAATATTTCCCTCTAATACTGGGGCAGGAGATGGGAGGATCACACTTTCCTAATATCACCTAGGTGTCTGGGGAGAGTGAGCTCAAACTTGAAGCAGTTTCTACATGGTATTTACCCTAACATATTCACTGTCAAATGTAGCATGGCAAGGGGTTGGATGAGTTTGCATCTCAGCACTGCTAGGCTTTGTTTGGACCTGATCCCACACCATCTGCCTTCTGACAAATCCTGGCATAGATTCCAACTCCCAGATTTTGGTGGCTTGATTTCTTGACCTTTCAAAACTCACAAGGTCATAGTTATCTCTTTATTAAAAAAAAAAAAAAACTCCAGAAAGAGCCAATACAACAAAGGCAAAGGCAACAGTAGATCCCAGCTCTCAGCTTGAGGCTGGTTCTGGGTAAATGAAAATCTAATTGAGACCTTTCTCCCACCCAAGAGCCCACAGCAACTTTTCCTCCTCCTCCAATGCTATCTCTCCTCACTTGGACCAGTAAGTGTTGACTTTTTGGATGGACCCTAGTTATGGCTACACAGCTAATTGGGGAATCCACAGCAGTTATAAAATTTCTACATCTGTCCCAAATCTCAAGGAGCAGGGTACTTCCATTGTATAAAATCATACATTTCCAAAAGCAGCCTCCCCAGCTTCTTCCAAATGGGTATTACATCAGTCAGGTATACTAGACTTCCTCATACCTCCCTATTTCTCTCCTTTCTCTCCTCTCCCCTTTATACTAATAAAGATAGGCATGTGGATTAGATGGCTAGAGAATCCTGCCCTCCTTAGGTTACCTTTCTTTTTTGGTTCAATTTCTTTTTCATGCTAAGACAAAACAGATTTTGAAAATTTATAGCTATAAGTAAGATGTTTGCCTGGGACAAAGGACTTTGATCTACTCCTTAGAAGCAAGAGTTGAAGAGGAAAAAAAAAAGTTTACTTTTAGCTTAGTAGTGATCCTATCTGGATTTTGTTAAGTAGTTGTTATGCTATAACTTGAGTTATCAGTCTATCCTTAGCTTGGAGATTTTTTAGTCACTATATTCTAGCAGATGAAAGCTGAGATTGCTAACTGTTATTCCTGAAAATATGATACCCAGAAACTAGTAGTAGGGAACATTGCCCCCTGAGACTACATTTCCAACAATTATGGAACATGCCCATCATAGACATTATACCCAACAGGAAACAGGACTGTTTAACATCTGTGCTTTGACATCACCGAAAATAAAAGTTGTCCTCCAGAAACAGAAATCTATGTTTTCACTTTGCTAAAAGAAATCTCATTTAGTCTTTACAGCAAAGTAGATTATCCAAATGTTATCATCCCCACTTTACAAATGAGGAATACCCAATGATTTAGAGAGCAAGTGACTTACCTGGAATACATGTCTGGTGAACTCTGAAGGTGGAATTCTTACCCAAGTCTTCTAATTCCAAGTGTAGTACTTTTTCCAATATTCCATGTTATCTGCTTCCTGCATCATTTACAGATAAGATCTTATTAATTTAATTCAATTCAGTAAATATTTGTTGTATCTAGATAGAAAACCACTTTCTCTCCTTTCACTTTCTTCTTAACCTCTTGTGATTTTTTGCATGACTACGCATATATAACCTATATCAAATTGTTTGCCTTCTCAATGGGGAAAGAAGAAGAGAGAGAAAATTTAAAACTCAAAATTTGAAAGGAAAAATATTAAAATTGTTTTATATGTAATTGAGGGAAACAAAAATGGTAAATGAGAATTTTTAAATTAAAAAAAAATTGCTACTAAAGCTTGGAGGGAGGGATAGTGGCTGTATCTGTAGATTTGGGAATCATTTTCAGAGAGATGATAATCTGCCCCAAGGGGCAGATGTAAGCCTTATCCAAGAAAAAGTATGTAGACAGAAAAGTTGAAAGGGCTCAAGATGTATCAAGCAAGATTAACACATAGGAGGCGGGAGGCATGAGTGATATTTCTACAAAGGCTATTGAAAAACATTGGTCTGATAGATAAGAGGAGAACCAGGAGAAAATAGTATCAAGATAACAGAGAAAAGGTATAGAACCTGAAGGTGGTTGACCATATTTAAGTGCTGCAGAGAAGTGAAGAAAGATGAGAAGAAAGGGCCTCAGTCTTTAGAAATAAGGAAATCAGCATTGACCTTGGAGAAAGAAGCAATAGAGATAGAAGCCAGATAGCAAGGGGTTGAGAAGTGAGTTGGAAAGTAAGAAAGTGACAATAATATAAGCTGAGCTTTCTAGGTATTTGATTGAAAGGTGGAAGGAATGGGATGATAACTAGAGGGAGTGATTGAATCAACTGAAAGTTTTTTTTTTTTGTTTGTTTGTTTGTTTTTGCTTTTTGCTGATGAAAGTTTTTAATGATGCTGGAAACCAGGACTTGTGTGTAGGAAACAGAAAAAGAACTAATAAAGAAATAGAGATTGAAAATTAGGGAAAGGAAGGTGATCAAAGAGATAAACTATTAGACATTACAAGATCAGGAGGATTTAGCTTTGGCAAGAAGGGTTCCCTTTCACGCTGGAATAATGAAGAGAGAATGAAAGATGATGAGCAATTTGAAATGTAGGAGAACAAAAAGGAACCTAACATTGGAAGGCTTCCATTTTTTCTGTCAAACATGAGATAAGGTATAGGGTAGTTGCATTTGCCTTGAGGGTAGAAATTCAAAACTTATTCTACTTCATAAAGTAGATGAAAGCAAAATAGGTGCCTTCCCTTCTCTGTCATTAAGTTCACAGAATCATTGGATTTCAGTATTGGAAGAGATTTTAGAGGCCTTCCTGTTCCACGCATATCTAAAAGGGAAACCCTATTACATCATATCCAATAGTGGTCTTCAGGTTCTGATTAGAAACTTGAAATTAGGAGGAACTCACTAAGAAACCTCACTATCCAATAGTAGTCTTCAAGTTTCTGATTAGAAACTTGAAATTATTTGGACAGAAAATGCCATCTGCATCCAGAAAAATATCTAAGAAGACTGAATGTAAATCAACACATGCTATGTTCACTTCTTTTTTTCTGTTTTTTAATCTCTTCCATGGTTTTCCCTTTTGCTTTGGTTTTTCTCTCCCAACATGATTCATAAAGCAATGTGTATTAAAAACAATAAACAAATAAAAAAAAGAAACTTGAAGTTAGGAGGAACTCACTAAGAAAAGTGAAAATAATGGTGATGAAGAAGAAAATATTTATGCAACTTTTTTAAGTTTTCAAAGTGTTTTACACATAATGTAGCTCATTTGATTCTTATGACCTTGTAAGGTAGGTGCTATTTCTGAGCAGCTAGGTGGTATAGTGGATAGAGTGCTGAGCCAGGAATTAGGAAAACTCATCTTCATAAGTTCAGAACTGGGGTTTGACACTTACTGTCTGTGTGATCCTGGACAAGGACACTAAATCCCATTTGCTTCAGTTTTCTCATCCATAAAATAATATGGAGAAGAAAAGGACAAGCCACTCCATATCTCTTGCAAGAAACTCCAAATGTGGTCCCAAAAAGTTGGAAACAACTAAACAACAAAGGTGCTATTATCCCAGTTTTTAAAGATGAGGAAATGGACACTGAGAAAGATGAAGAAGAGACTTGGCCAGTATTACAATCTTCATGATTCCAGTTTTAGCAATTTAGCAAAGTCCCCTTTCTGGCTCTAAATGTTAGGAAGATTTTTTGGGACATCAAGCCTAAAAGTCCCTTTGAAATTTTTGCTTGTTGCTCCCAATTTTACCCTTTGAAAACCAAATAGAACGATTCTGATTCTTCTCCCATAGTGCCTTTGAAATTCCAGGATAAAAAAAGAAACAAAACTATAATTCATTAAATGCATACTACTCCACTTACTAGGCCCTGGTAATAATATAACAATGAAAATTTCCATAGTCCTTGCCTTCACGGATTTTACAATCTAATAGGTGTGGGATGAAGGGTAGAGGTTAGATTTATTCGATTCATTAAATACAAAGCAAACTATAATAACAGCAAAGGGGAAATCCTTAAAGTCAAATAAGAAAGCCAAGAGGGAGAAAACTCTTTCAGCTGAAGACTGAAGGAAGATTTCCTAACTTGGATCCTGAAGGAAGAAAAAGATTTCAACAATCAGAGATGCGGAGATAGTGTATTCCAGGCATGAGAGACAATCTGTGTGAATACCTAGTGGAAGGAGAAGACAGGGTAAGACCAGAGTATAATTCGTAAATCAATGTGGCTGGAATATAGATTGAGTGAAAGATAGTTGAGAGAAATATGGCTGTAAAAAATAGTGAGAAGCCAGATTGTAGAGAGTTTGTATTTTTCCCTGTAAATAACTTCCCTGAAAGTCTGGGGTTTTCTTACCTCATAATGTTTGCCCATCTTGCCAGTCCCCTCTTTTCCGAGTGGTGATATTTTTTTTTTTTTGGTGTTTCCATTTTGGCGATGGATATTCAGGCTATCCATGCTTCATTCCCCTTCTGACTGTGCATGTCACCCTATGGACTTAGCCATAGCACCACTATTCAGGTACACTCCTCCCTTCTCCCTTTTCCAATTTCCTTTTATGTGCTACTTCTACCTAATTATCTCTCTTTTTTTCTTTTTTTAACTCGTACAAGCACATTGATATTTTTCTTATACTCTTTTACTTCTATCCTCAGCCCTTAACACAATATCTTAAGTGGTTAATAAATGCTTATTTCAATAAATATATACTGAATTGAAATGCATCTCTTAATATTCCATCATCTCCCCAAATAGGAGTCTTATGTCTTCCTTGAAGGATCGAACCTTAGTCTAAGATCTTCCAGTCTCCTTACCCTTATTAACCTCCTCATAGTCGGCCATTCACCTTCTTAATGTCCCTGGAAGCAGACATTCCATCTCCAGCCTCCAGGCATTTGTCCAGACTGTTCCGGATGTCCCCCCATTATCTCTTTTGTCACCCAATTCTCTTGGATGCTTTGCCTTCCTTTGAGTTCCAGCTAAAATTACAGTTTCTTCAAGAAGCCTTTTCCCTCTGTTGATCATCCCCAATTTGTCCCATATATAGCTTGTCTGTATATAGTTATTTGCTTGATGTCTTTCCCATTAGACTGTGAGCTCATCCAGAACAAAGATTTGCTGTTGTTGTTTTTTGATTTTTTTTTTTTTTGCCTCAATTTGTATTGCTAGTTCCTAGCACAGTGCCCGGTGTATAGCAAGAATTTAATAAATGCTTTGATGTAAACTGAATGCCACCCTTCCCTCCAAAAATTACAGTTTACATAATTCAGTTTATATCAGCTTGTTAAGTGACTGATGGATTCAATAAAATGGGAATATATTGCAGGCTATGTGGAAAGGTTTAAGGAAGAACTGGAAACTGGAAAACAGAAATTTGGCAGGGGAAAAAAAAGATGAGAAGAGGATGTAGCTTGAGGAAATAGCAAGATCAATCAAAGTTTTGTTTTTACTTTAAGGTTTGGGGAAAGCATTTTAAAAATTAGCACAGGAATTTCAGTTTGAAACGTGAAAATTGTTTGATTGCTACACTTGTGGGACTCGGGAGAATGTAAAGATTTACCTTCCCCAGAAGAGGAGAAAAAAGTGAAATAATTTTCCCTTTCTCTACCTTTTATCCCTCAACCATTCCAGCCTCTAAATTTCTCCTAAACTGAGTTTGGTTTGTTTACATAGTTGGCTAATCTAGAGATTTTGTGTCTCAGAGATCTGAAATCAGATTTGCTCCAAATAGTGTCCCCTAGGGCTTCCCAGGTAAGAAGCTTGAACTGGAGTGGGGATGGAAAGAGTGAAAAGAAGAAAGGGTAAAGGGGCAGCAATAAAGAACCGAAAACAATGATTATGCTAATTACTGTAGCACTGACCCCAGATAAAGTGACTGAGTTTGATTTCGGGAAATTCAAAGAATGAACGGGAGATAATAACTCCATTTTTATGGAGCAGTGTTCTGTGATTTTATTGGTGGGAACTTTGGGTCAGGTAAAAGGGTGGGGTCACTCTAAGGCAGATCAATGAAGAGGCAGCTATTTAGGAACAAGCTATTTTCCGGGGCATGTCTTGCACAAGCTGTCACCTCTCCTGCTGGTAGGACCTGCTGGGCCACTTACAGTGGGGGCCCAGAGTGGGCAATTAGCTTTTTGTTTTTCTGGTTATCTTGGCTTCCTGGATTTGTTCCTTTCAACCCCCAGCATTTGAGATTCATTTAACCTAGGAATTTCCTATTTTAGGGGATCTTCATGCATATCTGTTTATTTGTTTTACTCTATTCAATTTTTTTCTCTTTTTCATCCATAAGCTAACATTTTGCTGTCCCACGGCCAGCTCTTACCAGAACAGATTGTTAAATTTTCACTGTTATTTATACCTCAGAAATCACCAGTCGATGCAAATCAGGATTTGGCTTATTGTTTTGTTGACTGGCTAGATTTAAGAAAGTGTTAATAATAAAGATCAAACCTAAATGTGTATACACAGAGAACCTTTCTCACAACTGTTGTTAAATATTTACCAGCACACCCCTTTTTGCTGTCAAGGTCCTTTTTAAGAATGAAGGATAAACAATTTGTATTGCTCTATAAATAATGCTTGGGCTCTGCTCTGCTCAGAGAGAAAGTCCAGGCAATGGAATCAATATCAGACCAGAGTTAACAAGGCCATTACTAATAATAATTGTCTTTTATAGAGTGTTCAAAATTTTGCAAAATGTTTCTCATCCATGATCTCATTCAAATCTCATAGTACCTCTGCCCACAACTCCCTTACAAATCATTTAAGAGTGAAAAGGGTTTTTTTTTTTTATTGTTTTTGGATTTTAGTGTTTGGGGTTTTTTGTTTGTTTTTGTTTTTGTTTTTTGAGGGTAGCTGGATGGATTAATGCTTGCTTTCCAGGCAATCCTACTGATCACGCTGCTTTTCTTGGTTTGAACCTCCATGCTTTATATGGGTTTGCTCTCTTTGCCCATCATAAGTCTGAAAAATCTATGCTATTTTCCTCCATTTTACAAAAAGGGATACCAAAACTTAATGGTCGGTGATTTGGAACTGATAAAATGCTTGAGTTGGAGTCAAGAACATCCGAGTTCAAACCCTGCCTCTGAAATTTGCTGGCTATGTGACCATGAGCAAATAATTTCTAAATTCTCTAATCCTGTTTCCTGGTATGTAGAGCAGCAATGGGTAGATCAAAAGCCTTGAATCCTTGAGTTCAAATCCAGCCTTGGATATTTATTAGTGCAGAACTCTGGGCAAGTTACTTTATGACTACTTGCCTCTATTTCCTCAAGGATAAAATGAGGATCCCAACAGCAACTACCTCCTAGGGTTATTATGAGGACAAAATGAGTTAATTTTGTTAAGAACTTAGTATTGTCCATTGTTGGTGGAGCTGTGAACGGATACAGCCATTCTGGAGAACAATTTGGAGCTATGCTCAAAAAGTTATCAAACAGTGCATACCCTTTGACCCAGCAGTGTTTCTACTGGGCCTATATCCCAAAGAGATTTTAAAGGAGGGAAAGGGACCCACCTGTGCAAAAATGTTTGTGGCAGCCCTTTTTGTAGTGGCAAGAAACTGGAAATTGAAAAGATGTCCATCAATTGGAGAATGGCTGAATAAATTATGGTATATGAATATTATGGAATATTATTGTTCTGTAAGAAATGACCAGCAAGATGATTTCAGAGAGGCCTGGAGAGACCTACATGAACTGATGCTGAGTGAAATGAGCAGAACCAGGAGATCATTATTATACACGGCAACAACAGTACTATATGACGATCAATTCTGGTGGACATGGCTCTCTTCAACAGTGAAATGTTTCAAACCACCTCCGGTTGTTCACTGAAGAAGGCCATGTGCACCCAGGGAGAGGGATGTGGGATGTGGACCACAACATAACATTCTCATACTCCTTGATTGATGTTTGCTTACATTGTGTTTCCTTTATCTGATATATCGTTTGTGTAGACAAGATTTTTCTTGCACAACAATGACAAGTTTGGAAATATGTGTACATATATTCGATTTACCAATATTTTAACATGGTTGACATGTAGTGGATATCCTGCCATCTGGGGGAGGGGTGGGGAGTTGGGGGAGGAATTTGTAACGGAAAGCTATGTGGGGGTTGTTGTTGAAGAATTACCCACACATATGTTATGCAAATAAAATTAAAAAAAAAAAGAACTTAGTATTGTGCTTAGCATACTATGGATAATACATAAATGATAGCTATTATTATTATATAGAATGAGAATTATATATTATTGTATAAAATAAGAATATGTATATTATATTGTATATTATTGTATAGAATGAGAATAAGTAAATTATATTGTATATCATTGTATAGAATGAGAATGATAAATAAATTGTATTGTATATTATTGTATAGAATGAGAAAAATAAGTAAATTGTATTGTATATTATTGTATAGAATGAGAATAATAAGTATACTGTATTATATATTATTGTATAGAATAAGAACAATAAGACTGGTAGGACTTATCTCACAGGGTTTTTAGGAAACTCAAATAAGATCACAGAATCACAGAATCTGAGGTTTGGAACGAATTTCAGTGGCATTCTTTTCATGGTTAGATTGAACTAGATAGTCACTGAACTATAATATAACCAGTAAATAGTCATTTAACCGCTGCTGGGAAACCTTCAAGAAAGGAGAACCCCTACTCCTCTGGAGGCAGCCCACTATGGTTTTGGACAGCTCTATTGTCAGCAAGTTTTCCCTGACATCAAGTCTTAATTGGCATCTTTGTAGGAGATAATTTATATAAAGCACTTTGGAAACTTTTTACTCTATGAATGTCAGTTATCATCTTTGTCCAAGTTCACCCAGTTGTCAAGTGTCATGACTAGTATCCAAATCTCTTGGCTTTTAAGCCTAGTCTCCCTCCTTACTTCTGCCTTGGGGACTCCCAGGCTTCCTTTAAAATTCAGATCAAAATATGGAAATATGTTTAGAAGATTTGCACATGTTTAATCTATGTCGTATTGCCTGCTGTCTGGAATAGGTGAGGGAGAAAAAATTGGAACACAAGGTTTTGCAAAAGAGAATGTTGAAAACTATCTTTGCATGTATTTGAAAAAAATAAAATACTACTAAAATTTAGAAAAATAAAATAAAATTCAGATCAAGGACCACCCATCCCCAGCCCACTTTCATGCATACATGCACACGTATATATTTATATTTTTATATATAGAAATATTTAGTACATTACCTATGTAATTCAGCCTCAAGTCCATTTGCATATGACTTTTGAGGGGAAAAAAAAACTGAAAAAACAAATAACTTTGAAAGTTGTAAGAACTATTCTCAATACAATGATCCCTGAGATTCCAAAGACAGCTGGTAGTGAAGTGCTTAGAGCACTTGGGCTTGAAGATAGGAAACATTTAGTTCAAATCCAGCCTCAGACATTTACTAGCTTTTGTGAACCTGAATAAGTCATTTAACTTCTGTCTGCCTCAGTTTTCTCAGCTGAAAACTGGGGATTATAATACCAGGGTTGAAAGGATCAAATGAAATAATATTTGTAAAGCTCTTAATTACAGTGCTTGGCACATAGTAGGCACTATATACATGCTCATTCCTTTTCCCAGAAGGGAAAATATACTATTTATTCATCCATCTCCAGGAAGAAGAGATATATTTTGAATACATGATGACATAAATATGCAAAGTCAGTGAGGGAGTTTGTTTTGCTTGATTGACTCTGCATATTTATTACAAGAAATTTATTTTTATTTTCTCTCTCTTTTTTTTCAATATGGTAGAATCTGAGAGGGAGAGAAACTAGTTTTCTATTAATTAAAAAAGAATTAAAAAGCGGTCAGATGGAGCAGTGAATAGAGCACCAGCCCTGAAGTCAGGAAGCCCTGAGTTCAAATTTGGCCTCAGACACTTAACATTCCCTAGCTGTGTGACCCTGGGCAAGTCACTTAACCCCAATTGCCTCAGTAAAAAAAAAGAAAAAAAGAGAGGTTGAATGGGGTGCTTTAAATGTGGAATACATTTTTTAGGTAAGGTCACTGTATTTTTAGTCTTATTTAATTATTTTACTTTGATAGGAGAGACCTCTCACAGAATGAAGGGAAGGGGAGAAGGAAAAATCTGCAAACATTTGTAATGCAATAACAAAAAAGCAATTAAAGAAAAAGAAATGACATCTATGTTTTCTTCCACAACATGACTTTTATGGAAATATTTTGCTTAATTTCTTAATGGGAACTGGGGGTGGGGATAAGGGAGAGACTCTGGAACTCAAAAATAAAAAAATAAAAAAAAGGTAAAAAATTGTTTTAAATGAAACTGGGAAAAACATTAAATAAATATTTGCTCCTCAAAAAAGAAAAGATGAATTGTTGAAAACTATCTTTAAATGTAATTAGAAAAATAAAATACTATTAAGTAAAAAATAAGAAATAAAAACAAGAGCAGATTCCCCCTTCATCCTCACTCCCTCCTTCTCCCTTGACCATTGAGTGATATAATTCCCAACCTGATCTCTACAGCTTCTTATTGTCCCACGGATCTATGACTAAAGGTTAATAACTTGTACCCACCCCACCCCAGCTCCTACAATGCAGCTCATGCTCTTTGCCAACAACAACATCCTGATTCTCCAAGGAGTATCAGAATCCATTCTAGCTCATCTGTCTGTTGCTCAGCTCCAAGAAGCCAGGATCATGTTTGCAAATTAAACATATGCTCAAAGACAAAAAACCCCAGCCTCGGCCCTAGATGACAATAACAGCTGATAACATCTATTCATACTAAATAAAACACTTGGGAACATGATGGATGAACAGCCTTCCATTTCCAGTTTACCTCAATAAACTCAAGTCCTGCTTATGACACATGGTGGCTGATTGACCCATAGGGTAAGTAAGACACTTAATTCTTCTGAGCTATTGCAACCAATTCTCTGAAGATTTTTAAGTCATCCAGGATTTCCTGGACCAATAAAATCCCCAGCCCAGTTCCTATCTCTATCCAATATAGATGTCAATTGCATGAATATACATAAACCCTATCCCTCTATCAGTCTTTCACTCTCTTCTCTCTCTTCTTCTCTCCTTCCCTCTCCCTTTCCCTCTCTCCTTCCTTCCCTCTCTCCCTCTCTTCCTCCCTCCCTCTCTCCTTGCCTCTGTCTCTCTGTTTCTGTCTCTCTCTCCCCCCCTTTTCTCTTTGTCTCTCTGTCTCTGTCTCTATCCTTCTCTTTCTCTCCCTATCCTATGTAGGTGTGTATATATACATATACTCAGTATAGATTGTATGAATACAAACACATTTGTATATATACACACATATGCTGTAAAATGCTGTGTATGTATATGCATATATATACACACACACTGTGGAAGTATTAGTACACATATATGTGCAGATATGTTATATACATATTGTGGTGGGTGTGTGGGTGTGAAAGAGAGACAGAAGTGGGCAGTTAGGTGGTACAATGGATAGAGTTCCAGGCCTGAAGTCAGAAAGACTGGCCTTGAACAAGTCATGGCATCCTATTTACCTCAGTTTCCTCATCTGTAAATTGAGCCAACAAATTACTCCAGTATCTCTGCCAAGAAAATCCCAAATGGAATCGCAGAGTCAGACATGAATAAACAAGAAAAAACATATATAATGAAAAAAATTACACATGTTTATCCATTTATTCCTCTGTCTATCCCTCTATCTTAATAGTTATCTTTCTGTCTGCCATCTACCTACCTACCTACCTATCTATCTAACTATATCTCCCTCCTTCCCTATCTCAATCTATCAATCTATCTCTATCTATCTATCTATCCCTACCTGCCTATCTATCTATCATCTATTTATCTATCTCTACCTATCATCTATCTCTCACTCTCTCTACCTACCTATCATCTATCTATTTCTCCCTATCTATCTCTACCTATCATCTATCTATCTGTCTATCTATCTATCTATCTATCTATCTATCTATCTATCTATCTATCTATCT
>JAJPUD010003631.1:8135-42965 GCA_023553655.1 Myrmecobius fasciatus | reverse complement strand
TCTATCTATCTATCTATCTATCTATCTATCTATCTATCTATCTATCTGTCTATCTCAGAGTATGAAACCTCAAAATAAATGAACCTCAGATGCCAAGAAAGGAAAAGAACCAATTCAGAGCAGAGCAGAGAAAGCTATACTTAAACAATTGCTCAGAATCCCTCTTAGTGGCAGAGTAGGCCCTCCGGGCAGGAATGGTTTGTAGGGTAGGGAGTTGTGAAAGCAATTGAAAGCCCCAGAAAGCAAGTTATACGAAAATATATGGCTCTGTTTTCATAGTTTTGGAGCTCATCAAGTGATTTTCATACATTGACTCAAATGAGCCTTGAAACATCCCTGGGAAGCAGCCAGTACTGGTTGGTTTGGGCTTTGATATAGGGGAGAAAACACTTCTGTCCAACTTCGGAATGGGCTAATTTAGAGAAAAATAAAGGCAATAATGATAAAGCTTTGCTGTGGTTCTGCTTTAAGGTTCGCTGAGCACTCCCTTCCCTGAAAGTCTTCAAGTGAAAACTAGATGTCCCCTTGCTGGAGATTTTGTATAGTGGGGTGCTTGGTTAGTTATTAGTTGGACTAGGTGGACTCTGAAGCCCCTGATAAATTGAAGATTTACAGGATGACATATAACTTGTTGGGCTAATTTAACCCACTTGCTGTTTTGACATCCCAAAGACCAAAACAACATGGAGATTTCCCTTGCCCCATCTAACTCCCTGCTAAGAGCTGTGTCTCATCTTGGTGGGAATTACCAAACCTTTCCTGGTGTCAACCCAGACCAGTAGGGAGCCAGTCAGTGTGTGTTCCCTTGACTCAGACATGCTGCTGGGCTGATGTGAGGACTCTGGCCCTGAAACAATCCCTTGTCAGTTTTTTGGAAGCTATTGGAAGAAAAGCAGTCCCTCAGACTGTGAGATGCTCTATCTAGGTTTTGAAGCATTCTTTGAGAACTTCTCACAGATAATTCCGTTATGGAAAAAATGCTGGCTGTTATGAACCTCCTCAACTGCAGAGAGATCCCTTAAAGAAGTGTCTATCACAGGTTTTCTGCACTCTAGTCACGTAGAACTGTTTGAGAAAGAATTCTCAATTATTCTCCCTAAAATAAAGGGGGAAACTTGCTACAGATTTTCACCCTAAGGTGAAAGATAAGCTTTTTGGTTCACTGTGGGTATTCACGTTGCTAGGTTAATGTTTATTTGTTACTAGAATTTCCTCCTTTTATAACCTAACTTTAGGTTTACAGGGTTGGGGTGGGAAGGGGATTTTACCATAGTAAAGCAAAAAAAAGCCAGGGGTGGGGCAGGGGTGGGGTGAGAAAGAGAAGCATTTTAACATTTTTTTTTTTTCAAATGCACAGATCAGAACTGAAGAAAACCAAAAGGAAGATCCACAGGAGACAGACAAGCAGGAGAATTTTGAAAGTATTGTGTAGAATTTATTATATCTTTTTTTTAAGCAAGCAATGTGAAATGCAGATTTACAAATTCATATAGAATTTTTTGGATGTCCTGATGTGGGGAAAAACTCTTCTTGTTATTTAATTTCAGAATAAAAATGGTTTTAAAGAAAGGAAAAGAGAAATCCTTAATTCACAAAATAGGAAGTTTTTTAATATCACTTTATTTAAATCATTTTAAAATCAGCTTTGGGAGTGTATTTAAAAAAAAAACAAAAAATACATATACATGCAGGAGAAAGAAAACTAATGGAGAATCAAGAAAGTCTCGACTACCAGTTTCAGCTTGGCTGATAAATGATCATTCGACTTTTGGTAAATCCTTTGGTCTTTCTTGGCCTTAGTTAACTTTACTTTATGTGGCACAGACCATGTTGAAATTGGTACTTCATTTCGGTGCACTTTTTTTTTCCAGCTGAAGAGAAAAATGAGGAAGAGGATAGAAAAGAAAAATTAAAAAGTAAGTAGATCTCCTTTAGTTATACATATATAGTAGCAGAGAACTGTGATTTAATGGGATGAATATTGGATTTGAAATTAGCATGCCTAATTGTGTCCATGTCATCTTGGGCTCATTTGCATGGAACCACAATTCCTTCTTCTATAAATTGGAAAAAGTAACATGTACTACTTTCCAGTGCTATTGTAAAGATAAACTAGATCGATAAAGTAATCAAGTATTTATTAAATACCTACTATGGACCAGGCTAGATCAACAAATATTTGGCTGAAACAATCCTTGCCTTTAAGATCCTTCCAAGGAAAGAGCTAATAGGTACTTAGTTAGGTATTACCAAAATAGATGAGATAGAGTATTTGCTAGAATTGTTACTTATCAGTAAATAAATATTCATTAGCACCTGCCCTTGAGGTGTTAAATTCTAGGGAGACCAGGCAAAGAAAGGCAAAAGTCCACCCTTCCCCTCAAACAATTCTCAATCAACTATTAGAGGGAGAAAACAACTAAACATAAAAAAGATAAAGTACATACATACATACATACATACATACATACATATGAGAAATGATTGGAGATCATTAACTCTGAGAAAGTACAAACCTTAAGGAGGATACCCTATCAAGGGAAAAATCTGTTAAGATTTTTGTAATTTTAAAGCAAATATAAAGTTAATTTTATTATAATGCAGGGAAGCTTGGGGAGGGGGCAATGAGGTGGAGGAGGGTGGGCATTGCCAAACAGAACAGTAATTTGAAATCTAATTCTACCTTGTCTGATGTAAGCCTGATGATTAGCTTTTGTTCCATAAAGATTATCAATTAACTGATTCTTGTCTGTTTTTCTGCACCAGAAATTTGATGAGTTATCAGCATCCTTTACTTCGTTTTTAAAAAAATAATTATTTGAAATTTAGGGTCTCCCCCCAGTACTATAGTAATAAATGACTGTGGTTGGGAGTATGTTTCCTTTTTCTAAGTCTGTGTCTCTCCCTCTCTTTTCCCCTTTGCCCTTTCCCTAGTAGACAGACACATGTATACTCCCTCTCATTCCCCATCATTTAAAGGAAGATACCCTGGGGGGCAGCTAGGTGATGCAGTGGATAGAGCACCAGCCCTGAAGTCAGGAGGACCTGAGTTCAAATTTGACCTCAGACACATAGCACTTCCTAGCTGTGTGACCCTGGGCAAGTCACTTAACCCCAATTACCTCAGCAAAAAAAAAAAAAAAAAAAAAAAAAGCTTATGAGTAATGAATTGATGTTAACCCCAAGATCCGTCACTTAACCCCAATTGCCTCAGCAAAACAAACAAAAAAACCTCTAAAATAAAAAATAAAATAAAAATAAAGGAAGATGTGCTGGACATCCAGCTAAGGTCAAGATATTATATCTGAAATACTTAGCTTATATTTACTCCTCTCCCAGTCTTTTCATGCAAAGCAGATCACAGGATGGAAACCAGCAGAGAAAAATGAAATAAACTGTCCCTAATATTTTGAAAAAAAAATGGTAGGAGAAGAGGACTAAGACTAAGACCTTTGGAGTTATTTCACTTTATTTACAGTAAGCCCCTTAAGGAACAAAGCTTCCTCCTCTTCCCCTTTGTCACTTTGTAATTCTCTTGTGAAAAGGCTCAAAGAGATTTATGACTTCAGCACAAACTAGGAACCTGGAGTTGCAGCTATTCAGAGAAGCTCCAAAGAATCCATTCCAAATTGTCTCCCTGACCATCAAAGGGAGAAGAAAATAAACAGACACCAGGACTCCATGGGCCAAACCAGTGAACTGAGAAGAAGTTTGGGGACAAGAAGCTCTTGGCGCTTCAGTATTCTCTATTAAACCTCCTATTTAGCAAAATGGGAAGAAACACTCCCCATCGTAAGGGAGGGAAAAAAACCAAAATCTTTGTAGCAGCTCTTTTTGTGGTAGCAAAGAATTGGAAAATGAGTGGATGCCCATCAATTGGAGAATGGTTGAATAAGTTATGGTACATGGAGGTAATTAAATTAATTTTGTTCTATAAAAAAAATGATGAACAAGTTGATTTTTAAAAGGCCTGGAAAGATTTACATGAAATAATGCTAAGTGAAATGAGCAGAACCAAGAGAACATTGTATCGGAACTGATGCTAAGCTAAACAAGCAGAACCAGGGATACATTGTACACAGTAATAGTCAGGTTGGGCAATGATCAACTATGAAAGGCTCTGTTCTCAGCAGTTCAGTGAGTGATTCGAGACAATCCCAATAAACTTTGGGTGGAAAACGCCATCTGCATCCAAAGAGACAACTATGGTGACAATGTAAATCAACTCATGTCATATTCACTTTTTTTTTCTTCTGTTTTATTTTTCCCTGGTGGTTTTTCCCTTTTGTCTGATTTTTCTCTCCCAGCAAGATTTATAAGAAAATATGTAAAAAAAAAATTTAATTGTACAAGCATAACAAAAACAAACATAAAAATGTATTTTTTACCTATAATTGAGGAAAATAAAAATAAACAAATTAATTAAAAAAACACTCCTCTTGAAGAACAGTTTTTAGAAGGATAAACAAGATAAAGAAGCAATCTGGATATCTTTGGCCTCCATTTCCCTCTTCTCCATTTGCATTACCTTTTCTGACTTCTGGGAATTTGCAAATTTGTTTTGTAAGCCTTAAAAGGGTTATATAAATGTGCATTTTCATTACCCTTCCTTTTCTTCTGGTTAAATTATATGCTTTCAGTGAGGGACCATTTTCTCACTTTCCCAGAATGCCTCCCAGGTAACATTCAACGGCTGATAAAATGCAAAAATGTTTATAAGTCTTTCCCCTCTCACTCATTTCTTCTCTTTCTCCATTCTATTTCCCCTCCATTTGTCTAGATCTTGTTTTGGTCAGCTTGTTTCAAGCTGTTTTCTAAACATCCAGTCAGCTCAGTGATGATGATAGTAATAATAATAATAATAATAATAATAATAATAATAATAATAATAATACATCAAATCACTTTGGGATGGAAATAGGAGATGAGGGAAAGGAATGCACAGATGTTATAGCTAGTAACCAAGCTTCAGGGTAACATCCTAAAACGAGACCATTTAAAAGAATAGATACTGGGACCAGTCCTCCACAGGTGCCATCTCTAGGAAATGTGATGGTTTCCCTACCCCCACCAAATTATCTCTATGACCTGGAGTCTGATGCCAGAATTTCTGTCTAAATTAGAGCTTTGTTCCGTTCACTTTATGTTTTGATGCTTATCAAAATTCAATTTTTTGGGGGGGGATTACAAAGGAGTTTTAATGTCATTTTCCAATCCTTTGTAGAGAGTTTTTATTGTTGATTTTGCAAGAGAATTTGAGATTGTTGGGTTGTTATTTGTCATGACCTCAGGGAAGGGATATCAAGATGTGCAAATGAATTGAATTGAAGTGAGGGATGGCTGTGTAAAGTCGCCAGCCTCTTTTTCTCCTCCAGACTCATCTGGGTCCAACGGCAAGATTTAGATCTGGAAGACAGGAGATGGTCCCAGGTATTTATAGGGAAGGGGAAGGATGCTCATTAGGATTACCTCTTGGCCCTTTGTCTCAGGAGTGGTGCTGAAGCCTAGTAGTCCAAATCCTATGCATTTCCACTTTACAATAAAATAGCCCCCTTAGATTAGCAGTTACCAGAGGACCAAGGCAATTTTGTTTCCTCTTTTTGTACCTCCAGCATTTAGCACAGTGCCTGGCATACTGTTGGTGCTTAATAAGTACTTATTGACATCTTTAATGTATCATAACCAAACCCTTGAACTCTTTCTTTTTTGTCTCCTTTGGGGATCATAAGATCATAGATTTAGAGCAGGAAGACCCTCACAGGTCCTCCAATAAACAGCACAGTTCAGAACATTGGGACCTACAGAGATTTGCTCAGGATTTAGCCTTAGTGGCAGAATCAGGATTTGAATCTGGTCTCCTGAGTTTTACCTGTATTCTTATCATTGCAACATGGCCTCTTCCTCTCTCACCCCAAGGGATGAGACTTTGATTGTCAGTTTACAGTTGGAAAAGATCTCCTCAGAAACCACCCAGCTCACCCTTTTCATTTTATAGATGGAAAAACTGAGACCCCAGGAGGTTTGCCTAGGGTTAGCAAAAATCAAAAGTTAGGTTCTGAGGGCAGGTCCTCTAATACACAGGACTGCCTGCTGGTCACATAGCTAGTAAAATACAAAATGAAGTTCAAGGAAGGACTTTCTAACTTCTTAGCAAATATTTTTTCCTCTGTGCAATGCTGCCTCTGATCTTCTTGCCTGCACTATTTCTTGTTCAATCTGGTATTGTCAGAATAAACTTCCTAATTCAAAGTTCTGATGATCTTAATCTTCAGTATATCAGGTACTTTAAAATCTGGGATCCTGCTTCTGACAATTACTCTCTAAATGGCTTTATGTAAGTCACTTTCCCTATACTGACCTCAATGTCTTCATTTATAAAATGAGGCAGGGAAAGAGGGACTAGATGGCCTTTGATTTCCTATCTAACTCTAGTTCTGTGACCTTTAGTGAATCCCAATCGCTTACCAAGTAAAGCTTAAATTCCCAGCCTTGAGATTTAAGTACTCCTTCCCTATCAACTGATGCCAAGTTACTTGTTTTAGTAGGGAGAATCCAAGTTTTTATCTGAGAGAGTCAAAGAAAAGAGCTATTGCTCAGCCTGAGGGAACTTATTATCTGCTGATTTTAAAAGAAAGGATACAAAAAAGTTATTAAATGCTTCTGTAAGTATGGCCACCCATGGCAGATGCCATGTTATTTGGATCCTGGATCCACTGCCACATACATGCAACTAGTCAGCCAAACCCAAGATCAAATATTGTTCTACTTCTTTCCTCATCTCCTTTATGTAAATGGCTTTCTTTCTGCTGATTATTGCCAATTAATCCTCAATGCTATGTTTTATACATAATTTTTGTGTGTGTTGTTTTCTCCATGACATTGGGAGCCCTTTGAGAGCCCTTCTCCAGATCCCCAATGCTTGCCACAGTGCCTGGCACATAGTAAGTATTTAACCAATGCTGATTGATTACTTGACATTCTGGGGAGGAAGGGGCTCAGTAGCAGCACCCATGCATTTCTTATATAGAGAGTAAACAAGCCTCTCAGAAGATATTTTATGGATGTACCATTAGGGGTTAGAAATATTCGATGTACCTGGAAATGTAACAGCTAATTGGCCTGTGAGCTCTTTGAGGATACAAGCTGTCTTTTGCCTTTTTGGGGATCCTGGAGACTCAGCACAGTGCCTCACATTACAGTTTGATAAATGCTTATTGACTGACAATAGGCACTTATTAAGTGCTTACTATTTGGAAAGTATACCAGGGATATGACGATAAAGATGAATCAATCCTTGTCCTCATGGAGCTTGGATTTTTTTTAGGGAAGACATATAATCAGAATAAGAATTTTTTTTTATCCATTTGGACACAGAAGTGTAGGTGAGAAACATCCTCACCTACAGATTCAGATTGGAATCTTCTCTAAAACTTATTTAGAGTCTTAGGAAGGACACTGAGAGATTAAATCACTTGCCCAGAGTCCTAGTCCATTTATGTCAGAGACAGAACTTGAACCCAGATTTTATGAGTCTGAAGCCAGCTCCAGCAATTATGTCCAAGTGCCTCTTTTTGTTGTTGTTGTTCAGTTTTTTCAGTTGTGTCTAATTCTTTGTGACTCCATTTGGGGTTTTCTTGGAAGAGATGCTGGAGTGGTTGACCATTTCCTTTTCCAGTTCATTTTACAGATTAAGGAACTGAAGCAAACATGACTTGTCTAGTGTCACACAGCTAGTAAATATCTGAGGTCAGCTTTGAACTCAGGAAGATGTCTGGTCTGGCACTCTATCCACTAGACTACCTCCTGCCTCTAATAATACATAAAATTAATACAAAGTATTGAATTATAGAAATACAAAATATAAGGTAATAGAAATATATAAATACAAAAAAGTTGAAAGAAAATCAGAATGCACTCTGGGGTTGCTATAATTTATTTTGTTTAAACCTTGAAGACTGATCAGGCACTTGGGTTATTTCTGTAGACATTTCTCCACTGGAGGAGGAAGAGGAAGGAAGTGAGGAGAAGAGTGGGGCCAATTTACATAACTGCTTTTGTCATAACCTTCTAATTACGAACAAACTAGACTATTCTCTGAACTTCTTCATTCATCTTATCCTTGAATGTCTCCATGTCTTTAATGCCTTTATTTCCTCATCTCCATAACAAGAATAGGCTCAACAATCAAGTGACATATTAGGAAATGTTTAACAACCAGCTCTCTGAGAGAAACAATGCTCACAAACACACTTTTCAATTTAATCTGTGAGATTTTATCCACCATTTTCTTAACACAATCAACAAACCAAGAAATCAAGTCTTAATTTGTAACTTTTGCTGATTTCTGAGATATAAATTCTCACAATAAACATTTTAACAATCAGCTCTTATGAGATGGCTCCAGCATCATCCCAAACCTCTGTGCCTTGAAGTCCCTCTCTTCTTTTGAGGTTCAACTCAAGCACTATCTGTTCCTAAATCCCTTCTCTTCAATCAGCCCTACTCCTCCCCACTCCCCCAGGTAAAAATAATTTTTTCTGAATCCAAAATTCTCATAGTAATTAGCCTAGAATTCTTATTAGTACATATATAATTCTCCATTATATGATAATTATTTATCTATATGTTTTTAATTAATTTAATTCATTACTTTTTAAATTTTAATTCATTAAAAATTCTATATACAAGGCATTGTTCAAAGTGTTAGCACGTAACACAAGGACAAATATAGTTCTAGTTTCAAGAAATACCATCAAGAGAGGAGAAATTGCCAAGTATGTGGTACAATAATTAGGACAAAAAGGAAAATGAAAAACCCTGAATTTGTAATCAAAAAGGGCTGCTCCAATGGCTCAGCTAAGGCTCCAGGAATAACATCATACCTCAGTACAGCCTAGTAAGGGGAGGAAATTGATAAAGGAAATGAGAGGACTCAAACCAGGCTTGGAGCAGAGACACGCAAGTGATGAGAACAAAAATAAAAATGAGCAAAGAGGCAATTTAGTTTAGTTGGTATGTAGAGTACATTAAAATGAGTAGAATTCAATAAAACTGGAATAGTCGATTGAAGCCAGGATATGGAGGCCTTTGAATAGCAAAAATGTTTCTCCTTTATTCTGTAGATCTTGGGGGAGCTCCTGAGAGAATGGCACCATCATAGTTGTACTAAGACAGGCAAGGATATCACCTTCTACTGGAAGGTCATTTGTGATCTCCTTTTCCTATCTGCTAGAACTCTCCCTGCTTCCCAACCTTATATGAAGTAAGAAGTTATTCTAATAGTAATATCTGATTGTAAACTCCTCCAGATCAGAGTATTTATCTATTATCATGGTATCCCCAATACCCAGCACTAGGTTCCTGTTCTAGGATATAAAGACAAACTTTAATTTATTTTATATTTATTCTCCATAGACATATATTTCTATGTTACTTCTCCCACTAGAGCATAAGATCCTTGAAACTAGGGGCTTCCATTTTTTGTCTTTGCATCCAAGGTACCTAGCATAGGACTAGGCTTTGCTAATTAATTGAAGGTTATATACCTGGCACTAGTAAATAGACTGGAGGCAGAAGAACTTAGTTAATAATATTATAGTTAATAAACTATCACAGCAGTGTAGACAAAAGAAATGATGAGCAGGTAGATTTCAGAAAAACCTGGAAAAGCCTATGAACTGATACTGAATGAACTGAGCAGAACCGGAAGAACATTGTACACAATAATAACAAGATTGTGTGATGATCAACTAAGATAGATCATCTCTTCTCAGCAATACAGTGATCCAAGACAAGTAAAATAAACTTGGGATGGAGACTGAATACAGATCAAAGCATACTATTTTCACTTGTTTTCCCTTTCTTGTGGTTTTCCCTTTTGTTCTAATTCTTCTTTCACAGCATGACTAATATGGAAATATGTTTAACATGATTGTACATGTGTAACCTATATCAAATTGCTTGCTGTCTCAGGGACAGAAGGGAAGGAGGGAGAAACAATTGAAACTAAAAAGCTTACAAAAATGATTGTTGAAAACCATCATGTAACTGGGAAAATAAAATATTATTCAATAAAAAAAGAAGTTTTTAAAAAACAATGTAAACCAGGTGGGTCTGTCTACCAGAGTACTTAGGATAGAGATACTACCTATACGAGGATTCATCAGTGATCAGGGGAGTCTATTTCTCCCAGGAAGCAGGAGATGACGATGGAAAGTGGAGAGAAGGTAAGCCCTTGCTAATTATCTCTCCTTGCATCATTCTTTCTCCTTTGAATTCCACCATGGTAACTTTCTGCTCTCATACCTTATATGAATTAATTGATTTCAATGTGTTGAGTCAGGAAGATATTAGGAAGATTTAACCTCCTCACCCTCAAACAGACTGATCATTGATGAACAGGGAATAGGAGGGAATGCCACTCATACATATAATATGGCAAGTGAATGCTTTTATCCTGACCAAAATCTTAAGATTCCCTTCTCCCTTTTCCCCATAGTGCCTGGCACCTAGCAGGAACTTAATAAATGCTACTTAATTGATTGATTGTAATACTATAATGTCAGTTATTCTAACAGTAATATCTGATTGTAAATTCCTCCAGATCAAAGTATATATCTATTATCATGGTATCCTTGATACCCAGCACTAAATTCCTGTTCTAGAATATAAAGAGAAAAAAAAAGAAAGTTCTTGGTCTCCAGGATCTTACATTCTACTGGGCACTCAAGAAATGTCTGTGGAATTGACTACTAGAGGAAATCCTATATCCCAAAGTTCCACCGATAAAGCTGTGGAATGTATTCCAGAATTACTTCATTAGGACTCTTTTTTATGTTTCTCTAGGAAAAGGTAACTCATTCTTTATCTTAGGCCTGGAAAGGGGTCATCTAATCCAGCCTCTCCTGATTTTGCAGGTGCAGAAAATGAGACTTACAGAGATTAAGTTACTACTCCAAGGTCACATTCTACTTTGTAGAACAACAGGATTCAACTCAGGCTCTTTGGCTCTTAATTTCCACAGTACCTGTCTTTTGCCTCTTTTTGTATACCCAGCACTTAGCATGATTCCTGGTACATAGTTTTTGTTCAGTCATGTGCAACTCTTCCTGATCTCATTTGGGGTTTTCTTGGCAAAGATATTGGAATGGTTTACTATTTCCTTTTTCTGCTTATTTTACAAACGAGGAAACCGAGGCAAATAAGCTGAAGTTACTTGCCCAGGATCACACAGCTAATAAGTGTCTGAGACTAAATTTGAACTCAAAAAGTTTTGTCTTCCCGACTTCAGACCTGGCACTCTATCCACTGTACTATCCAATTAATATGTTGCTTATATTGATCAATTGCTTTATTGTGATAGTCCTGATTTTCCTTTAATTCAAATAAGCATTTATTAAGCACCTCTGTGCTAGATGCTATAGGTACAAAGAAAAACTATAATAGTCTATTTTTATAGAACTTCCATTTTATTAGGGATGGGCAGGGGGAGTATATACGCAGACAATATATGCATAATATATCTGAAGTAAATACAAAGTGATTTGGAGGGGAGGGATTGAGAGACTGAGATCCTGAGGCTCTGAGAAAATCATTGTGTAGGAGATAAAATCTGAGCTGAATCCCCAAAAGAGCTGGAGTTCAAGTGATAAAGAAAAAGATTCCACACACGGGGTACTATGTAAGCAAAGACGTGGCAGTGGGGAATGGAATATCTTGTACTAGGAATCTCCAGTATTCTTGTTTGACTGGACTATGGAGTCCCCTGGGGGGAAGGATGAGAGGAAAGGAGATTGTGTAGACCTTTAAATAGCAAACAGATGAGCTTGTATTTTACTTTAAAAACAAGATAGCCACTGAAAATTCTTAAGCAGGAGAGTGACTTGGTCAGATCAATGTTTTAAGAATATCACATCAATATGGATGGAGTGGAGTAGGGCAAAGACTATTCTTCCTCCCACTTCTCTCAGCCTGCTTTTGCTGGCCTGAAGTGATTGTGATTTTCCTTCAGTGGAGGTTTCAAGGTGAGTGGACGCCACCTTCTCAATAACTTCCTATAATCTCTTGGATCAGATAGAAACTCCTTGGGTATTACAAGTTTTGTAAACTTGATGATGAGATGAGATGTTCTCTCATTCCCCTTCCCAAACTCTATAGACCAGACCAGCCAGATTGACTTTCTTAACACTTCTGCCCTTCTCCCTACCTTTGCATTGACTGGTCAGAGGGCATGTCTTTTTCTGTGGTTTTCTTCAAAAGTCAACTCAAGCATTACCTTTTATACAAAGTCTGATCCATCCCCCCACCCCATTGTCTTCTCCTACCCTCAATTACCTTATATGTATGTTGAATGCTTCTATATATTTATGTTGTCTCCTCCATAGAAAATAAGATTCTTGAGGGCAGAGACTTTTATTATAGATTTTTCCCAGTTTACCTAGCATTTTGTAATACTATGCACTTAATAAATGTCTGTCAATTCATTGAAGAAGCTGAGCAAATTTATCTTTCCCATGCTTAGAGTCCCTTTCTTTTTTCCTTACACTGTAGTCTTAACATGTTCTCTGTGGGTGTGCCAGTAATTGATCTGATTTTTAGCTTTGGAATTCTATGATTCAAAAATGGAAGATATAGGGAAATGAGATGACTTTAAAGCATAAAAGAGTTATGTGTTTGGGGAGTGGGGTAGTGAAGTTTAAGGGATTTAGGTTATAGATTTCCTGGGGGATCACAAAAGACCTCTCCCCCACCCAACCAAAATTACCAGGGAAAAGTTTCAGTCTCCCTTGCCACACACCCTTTATATTACTGCCTTAACACCAATCATGATTAATTTCATTAATGATCAACTCCTATAACTCGGCACTTTCTTCCAGAGAAGCATGAGGAAATTCTTGACTTCAGGAAAGTTTATTGGCTCACTCATGGCCACTTTATTGGGCTATAAAGCTGGGGCAAAAAAAACTGGGGTGAGAGAAAGAAGAAAATCCTTAGGAAGAACTTTCTTTTTGTTATAGTGAAATAGGAGAAAGGAATAGAATGAAGGAGCAAAGGTTGGGACTCCAAGCTTTGCTTTTAAAGCAGATCTGAAACAGAGCAATAATTCTCATTTTCTCAGGTATTAATAGGACATTAACCTGAATTCATTCCATTTCTTTGCTAGAATATCTTGAGTATATTTTTAAGGTCATTCAATTCAATGAGTGACTACTGGGTGCCTCTGTGCAAAGTTCTGACAGTGATGAATAGCATAGGAATACACAGATTAAAAAAAACAAAAAACAAAACTATGGTATCACTGCCTTTAAGACAGATTCCATCTTTTTCTTTTTTCATTTTCCCAGTCTCAGTATCTCCAAGAGGTGTAGTTTTAGGTTTCTTCAGGCATGTCTGAAAAAGCCAGTTTGTTGCTGGTACGAGTCATATGTGGAGTTGAAAAGAAGGTAGGGGAGATAGGAACTGACTGCAAAACCAGGAAGGGGGCCAACACAAAGAATTTACTATTCCATGACTAAGACATTTGACTTCAAAGAAATCAAAGATAAAAATCTCTTGGTAATTAGATTAAATGCCCTCTTAGCCCTTCCAGCTCAGCCCTTCCAGATCCTGTGGCTGGTATGCTACCAAACTAAGTCTCACTGCTCCACTTTCATCTGCCTTTGTTTCCCAAGAGGTGCACAGGAATTTAATTGTCAGGACTGTAAGACCACCTACTTTATCCCTTCTATTTTACCAAGGAAGAAACTGAGAGCCCAAAGAAAGGAAGTGATTGTCTTTATAATCATACCCAACAGTCTTCTTCTTCCAATGCTAGTTCTGAAAACAGCCATCTAATAAACATGACCAAAATCCTTCTTTTTGGTCACCATTCCTTTAAACAGATTATCTTCCCTTCTAAAATGGGAGTTTCTCAAGAGGTCAAGCACTGTCTTGTTTGCTCATATTTATATCCCCAGAGTTTAGGGAAGTGCTTGGCACATAATATGCGTAATCGACACTTTCCTTCTTACTGTAAAGTGCATGAGTTTAAGCTAGATTATGTCTAAATTTTCTTATAGGTCTGACTCACTACCTAAAAATTGACTAAAGATTTTATTCTCATAGGAAATAAAGAGCTTGAGTTATTTACATATTTTTGTATGAACAACTCCTTTACTTCTCTGGGCCCCAGTTTCTCCTTTGTAAAAAAAATAGGAAAGATTGGATTAAATCATACTTCTTCTTACACTAAAATTATTTTTTTTCTCTAAATTTTTCTGCTTCTATTTCTGAGCAATATGGTTCTAACAAAATAAGAGTTCAGTTTAAACAATCAATATAGAAATACTATAAACAAGGACAGTTAATGGATTTCCTAATAATCTTTCTAATTTGCTTTAGTGAAGAAATAATGCAGGGAAGGCGGTCAGTTGATTGAATTTCTTTTTTTTAAGCTTTTTATTTTCAAAACTTGCATAGATAGTTTTCGACATTCACCTTTGCAAAACCTGTGTTCCAAATTTTTTTCTCCCTCCTTTCCCTCCATCCCCTCCCCTAGATGGCAAATAATTCAAAACATGTTAAACATGTGCAGTTCTACACATTTCCACAATTAGCATGATGCACAAGAAAAATCAGATCAAAAAGAAAAAAAAATGAGAAAGAAAACAAAATGCAAGGAAACAACAACGAAAAAAGTGAAAATTCTATGTTGTAATCCACACTCAGTCCCCTCAGTCCTCTCTCTGGGTGCAGATGGCTCTCTCCATCACAAGACCATTGGAATCCACCTGAATCACCTCACTGTTAAAAAGAGCCACATTAATCATCATATAATCCTCTTGTTGCCGTGTACAATGGTCCCTTGGTTCTACTCATTTCACTTAGCATAAGTTCATGTAAGTATCTCCAGGCTTTTCTTTTCTGATTGTTTCTTATAGAACAATAATATTCCATAACATTCATATGCTATAATTTATTCAGCCATTCCTCAAATGATGGTGATTGATTGAGTTTCTTACTTAGTAGTTTGATGAACTCTTTTCATCATAAAGATCAATCTAAAGCCTAGCAGCATCACTACAGACCAACTGTTTCCAGGATCTAAGAATCTAAGATGCACTGAATATTTTAGGGAGCTGATTGCAGCTTTCACACTCCCTTCTGAGGAGCCAGATTTATAGATTTTTTGTTTTGTTTTACTCCTAAGAAGCCAGATTTTGGGTTGTTTTATCTTTCCTTCCTCAATTCAAGAGCTACAGTTCTATCTGAATACCTCTGTTCCTGTCCTAGGATTGGAGGACAAGAGTTGGGGGAAGGGGACAGGAAGAAAAGAGGATTTCCTGGCACTTGAAGTGAAAAATTCAGTGTAAAAGAGTTTGCCTCCTAGATTTTCATAGAAAACCATCCCAGTAAGCTATGAATGTACATATTTAATATAGATTCTCATTCTATGTTGAATAATTCCCAATTTTAGATATATAACATATATTTGTATAACTTCCTCAAATTGTTTTCTTTTTTTAATTGATTTTTCCCATTAAGAATAATTTATTTTCTCTCCTTTCAATAATTCCTCTTTCCCATTGAGAAAGAAAAAAAATAAAGAATAAAACATATAACTATTGAAGAGATGAGACAGATCTGCAGGAGACAATTTTCTCTTGTTAGGTATAATCCAACGATAAGAAAAAGACAATTAGACATCATCTAGTATCTAGCTAAAAACTAAGTGGATTACTAGCTTTTACCACTAGCTGTAAATGTATGAAAGAAACAGTAAAGTAATAGCATATCCAGAAAAATAAAAGGAAAAATTATGCCAGCAGAACTGACTTACTCTTGCACCTACTTAGGTGAGTATGATTTCGGGCAATTCACTTTATCTCTTTAGGCCTTAGTTTCCTGATTTGTAAAAATAGGAAGATTTGACCAGACGACCTTGAAGATAATCACAATTCAATCCAGATTACTCACTCCTTCATTTGACATTTAAAGCTGTTCCAAATCTGCCTCCAGTTTACCTTTCAGGGTCTTCCCCTTCCCTCCCACCACTTTTATTCTGTCAGTCATTCTGTGGTCCAGCCAAAGTGGCTCACTCTAGTATTTTTCTTGACTATTTGTTTTTCCGGCAGTTATTCCTTTATTCCTGAAATGCACTTCCTCCTTACCTCTATCTCTTGACTTTTTATCATAGCCTTATTTCCTATGGGAAATCTTTCCTAATCCCCTTTATTATTATACTCCCCTTCCTCAAATGGTAGAAAGCAAAGAAGAAAGAAACCTCTTGATGAGGATGAAAGAGAACAATATAAAACTGGCTTGAAGTTGAACATTAAAAACAAAAATTAAACTAAAATCATGGTAACTTGTCCCATTACTTCCTGGCAAAAGAGGGAGAAGAAATGGAAACAATATCAAATTTTATATTCCTGGGCTCACTGCAGACAATGACTGTAGCCATGAAATTAAGACCCTTATTGCTTAGAAGAAAAGGTATAGCAAGCAAATCTGGATAACACACTAAAAAGCAGAGAAATCACTCTATTAAAAAGATACTTACAATTAAAGCCATGAGAGTTGGACTATTAAGAAAGCTAAGTACCACAGAATTGATGCTCTTAAAATATGGTGCTGGAGAAGACCTTTGAGAGTCCCATTGATAGTGGGGAAGTCAAATCAGTCAATATTAAAAGGCTACTCATTGGAAGGAAAAATATTGAAGCTGAAGCTTGAATATAATATCTAATACTAATGTATAATGTTATATATTATATATAATGCATATACATAATATAAATATAATGAGAAGATGTGATTCATTAGAAAAGACTGTGATGTTGGAAAAGATTGAAGGCAAAAGGAAAAGGTGACAACAGAGGATGGTTGAATAGATAGTATCATGGAAGCAATGAACATGAACTTGGACAGATTCTGGGAGATAGTGCAAGACAGACGGACTTGGTGTGCTACGGTCCATGGGGTCATTAAAAAGTAGGCATGACTGAGCAACTGGACAACAACAACATCCTTAAATAATCATATATGCACTTTCCTGTTTACTTACTGAATTTCTGAAAAAAAAGTGTAAGCTCCTTGAGGTCAGGCACTGTTTTTTAACTCATTCATTGTCTTTGTATTGCAAAAATAGCTGTCAAAGAGATGGATCTGTATTTATTAATTACAGTCGGTGTTTAATAAGTGCTTGTTGGATTGGATTATCAGTGGTATAGGACTACTAGGGGGTTGATCTGAGGCAGAGATAGGAAATAAAGGTATGTCAGAAAAAGCCTAGGGAAGAAACTTTAACCCCTCATTTTAGGTTTCCTCCTCCAGCTTCTCAGATTTGCTCTACTCATACTTCACCATCTGCCCTTCTTCCTCAGAAGTCCTGAAAATGGCAGAGAATGTCAGGAGCTTATCTTTAGGAAGAGAAAAATGCTTATATTCAGAAAATTTAGATTTTCTAACTTTAACTTCAAGCAGATAACTGAGTTTGGCTTGGTCTGACTCTTATTTGATGCAGGAGATTTGGTTGCTTCCCTTCATTCTTTAAGATGAATAAAATGACATCTTCGAGTCAAGTTAGTGTGCCCAACTGTGATTGATCAGATCAATATGAGCTTAGAATGCTCTGGCACAGGTCAGACACAAATAGTTCCTATGAACATTTGTGGTGGATTCTCTGACATAAGGATCTAAAAGATTATCAAAGACCAATCCAAGATTAGAACACAGCCATTAAGGAGGCTGAGAGGCAGTGAGACAGAATCATAGATAGAAACAGGAAGAATAAAAGAGAGAGGATACAGGCTATATCTTACTTTAAAGAGATGAACTCACCTAAGAAATCATGGTTATTAAGAATGATAGAAAGGGGGAAATGAAAGAACACTTCTAAAGGGTGCAAAGAAGACTGGATTTGTAGTAAGAGCTAACCATTTTCTTTTTTTTTTATATGATAAAAACTTTTTTATTTAAAATTTGAAACTGACACTCAGAAAAGTTATGTTTTTTTCACTATTAAACAGGCAGAAAAGAGCCCAGTTTCACTGTTTCTAAATCTAGATGTTCATCAGTTGTAATAGTTCCTTCCCTTTTTCTTTGAAAGCAGGTACCATATTAATCATTTTCTTAATTTTTTAAAATTTTTCATTTAGCAAATATTTATTTTCATTTAGTTCTGCTCTCAGAAAAATTAAAATAAAAACAAATCCTTGAAACAAATATGCATATCTCATTTTTCACTGCTTTGTCAAGAGGCAAGTAATCTAATTCAACATCAGGCAATCAATCAGTCAACATTCAATAAGCTCCTGCTATGTGCTGGTGGGCTGGAATCATGGTTGGTTTTAGCATTGATCAGGGTTCTTAAGTCTTTTAGAGGTATTTGTCTTTATCATCTAGCTAGTATTGAATAAAATGTTCTTATGATTGTTCCCCTTTTCCTCTATCAGGTCACATGAATCTTCCTAGATTATGATTAAACTGTTTCTTTTGCCATTTTTTTATTACTCCTTTTACTCATATGCCATAAATTCCTTCAATTATTCCTCAACTGATGGCCACCACTTTTTCTAGTTTTGGGGGACTCTGAAAAGAATTGTTGTAAACATTTTGACATACATGAGCCTATTTCTTCTTTTAAAAAAAAATCCATTTGAGGTATAAGGCTTCTAGTGGCATTACTGGGTCAATGATTGGGCATAGTTTGGTGATTTTAAAGGTATAATTCCAAAGGGAAGGACTTCCACATTCAGTCCCTACAGTCCTTCCCCTGAATGCAGATGGTTCTCTCCATCCGTGTAAAACAATTTTAAACATTTGTTTTTAAAACCTTGAGTTCCGGGGCAGCTAGATGGCATAGTAGATAGAGCACCAACCCTGAAGTCAGGAGGACCTGACTTCAAGTCTGATCTCAGACACTTAACATTCCCTAGTTGTGTGACCCTGGGCAAGTCACTTAACCCCAATTGCCTCAGGAAAAAAAAATCTTGAGTTCCAAATTCTCTCCCTTTGTGTGACTCTGGGCAAGTCACTTAACCTCAGTTGCCTTGGAAACAAAACAAAATACTTTCTCTTTTTCTCTCTCCACCCCCAATCCCTTCATTGAGAAGGCACATATGAAGTTGTGCAAAACATTTCCATAAAAGTTATGTTGTGAAAGAAAACATAACTCTCCTTAAAAACAAACAAAAAAAAAAGTCAAGAAAAATAAAGTTAAAAACAAGTATGTTTCAATCTGTATTAAGACACAATCAGTTCTTTCTTTTGAGTATGGATAGCATTTTTTATCATAATTCCTTCAGAGTTATCTTGGATCATTATATTGACAAGAATAGCAAAGTAATAAATAGCTGATCATCCCACAACATTGCTATTATTTTGTACTTTGTACATTTAACTTTACATAAGTTCATGGAAGTCTTTCCAGGTTTCTCTGAGAGCATGCTGCTCATCATTTCTTATGGTACAATAGTATTTCACCATAATCACATACCACAATTTATTCAGCCATTCCCCAGTTGATGGGTATTTCCTTAATTTTCAATTCTTTGCCCTTATGAAGTCCCTTAAGATTTCCCTTTCCTGATTACTCCCTTATGCTTCTACTAAATCTCCTGTATTTGAAAGTCAAATTTTCTATTCAGAAGCTAACCATTATCTAGGAAAACTTTGAGAAAAGGGAATATTTGGACTTCTTCCCTTTCCTGTGCTTTCTTGATGAATCATGTCCTTTTCCACCTCAGCAGGTCAATTTACTCCCAGTTAGAGAAGATGAGGAACAGTGAAACTTGAGGTTCTTGCTTTTCTCCTCGTATGACTTCTCCAGCAAGCTCATTCCTGTTCCATCTACTCTCTCAACCCACCCTTCATAAAGCCAACTCTGTCCATGTTTCTTACCAAATGTCTCTCTGGTCCTTTGATAACTTACAAAAGACCTCCATAGTCCCCTGAAGCCACAAAGTTATGTCAAGAATGTGGAAGCCCCTTTAGGACTGATGGAAGATAGTGTGAAAAGCCATCAATCCTCTTCATCTGGGTTTTTTCTCCATTTATCATCCTGTAGCATGGGGGTACACAGGGCCACAGGTTGAAAATCAATCAGTACAGAGAAAAGTACTAAAAACAAACACTTGAAAAACTCCCTCTCTCACTTCCTCCTTCTCTCCCCCTGCTTTTTCTCTGTCTGTCCTGTCTCTCTCTGTCTCTCTGTGTGTTTCTCTCTGTCCTTGTCTCTATCTCTGTGTGTCTCTCTGTCTATGTCTCTCTCTATGTCTCTATCTGTGTCTCTGTCTCATCTCTCTGTCTCTCTGTCTCTCTGTCTTTCTCTCTCTCTCTCTCTCTCTCTCTCACACACACACACACATACACATCTTGCTTATACATAGATGTTTGCCTGTTGTCTCTTCCTTTCTCCTCTCTACCAGGCAGAGACTTTTTTTTTTTTTTGTCCTTCTTTGAATCCTTCGCATTTAGGACAGTGGCCTGGTACATAGTAGGTATTTAATAAATATTTATTGACTTTACTTATCCTAGAATAATGGGGAAAGATTTAGACTTCAAATCTGAACCAATCTTACAAGGCTCCTAATTTACCTTTTTATAATTAAACAATAATATTCCAGGAAAATCTAAAGGTTATTCCACAGACTTTTTTTTTTAATTCTGAACTTCACAAATACTACATAAAGGGAGCATTTCAATACATATAGTAGAATACAATACAAGGATTTTCCATGACCTACTTCTCTAACCTACCTCAGCTATATACAGATATAGATATACCCTGATCTTGCCATCACCCAAATGTACTATTTCTGCATTTATGAACTCTGAAATTCCACTATCTCATTTCAATCTATTGCATTCTACTTCCTCCACTGCCTTGCAACCCCAAACTCTGTTCTTGGTTCTCATTATGAACTCCAATCCTTCACAACCTCTTAGTTTTTTTTCCAAAGTTACCACCCCTTTTCGTTCCTTCCTCCTTTCCTCCTTTCCCTGATATGACCCCTTGAACTCTATCCTATCTTCTCAAGGATCCTTGCTCCCTTATCCCATCACTGATCTTGCCTGCCATGTCTCAGATGTAGCTTACTCTCACTATCTTCTGCCTTAACTTTTACTCAGATGCTACTAAATGAAACTGTGATGATTAGATCCACTACAGATTAATGTTATATAACCTCAACTGGGACCTCACCATTTCAAGGCAATCCTGCCTTGAAATTAGCCGTCCCACTTGCTACAAACCATTTCATTTCTCCTCATTCTTCCTGTTATTCCTTCTCCCCCATCCTCTTAGCTGAGAACTTTCAGCTATTATATTATATTTTATATTATATTTCATGAGGGGGGAAGAGAACGAGGAGTAGGGGGAAAACAGACTATTTGATGAGAGCCCCTCTTTGAATGACAGACTAAAGAATTTGAATTTTTTCCTATCTTATTTCATTCTAAAATCCTGGGGAGTTGCTGAAAGTTTTGAAAAGTGAAATGACAAGTGATATACAGTATTGTAAGGCTCCTAGGAGTTCCCAATCTTTTAAAGACTCTATGTCCCCTTGAAAAGAAATTCATGGGGACAGCTAGGTGGCCCAGTGGATAGAGCACCAGCCCTGAAGTCAGAAGGACCTGAGTTCAAATTTGGTCTCAGACACTTAACATTTCCTAGTTGTGTGATCCTGGGCAAGTCACTTAACCCCAATTGCCACAGCAAAAGAAAAAAAAATCATTTTAGAGTTTACCATGTATATGTGTGTGTGTATGTATATACACACAAAAAAATAAGGGAGAAAAGTAATTTCAATAGGATAATGTAGTTATTTACCAAAATTTTTATCTCTTGAGAAGCTTCTTATACTGCCAAGGGTAAGGATTCTTTTTTTTTTCCTGGTCTTTTTTGTTTTATCAAATAAATTACCAAATAACTTTTAGTTTACCAAATAGCTTTTTATTTTTACCAAATAAATGCAAAGATAGTTTTCAGTATTCACCTTTGCAAAACCTTGTGTTCCAAATTTTTATCGCTCTCTGTCCTCCATCTCTCCCATAGACAGCAAGCAATGCAATGTAGGTTAAACATGTGCAATTCTTCTAAACATATTTCCATATTCGCCATGCTGTACAAGAAAAATCAGATCAAAAAGTGAAAGGGAAAAAAAGTGCAAGAAAAAAGCAAGCAAACAACAACAAAAAATAAGGTGAAAATATTATGCTTTGATTTATATTCAGTCTCCATAAATCTCTCTCTCTGGATGCAAATAATTCTTTACAGTACAAATTTATTGGAATTGTCTTGAATCACCTCATTGTTAAAAAGAGCCAAATAAGGGTAGGAATTCTTAACTCTTTTTTTTTGTCATAGGACCCCTTGGTGCTCCTTCTTAGAATAATATTTTTAAATGAATAAAATAAGAAAGGATTAAAAAGGAAACCAATAATATTGAATTATAGTTGTCAAACTATTAAAAGTTCAGGTATTCCCTGAATTCTATCCATGAATCCCAGGTTAAGAACCTTTGCCCTGGTTGGAAGACATTGCTCTACAATTTACAGAACTTTTAACACATGATTTCACTTGACCCTTATGATAACCTTACAAAGTAAGCACTATGGGTGTTATCCTCCCTCTTTCATAAAGGAGGAAACTGAAGAATAATGGGTGGAAGGCAAAAAAGGGCAAACTTGGGCCTGCTGTCAGGAAAAATTTCCAATCAAAACTGTTCAAAAATGGAATGGGCTGCCTTGAAAGATGATCCATATGTACCTTCTTGGAAATCTTCAAGTAGCAGCTGAAAGATCACTTACTGGGTCTTGATGGGGATTCTGTGGCCCCTATCAGAGTCCCTTCCAGGCCTCAAATTCTGTGATTCTGCCCAGGAATGGTAACATGGAGACTATTCATTTGACACCAAGGTCTTTCAGGTCTTTCTACTATACTAAACTCCTTCTCCTGCTATAATCCAGACTGTAGTTTACAGGGTAAGGGCAAATGAAGGAGAGTGAGATAAGAGTGGAAAAGTAGGTGGAAAGCTGGACTGACTTTGGACTTTGACTTTTTTTGTCAATGCCTCTCTTCAGGTTCCAGTAGTACTTAAATGGAAAAGATAAAGAAGTTGAGATGATTTTAGGTGCTCTTGGAAAGGAGGCAAAGCAGTCTGCCCTCCTCCCTTCTCTAACCATTGAATGAAGGAGTAGAAGGTGGGAAGGGGGCAGTCTGGGTCCCAGGAGATGGGAGTTCTGTTCCCAGCTCTGCCAGGAGTTAACCATGGACCTGAAGGCTCCATTTCCTGCCACAGTGAATCTGACAGAAGTCTTTCTTCTTGTCCTCTCCTATTAGAAGCCTTAATAATAAATTAATAATGCCCAACATATATGTAGCAAATTAAGGTTTCACATACACATATACTCACTCACACACATGTATATGTATATATGTGCATATTATATATACACATGCATATACATAAAACACAAAGCAATGGTCATCAAAACCATTTGCTAATGGCTAAGAAATAGAGTAGTCGATCAGTAGAATAGGTCAGAGGACAAAATAGTTAATGACTATAGTAATCTTGTATTTGATAAACCCAAAGACCCCAGCTTTGGGGATAAAAACTCACTATTTGATAAAAACTGCTGGGATAATTGGAAACAAGTATGGCACAAATTAGGTACTGATCCACACCTAACACAGTATATACCAAGATAAGGTCGAAATGGCTTCATGATTTAGACATAAAGGGTGATATTATAAGCAAATTAGAATAACAAAAGACAGTTTACCTCCCAGATCTGTAGAGAAGGAAGGAATTTGTGGCCAAAGAAGACAAATTCATTACTGAACACAAAATAGATAACTGTGATTTTATTTAGTTAAAAAGTTTTCATACAAACAAAACTAAAGGATTAGAAGGGAAACAAACTGGGAAAACATTTTTACATTCAAAGGTTCTGAAAAAGACTTCATTTCTAAAACATAGAGAACTGATAAATTTATAAGAATTCAAGCCATTCTCCAATTGATAAATGGTCAAAGGATATGAACAATTTTCAGATGAAGAAATTGAAAGTGTTTCTAGTCATATGAAAAGATGCTTCAAATCACTATTGATCAGAGAAATGCAAATTAAGACAACTCTGAGAAACTGCTACACACTTCTCAGATTGGCTAAGATGACAAGAAAAGATAATGACAAATGTTGGAGGGGATGTGGGAAAACTGGGACAATGATACATTGTTGGTGGAACTGTGAACTGATCCAACCATTCTGGACAGCAATTTGGAACTATGCCCAAAAAGTTATCAAACTGTGCATACCCTTTGACCCAACAGTGTGTCTACTGGGCTTATATCCCAAAGAGATTTTAAAGGCGGGAAAGGGACCCACATGTGCAAGAATGTTTGTGGCAGCCCTTTTTGTAATGGCAAGAAATTGGAAACTGAATGGATGCCCATCAATTGGATAATGGCTGAATAAATTATGGTATATGAATATCATGGAATATTATTGTTCTGTAAGAAATGACCAGCAGGATGATTTCAGAGAGGCCTGGAGAGACGTACATGAACTGATGTTAAGTGAAATGAGCAGAACCAGGAGATCAATATACATGGCAACAACAAGACTATATGATGATCAATTCTGATGAACGTAGTTTTTTTCAGCAGTGAGATGACTGAGGCCAGTTCCAATGATCTTGTGATGAAGAGAGCCATCTGCACCCAGAGAGAGGTCTGCAAGAACTGAGTGTGTACCACAACATAGCATTTTCACTCTTTTTATTGTTGTTTGCTTGCATTTTATTTTTTCTCAATTTTTTTCCTTTTTTGATTTTTCTTACGTAATAAGATAATTGTATGAATATATATGCATATATTGGATCTAACATATTTTTACCATGTTTAATATATATTGGATTACTTGCCATCTAGGGGAGGAGGTGGGAGAAGGAGGGGAAATTGGAACACAAAGTTTTGCAAGAGTTAATGTTGAAAAATTATCCATGCATATGTTTTGAAAATAAAAAGCTTTAATAAAAAAAGGAAGAAAAAGAAAAGTGTTATGTAGTCAAGGACCTCCAGTCTGATTTCCACTGATGATGCTATGCAAAGACTTAAGTGTTAAGTAATTTATTTTCCATTCACTTATTCTTTTGAGCTCTGCATGTATATCCTTACAATAAAACATGCAGCAAATGTAATGCCTGAAACAGATCAGTGGCGTCTTTTGATTCAAGTTAAACCATGTCCTGATTTTATTAAGAAGAATAAATAGAAATAAAAGAAAGCCTTTAAAATGGGGAGAATGCTTTTCTGAGACTGTCATTGAGAATCTCTCAAGACCAGCCCAGTATTCCTGTTTCCATCACAGCCCTCTGCATTGGGTGGTACAGAGAAGAGAATGAAGGAGCCAGAATCCCAGGGGAGTTTCTGTTATGTGTGTCTCCAGATAATCACATCTAAAGTATCGGGGGGGGGGGGGGCCAAGACTAGGCTCACAGCTGTGGCCAGGAATAAAAACCTTATTCTTATGCATGCATGGTCCCCACCTTCTCTACAGAGTTTAAGGAAAGAAGTCCTACTCTTGCCCAGCCTGATGGGATGAAAGAAATAGTCAATCAGGCCTTATTATCCAAGCCCAGTCCTCTCAAACAAAGGTCTGGTTGATACTGTCTACCCTGGTTGAAGCACTCACAATTACCTCCTGGAGGGCTGCCTATCCTCCAACTAGCTCATCTTTTTACTTCCACTTTCATTACTCTTTCTGTTTAAAATCACTTGGGTTTAGGATGAAGACATAAGGATGAACTCCCTCCCCCCTCTCCCCAATACACTTTTGCCTAAGACCCACCCAATAGTAAATTAATCCACACTGAGTTACTATTCAATTTTTTTGTATTTTTATTACAATTCAATTTAGTTTTTAAACTCACATTTTAAGTATTTTAATTTACTATTCAATTTTATTTTTAACCCACCCTTTATAATATTTGTGTTACAATTTGATTTAATTTGAACTCACACTTTTAGTACTTTTTATTTACTATTGAATTTTATTTTTGATTTGCACTTTTTTGTATTTTTGTAACAATTCAATGTAGCTTTTAAACTCACACTTTTAGTATTTTTATTAAATATTCAATTTTATTTTTAGCCCACAGTTTTTTGTATTTTTGTTACAATTGTTACAATTCAATGTAGTTTTGTAGCTCACACTTCTGGTATTTTAAAAAATTTACTAGCCAATTTTATTTTTTTAATCCACGATTTTGGAAGAAGCTTTGATAATTTCCCTGGAGAAAAAGGTAGCATTCTAGGATTACAGATTGAGAGTTACAAGGGAATGGAGAATTCTTTTGGTCCAACTCCCCTGGGTCTCCAGATGAGCAAAATGAGAATTGGAAAGCTAGCTTCATTGTGACTTGCCCAGGGACACACTGGTAGTAACTTTTCTCTTTATTGTAAAGCCAAAACTTTTCTCACTACACTAAGTTGAGATCTGGACTGCTTTGAGGAGGTTGCCCCATCACCAGAATCTGTCATTAACATTTTTGTGAGTATTTAGTATAAAGAACATGTTCAAATAAAAACTGATATTTATCTAGTACTTTAAATACACAGAGTGTTCCCAAAGACTCCGCATTAGAACTTAGAATGGTCCCAAGCATTTTTAGAGACCTAAAAAGGTCCCTAATATAGGGAGTCTATTATATTCCAGTACCTCAAGCAATCTATGGTGTAATGAATACGAAAGTTTAAGGTATTTGCCCATGGTCATATAGCTAGTAAGCAGACATCAGAAGCAAAATTTTAACCCAGATCTCTTTGACTTGCCAGACCAAGTGCCCCATCCACTGAGCCTTGTGGTTTCCAAATAAGAACTCTCCAGTTATGGCAGTTTTCCACACAGGGGATGCAATTTTCTCTTTTTCGGCTGATGGGTATTAGTCATTTTCTGGTGTTTCCTGGAGGTGGTGGGGGAAGGGAAGGGAATAATGATGGGAATGAAGACATAAGAAGAGGAGAAAGGGGAGGCCTTCTGGGCATCTTTGAGAAATGGAGAGGGGAAAAGATTTGTGTGACAATGCGCCTTTGTGAAGCACTCAGGCTTCTGTTGATGGAGCTGAAAGTTATCAGAAAGACAGCCCAGGGGTGAAGTGACCTGATCATTCTTTAGCTCCAGATCGCCCTCTCCTGACAGTTTAAAAATAAAAATCCTGACTCTGATCTGGTCCAAAGAAAAGGGAAAAAAGTCTCGGGGGCCAGGGTGGGGTAGAGGACGTGATGGTAGCTGAGGTCCAGAGTTCACAGTCACTGCCTCTCAGCAACAGGATTTAAGACTGTGGGTGAAGAAAGAAGCTGTGGCTGCCAGGGATCATTCCGGACCCAGACTTCCTCCAGGAAGATCCTCTGAGCCTGAGACTCATTCCCATTGCTATCTAACCTCCTACCTAATGGTTTCCCTTTTACTTTTCATCTTTAAAAGAACAAAAACAAAACAAAATAAACCAAAAAAACCCCAGAGTTCTCAACCTGAGGTTCTTTAAAAAATATAACTGATTTCACTGTAATTCTTTTCCTTTGTAATTCTATGTATTACATTTTAAACATTTTAAAACATTTTACAGCATGTTTTTAAAACACAATTCTGATTACCAAAGGGATCCTCCATCTAAGAAAAACTAAGAACCTTGTTCTGAAGGAAGAATGTGTGAAATCAGGGAAGCAACATGAAGAGTCAGCTCAGGATGGGAAATGTTGGCAAGTAGACGGAGCAAGATGCTTTAGCCAAGTTTCTGTCTAGCTCCATGTCTCTCTCCCCCTTCTCTCCACTTTTTCTGTGTCCTCAAGGACAGCGCTGGAATATTTTTTCTCTAGCAAGAGAACTCTCACCCCCAAGGCTGTGGAGTCAGCCATTTTCACCAGCCTTATTTCCCGCCCCCCTTCTCACCCACCCCTTACACACACACTTCTTGCAGTAGGACAGTTAGTTCATCTGGGTCATTAGTGAGAAGAGGAAAAATTTGCTCCTGGAATAAAAATTCAAACACAGCAGTTGCCTTAGCCAGCCCCAGGCAGTGACCCATTTCTTTCTCTCCTCCTCCTAGCTCTCCACCTCCTCCTCCTTACCTTCCTACCTTCTCTCTTCCTCTCCCCTTCTCTCCTTCCTCTCTCTTTCCCTTCTCCTTCCCTCTTTATTCCACTTCCTCTTCCTTCCCCCTCTTCCTCTTTCCCCTCCTCCTCATCTCCCTCCTATTATCCTTCCTTTTTCTCTACACCCTTCTCCTCTCCTTTCTCCTCTTCCTTCTCTCTCTCCTACCTATTTTTCCTCTTCCTTTCCCTCTTCAACTTCTTTCTCTCCTCCTGTCTTTTCCTCTTTTCTCCTCCTGCTCCTTGACCTAAAACTAAAATTATCTAGCAACATGACTAATATGGAAATATATTTAACACGATTGAACATGTATATAACTTATATGTTCGATCCTAGGCAATTCCCAGTGGAGAATGACTAAGCAACTTCCCCATAAAATCTAGAAAACACTTCAATGTGTGTGATGTTTAACTTATATTGGATTGCTTGCAGAATAGGGGAGGGTGGGAGAAAAATATGAAACACAAGGTTTTGCAAGTATTTGCATGTATTTTGAAAAATAAAAAGCTATTACAAAAAATGTGTGTGTGTGTAGTGGAGGATGGTGGGGGCAATTAAAAAAATTCTGAAGAGTGTCTTTAGGACATGGCATTTGATGCTTTATCTGCTGTGAATATGTCCTTTTTTCAGCTAAGAGATAAAATGCTAGGCTTAGACTGATTGAATAAATTGTGGTATATGAATGTAACATTGTAGTATAAGAAATGAGCAGGCAGATTTTAGAAAACCTTGAAAGATTACATGAACTGATGCTGAGTGAGGTGAGCAGAACCAGGAGAACATTGTACACAGTAACAGCAGCATATTGTGATGATCAACTTTGATAGACTTAGCTCTTCTCAACAATACAATGATCCAAGACAATTCCAAGTCTCACAATGGAAAATGCTATCCATATCCAGAGAATGAACAATGGAGTCTGAATGCAGATTGAAGCATACTATTTTCACTCCCCCCCCTTGTGGTTTTTCTTTTTTGTTCTGATTCTTCTTTTACAACATGACTAATATGGAAATATATTTAGCACGATTGAACATGTATATAACCTATATTAGAGAGCTTGCTGTCTTAGGAAGGAGGAGGGAAGAGAGGGAGAAAAAAATAGGGAACTCAAAATCTTATAAAAGTGAATGTTGAAAATAATATCTTTACATATAATTGGACCCTCCCCACACATACACAAAAAAAGAAAATAGCAGAAACAAAAAAAGCCTAAATAGTTTATATTTTTTTAAAATATATAAAATAAAATGCTAGGCCTGGAGTCAGGAAGTTGAAATATATCCTCAGCTATTTATTAGCTGTGTGACCTTGTGTGAACAACTCAAAACCTTTGTTAGTCTCATTTTTCTCAACAATAAAATGAGGATAATAACAGCACCTACCTCAAAGGTTTGTTGTAAGGATCAAATGAAATAATATATGTAAAGCACTTGGTATAGTGCCTGGCACCTGGTAGTTTCTATATAAACACTTTTGCTTCCTACCTTTCCCCAATACTTACACCCCTTATAAGCCAGGCTTTTTCTTAGTTGACAGAAATGAGTTTCAATTTATCAAATAAGCATTTATTAAAAAGTTACTGTATCTAGGCACTATTCTAGATTGGGAATACATAGACAGAAGTAAAAACAATTTCTGCCTTCATGGAGCTTACATTTTTTGCAATCACAACTTTAAAACTTGAAGAGAGCAGGAATCAAATTCTCCTCTCCCCATTTTATGGAAGAGGAAACTGAGACTCAGAAATAACAATACACATATAAATAAATATACATATACACAAATACATATGTCTGTCTCTTGGTCTCTAGGTCTCTCTATGTTTCTCTGTCTCTCTGTCTCTGTCTCTGTCTCTCTTTCCACACACACAATACAAATTAGTTTTTCTATGGTAGGCAAGAGTGTGTTCAAACTAGCTGGTGAAAGCCAATTGTTAAATTTTTTGTGTGAGTATTTATATATCTCACAAATTGGCAAATTCTAAAAACCTTGTGTTCCAAAATTTTCTTTCTTTCCAAGACAGCAAGCAATCTGATATAAGTTAACCAAGTGAAATCCTTCCAAACATATTTCCATATTTGTCATGCTGTGCAAGAAAAATAAGATCAAGGGGAAAAAAAGCAAACAAACAACAACAACAAAAGATGAAAATACTCTACTTTGATCCATAGTCACCATAGTTCTCTCTCTGGATGTGAATGATACTTTCCATCGCAAGTCTATTTGAATTGCCTTGAATCATCTATTGTTGAAAAGAGCCAAGTTTATCTTGTTACTATGTACAATGTTCTCTTGGTTCTGCTCACTTCATTTAGCATCAGTTCATGTTAGTCTTTCCAGGTTTTTCTGAAATCAGTCCTAATATAATTTCTTTATTTTACAGATTGAAGAAATAGATTAAGAGAAGTTATAAATGACTTGCCCACAGTCTTACAGAGCCAAAGGTGATCAGGAGGACTAATGCCTCTGGTGTGAGAGCTTACTGAGTCCTTTTCAGGGCTGCTAACTGGCACTCAACTCTCACCTGTGGCTCCCAAGAAGCTGTAGAATGTGCAGCAGCCTTATCTTGATTAAAAAAAAAAACCCTTCATGGTAGATGGGTTAAATCAGGTTGAGGGTAACTGACAGGCCTCGAACCTGTTGGTGAGTTGGAGGGGAGGGTCATCTATCCCAAACATGATGATTTCCCTTGGTGGAATGGGTGGATAAGAACAATTTGTTCTATTGGCCATGAAGGTGGTTGAAGCAGGTATGGCGAAGTCCTCAGAGCCTGGTCATATCAAAGGATATCTACTGTATCCGAGACCATCAACAGTCATCCTGAATTTTGTCTTGCCACTGGACATGGATCACTCTGGAAGAGAATGAAGCTGATAACTGGATGCAACTCAGCTTTACTTAAATCCAAGTCAAGACACCCCCTTGTGATATCATTGGTCTGTTTCTAAAAAGAAGGAGGAAAGAACAAAGCCAAAGTCATAGACTCTAACAGTGTCAAAATTTGAAACCAGGTCTTCTGATCTTAAGTCCAAGGTGATACTACACTGTGTCTAAATGTATTTAATTTTTGCTTCTATAACTTCTTGACATAACCTGTTGACAACTTAATTTCTTGAGAGGTAGTTTTTCCAAGATTTTGGCAGGCTAGAACAGCTGAACTAGGCAGTACTTTGACACTTTGTTATAGTTTTCTTTACCCTGTCTTCCCAATATGCTTAGTGTGCTGGGGCACATGGACTCTGGACAGAAAAACACAGAGTAGACAGGATTTTCACAAAGGTTACAATACAAAGAAGAAAAGACCAGCAACTCTTTGTGCTCTTTGTGGTTCTTTAGCAATGGCTTATACTCTGCTAGGGATTTTGGAGTCTTCCAGTTTTCTCCTTCCTTTTTGCCAGGATCGAATCCTGGGTACTGGTTACCTTACCATTGTCAGAAACTCTTTATATCCTGCTGATGCCAAGATTGCAAATTTAACGAACCATGAACTTCTAGAGTTCTTAGAGAACTTATTTAATTTAATTAATTACAGAATTTGTGCTTTGTGATAAATTCTTGGTCAATAAAATATGCAACTCAATGCTGAAGATTTCATGTTCCTGAAAGATAAAAAAGTTCCCATTCCAGCCTTCTTAGCTTGTTTAAATGGGATATAGAGAGCTATACCTTGGATAGGCTCTACCTAATACCCTCCATTTTCATCTTGGAATTAGGAAATTGAGATGTTAGACTTGAATGTCTTGACTACTGATAAATTTCCTTGATAATCAAATGGCCACTGTTTCTGGTATAATCCAAACTTTCCCTAACCAAAAGGTCTTTGAAATAGAATTTGGTGAAGTATTTGTCCGTGAACTGAGCAGATTACTTAAGAGTTCCTTAGCTTGAGGGGTCTTGCTCTTGATTTTGAATGGATTTCTGGGAAGAAGTTAACAATGCAGCTACAGAGAGGGACACCTTAAAGCTCTGATAGAAAATCAGGATAGAACATCTTGAGAGCTAGGAGGAGGTGAAAAGTTTCTATCTTCTCAATATCTCTCAAATGCAAACTTTTCTCTACTCATTAGCTACTACCTTAATTCAGGTCCTCCTTCCCACTCACCTGAATTATTGTAACAAACTTTAATTGGTCTCTCTATTTCAAATGTCCCAGCACCCTAGTCTGAAAGACTACTGAAAGAATTCCTTCAGTGCAGAACTAAACATGGGATTCCCCTATTCAACCAATGTCAGTAGCTTCCCATTTACTCCACGATAAAACATAAAATCCTCCAGAATAAAACATAAAAATAAAAACTGCTTAGTTTTTTAATATCCTTTACAATCTGGTCTCAATTTACCTTTTCAGCTTCATAGAACATTATTCCCCTTCCTGCACTCTGTAACCAATATGACCTATTCTCTGCTCTTCACTTATGACACTCCCATCTCCCATTTCTCTGTCTCCCAAAGCAGGCTCCCTCTAATACCTGAAATGCTATTAGTCCTTTTTGTTTTTGTTCTGTTGACTTTGTAATTCCATTTGGGGTTTTCTTGGCAAAGATACTGGAGTGCTTTGTCATTGTCTTCTCTAATTTGTTTGAAACTGAGGCAAACAGGGTTTAAGTGACTTGCCTAGAGACAGATAGCTAATAAGTATGTGACTGAATTTGAATTTAGGTCCAGTACTGTGTCCACTGAGCCCCTATCATCCCTACCTCCTCTTCATGGAGTCCTCTTCCTTAAATATGAAGCTCAGATACCATCTTCCAGATGAAGCCTTTCAGGATCCCTCTTAATTGCCAGTGCCCTCCCTCCCAAATTATCTTATATTTAATTACTTTGTGCATATGTATACATATAAATATATATTTAATAATATATGCATTTATTAACTATATTTATATGTATACTGTATATAACTTTATGATTATACAGTATATTATATGGTATATATTTTCATGTGTTCTTGCCTCTCCTATTAGAATGTAAGCTTATCAGAAATGGGGATCTTTTAATTCTCCACACTTGTATTCTCAATACCTAGTATATCAGAGGCATATTTACACTTGATATACACATTCTTGTTGGTTGAGATAGTGGAATTGATTGGATTGGGAACTGAGGAAAAGTTTTGCTCTGAGTTCTAGCTAGGTACAAGACTGCAAGAGAAAGAAAGCCTACAAGCAGATGAGGAACAACAGCCCAGTAAAAAGACCTTATTTTCCATCCTTCCAGAAGACATTTTCCCCATTTGATAAACTTGCCCTTTCTTGGCTACTCTGCAAAGCAACAGGGATGGAGGAAGGAGGGCTGGATTTCTGGTTTCCCGTTTTGTATCTTTTCCATTTCAACTTTAATAAAACTTGATACATCCAGTATTGTGCGGGCTTTGTTACTGAATGCACACACATAGGAGGATCCCTTTTTAAAGATACAGGCAGCTTTCCCCCTCAGCAGAAGTTGAGATTGAGGATCAGAGCTGAAGAAAGAGATATTGTTTTCATAACATTGCAGAGTGTCCATTAGTCCAGATTATACACAAAACATAAAGAGAAAGACTCACATTACATGAGCCAGAAAGTCTATGAAAGAAACAGATTTTTGTTCTAAGAACGTCTGAGAAGCAACTGGCTCCTTTCCGCCCGGATGACTGCAAGAGCAGCATAATGCACGGGACTGGAGGAACAGCTTTGTGCTACGGTTTGGAACTGGAGGGCTTCTCTTGCCCATGCACCAGATTCAGCAAGGTCAGAGGCAGCAAGCTATCATTGTGCCTGGAGTTAGGGAGAAAAATAGAATCACAGATTTAGAGCCGGAAGGTCCCTTGGAGATCAGCTAGCCCACTCCCATCCCGGCACTCCCTCCCCTATGTTTTTACAGATGAGGAAATTGAAGGTCAACAAAGTGAGTTAATTCAGCTACTAAGTATCAGGGGCAGGATTTTACCCCCTTCTAGATTCCAAGGTTCTCACTCAGCCTCCTGTCATTGCTGACACACTCCCCCTGGTGACGAGAGAAATAAATGCTTTTTGTGATTCTTTAGCAAGGGCTTATTTTTCAAAAGGGAGGAACTGACGGAGGGAGGGAAAGGGAAATAAAAAAATACCCTAAAAGAAACTCCAAGGAAATGAGTAACAATAACAGCAACATTTATATAATTATTTAAAGTCTGCAAAGTACTCTACAAATGTTATTTTCATGTTTATCCTTACAACAATCGCTATTATCCCCATTTCACAGATGAGTACACTGAAAGTGAAGATAAAGTGACTTGCTCAGGATCATAAAACTAGTAATATCTGAGATTAGAATTGAAATCACTTCTACCTGACTCCAACTACCTAATCCCTTTCCTAGGGTTGCTGACCCTATACCTTTTATATTTGCAACACAGATTCCAAGATTTTATTAATAAATTGAAAAAGTATAATTTTTTATATTAAAACTTTTTATTTGCAAAACATATGTATGGGTAATTCTTCAACATTAACCCTTTACAAAGCTGTTACAAATTTTCCCCCCTACTCCCCACCCCTCCCCTAGATGGCAGGAAGTCTACTACATGTTAATTATGTTAAAATACTTGACAAATCGAATAGATGTATATATATTTCCACACTTATCATTGTTGTGCAAGAAAAATCGTATCTACAAGAAAGAAAAATCAGAGAAAGGAAACACAATGCAAGCAAACATGGATAGAGAG
>JAJPUD010003630.1:217368-237143 GCA_023553655.1 Myrmecobius fasciatus | reverse complement strand
AGACAGAGAGACAGAGAGAGACAGAGATAGAGACAGAGAGACACACAGATAGAGACACGTCTGGGACAGTTCTGGCCAGAGACTCTTGCCTGGGTCTCAGTTTCCCCATCTTTTAGATGGGGGGATTGGATGAAGCCACCATAAATAAATAACATGTACAGTTCACAAAGCACTTACGTGTAGGATCTCATTGGAGCCATGTAACATGGCAATGTGGAAGGGATTATGAGAGCTACTGTGCCATTTCACCAATGAAGAAACTGAGACCCAGAAAAGCCGACTGGTCTTTTTTCCATGATTGCACAGCTAGTGAGTCCCAGAGGGAGAATTTGAAATGTGTTTCCTAGACTCCCAGGCCTGTGGCCTATTTGTGCTGACTCTGCCTCTCGCCTTTCATCTTTCTTTTCATCTCCGAGGTGAAACGTCCCAAGATCTCTTCTAGCTCTGACGGTATATCATCTATAGATATATATGTATCCCTATATCTACATGTCTAAAACACACTTACATATAAATGTGATGTGCATGTATGTATATGTACGTATGTACATTGTATATATGCACATACATGTTGTATATGTGTAATGCTTGTATGTGTGCGTATAAGCACAATTTATAGGTATACACACCACATAGGTGTGTGCACATGTATTATGAGTGTGTGTGTACATGGAGATTCACGTACTTCTATTAGAATGCATATGTGTGTTTATATCTATCTGTATATATACACACAGGCAAATGTATATCTGCACGCCAAGGGGCATGTGGGAGTGTGTGTGTGTGTGTGTGTGTGTGTGTGTGTCTCCTATCTATATAGAAACACACACACATACATATATATAAAACACTTATTATGAATGTATACATGTCCATATTATATCCCATTAGAATGCATGTGTGTGTGTATGGAGACATATGTCCAGGTGTATATACACTCATTATCTGTATATACAAATGTGTACATCGAGATATATGTGTTCACCTGCATGTGCACTGCTACATTCATATGGTTTGATAACGCTCAGGATGTGCCCGTCCCTATGGGGAGGCAGGAGAAGTGTTTGATGATCTTTGTCCGCAAGGACTCCACAAGCTTGTAGGAAAGACATTAATAGACCCTGAAACAGTTACAGAGCAAACAATTAACTGACATGTAACGGTGATTATCAGTGCAATAGGAATTCCCAGAAGACATAAGCAGGGTGGGATGGGCTGATGGGAAGGTTTCCTGGAGGAGGAGATTTCCTGGTCTTGGAAGGATGAGAAACGTTTTGAATTTTGTAGCGAGGGAAAATGTACATTGTATCCACTAAATCAATTTTTTAAAAAAATGAGCAGGAAGCTGAAAAACAAGTGGATGGAGGAGTGAGTCAGGGGGAATGTCTGGATGCTGAGGAGAGTGGGAAGGTCAGGGGCTGGGCAAGCTGCATAATGGTCTCTCTTCCCTTAGGATAATGGTGACTACATCATCCCCCCTCCCCTCATAAACAGCTCCAGTGTCTCCCTCTTACCTTGCAGGGTCAGATTCAAAGTCCTTTGGCTTGTAGAGCCCTTGTCCTTTCCAATCTTTTTGCATCCTCCTTCCCTCCAGAGAAACTTCGATCCCAAGATTCTGGCCAGTTGCTACTCTTTGAACATGACACCCCTCCCCCTATCTGCTTGCCCTGACTGTTCTTCAAGCTTCCCATCCTCTTCCTCTCCCCCAGCCCCCGACTTTTTGAATCCCTGCCTTCCTCAGGTTAGTTCAGGCGCTACTCCAGGAGGCCCCCCCCACCTCAGCTGCCAGTGCCATCTTCTGCAAGACCACCTTCCAGTCAGTCAATCCACACATATTTATGAAGTGCTTTCCCTGCGCCAGACTCTGGGCTAAGTGGGGACACAAAGAAAGCCCAAAGACAGTTTTCTGCCTTCAGGGAGCTCACACCCTAATGGAAGAGACAACACTCAAATAACTGTACAAATAAGTACTATCCTGGAAAATAGGAAATACTCAACAGAGAAAAGGCAACAGAATTAAGAGGAATTGGAGAAGGTGAAGGTGGGATTGTAGCTCAGAATTGAAAGAAACCAGGAAATATGAGGAGGGAGAGAATTCCAGACATGAGAATATTCCCGATATTCATCCTGTATATTTCTACTGATACACACCCACTCATGTATGAATATATATATACATATATATATATAAAATATGCATGTGTGCATATGCATATGTATGTATATATACATATTCCCAAAGAACCATGCAGTGCTTTGTTCAATGACCAGTTGTTATTCTTGCCTGGATCCAATCTGGAGGTTTCCCTTACTTTGGTTTTCATGTCTGCCCTGCCTCTGCTGCCCTTCCAAGATCCTCAGCCAAACTGTTGGCCTAAAAGTCTCCAATGGCTATTCTATGTCCTTGGGGATCCTCCAAGGAGTCTCACTTCATGTCCTGATCTCAACTAAGCTGGGACATCTGTCATCCTGGAGCAGAGACGGGCTCAGCTGTGCAGCCCTTATTTTTGGGATGAGACTCCACCCTCCTGTCCATAGTCCTTCTCCTTCTCCTCCACGTGGCATGGGGCCGGTGGGATCTTGGGGCAAGAGACAAGGAGAGGAAGGCTCTCCTTCCCCCTGGCGGTGACACTTTGATGGAATGCCCAGCTGCTCCCTGGAGCTAAGCATAGCTCACTCATTTAGCTCATGTATCGTTGGTAAGAAAAGCAGAGCTGTTTGCACAGATGGCCCCGCTTTTCTTTATAATTTGCCAGAATAAATAATTATTATTAATCTTGCCCTCTGCTGTCTTGTTCCCCTTCTTTCCCCATCCTCTCTTTTCCCTTCTTGTTACCCTTCTCCTTTCTTCTCCCTTTTCTTTCTCCATTTTGCTTTTTAACTTTTCATCCCCTTTTGTCGCACTTTTATTCTTCTCTCCCATTCTCTTCTTCCTTTTTCTCCCCTTTCATTTCTTTATTTTCTCCTTAATTCAACACTATTTGCTAAGTATCTACCAGGTACAAGGCACTATGCCAGTGTCAAATACACAAAGGCAAAAATGAAGTAGGTCTGACCCTCACAGAGCTAATATTCTATTGGGGATTATAGCATAAACATAAGTAAGTAAATATATAGAAATTTGAGGGTGGGGAACTATAAACAACTGGAGGCATCAGAGAAGACTTAACAGAGGAGTTGGAACCTGAGATGAACTCTGAAAGAAAATAAAAATTTTGAGAAGCAGAGATGAAAAGGAAGCACAATCCAGGAAGCGGGAAGGCCAGTGAAAAGTTATGGATGACATGTGCAAAAAATATTTTTAGCAGCTCCTTTTTGTGGTAGTAAAGAATTGGAAAGTGAGTAGATGCCCATCAATTGGGGAATGGCTGAACAAGTTGTGGTATGTGAAGGTAATGGAAAATTATTATTCTATAAAAAATGATGAACAAGCTGATTTTAGAAAGACCTAGAAAGATTTACATAAATTGATGCTGAGTGAAATAAAAAGTACCAGGAATACATTGTGCACAATAACAGCAAGGATGTGTAATGATCAACTATGAAAGACTTGTTTCTTCTCAGTAGCTCAGTAATCCAAGGCAATCCCAATAGACTTTGGATCAAAATGCCATCTGCATCCAGAAAGAGAACTATGGAAATTGAATGTTAATCAACACATGCTATGTTCACTTCTTTTTTCTGTGTTTTTTTAATCTCTCCCATTTTATTCAGATTTTTCTCTCCTAACATGATTCATAAAGTAACGTGTATGGAAAATAAATGAGTAATTTCTAAAAATAAATTAATAAATAAATATAATTAAGATAGAAAAGAAAAGAAAAGTTATGGAGGTAGGAGGTGAAATATTGAGTTTGGGAAGCATCTGGTAATCCAGCATTTGGAGGATGTAGAGAATATGAAGGAGAGTAATCTGAGAATGAGGAAGATTACTAAAATTCTATGCCAATGACTAATTCTGATGTACTTTGACCTTGGTTGCTGAAAGGTTATCTTAGGGGAATGCTAGTGGGTCCTGCCATGTTGGAAAGATCTCAAGGACGAGTCTGAATTTAGAGTGTGCCTATTGTCCATGGACCAGCTGAATTGAATTCAAAGAAGTTCATACACTCTCCTCATAATAGAGTAACAGGGGAATAGCCTGAGGTCAAGGCTATGTTTTCTCTCTCCAACTGGGGATGACCTAGGGTTTTGCCCTTAAAATTCAAGCTATGTGAAGGAGAGGCCATTTTTTCTTCCTTTGTCTCTTTTGACCTATCACAGGACTTTTACAAAATTGAACAGTGACAGCTGTCTATGATTTTGTTATCCAAAAGGAACCCAGGAAGATTTGTTTTTGACTAAACTTGGCTTAGAGTCCTCAATCAGCTCAATAGAACCATCTCTCCCAGTGCTCTTTCCTGCCTCCCTCCCCTCATTCTACTTCTCTCTGCTCCTGATCCTCCCATAAATGGGCATCTCATCCGGGAAACCAATTGCTGTAACTTCTGTGTTTATCTGGAGACAATACAAACCCATTTAAACTGCTGCATCAGAAGAAATATGTCCCACTTAGATGTCTCTCTGCTAACAGACTCTGAGTTCCTTTTATTACAAAAAAATTATGAGAGCAATACATCCGTCTGTCTTGGTGATTACTGGCTCTTACAACCCATTTGCTTAATGAATGGTAAGGCTAGAGGCCAGCAGCCTGGGCACACCTGACTGCTTGTTGGCTGGGATGACTGAGTCATGGGCACTTCCCCACCCACTGCTCGCTGGCAGCCCTTATCTTCCATGGAGATGGCATCATGGTTAATTTAGTCTGTGGGTAAAGAGGCTAACAATGACTGATCACAACAGAAGGGGCTGAGGTCAGAAGTAAGGAAAGACCTCCTATTATGACTGATAGGAAGACGGAGGCTGTCATTGGAAACTTCTGATGACTTATCTCCTTATTCCTTCCTAAACCCTAGTAGGAGTAGGCTTGTTTAGAGTCAAGGGACAGACAGGCTAAGCTTTCGGTTCCTGGTATTCTAGGATTCAAATAAAGGGGTTCCAAGAAAATATGAGCTCCAGGTATTGTCAACAATAGTTGTAGCAAGAATTAGCCTGGGATTGGATGTATCATTCAGTCAGTCAAGAAGCATTTCCTGATCTCCAAGTGTTAGCTTCCAAACTATGTTATATTTAATAACAAATGTGTATATTTATTTTATGTTTGTGTGACATGTATATCTATGCATATTTTATGTATTTCCCTTTAAAATGTAAGTAGGTAGTACAGGATTGGAGCTCAAAATGTCTGCAGCTATAGCAATTTTGGAATCATTAGCATGGAGATGACCATTGAATATCTGGGACTTAAGGAAATCAAGTGAGATAGTATAGTGGGATAAGAGAAGAGGGTCCATGATAGAGATTTGGCAGGGGACACACTCACAGTTAATAGGCCTGAAAATCCATCAAAAGAGACTGAGAGAGGGTCATTAAGGAAGATCTAGAACTAGAAGAAACCAGTGTCATGAAAGTCTAAAGAGAAGATGGCTTGTGCTTTGAATAATTAAGAATTGGTCAAATATAATTTCTTATAGCAGTTAATATTTTCACTGTTTTGTTTGGACTAAGTCTATGATTTCATTAAGGAATTTGAGGCACTAAATGCTATTTCTAGCATCATACAGGTAGTATGCATCTGAGGTGAGATTTGAACCCATCTTCTCCTTTTCATAGATAACCCTCTAATATGCCATATCACTTTTGTTGCACTGATTGTTATAGTACTTCACTGCACTAATTAATAAAGTCTGGTCATGTGCTTTGAGCCATTAGAACTGGAAGGGGATTCAAAGGTCATATTGTCACTTTCCTTGGTCAGTGCAGGAATATATCTGACACTTTCAAGATGAAAGTTTTCTAGTCTCTGCTTCAACACCTCCAGTGACAGTGATCTCACTACATTTTGAGGCAGCATATTATCTTGTTGGACAGCTCTACTCATTAGGAATTTTTTCCTTATGTTAAACTGAAATCTGTCTCTTTAACTTTTCTGCATTAATCCTAGTTCTGTCCTCTGGAGTTACCTAGAATAAATCTCATTCCTCTTCCACATGAGAGCCCTTAAAATGTCTGAAGATAATGATAATGGCCCTTCAAACTCTTCTCTCCAAGATAAACTTTCCCTAGTTGCTTCAGTGGATCCCAAGATGGCATGTTTTGAAGACCTCACACCATCCTGGTTAGCCTCCTCAGTAGACAATCCCATTTGACAATGTTCTTCCCACAGCATGGCCCCAGAACTGAATGTGGTACTCCTAGTAGTGACTTTAATAGTGCCGGAAAATAAGAGAATTAACTATTACTTCATGAATATTGGATACTGGGCTTCTACTCATGCAATCCAAGATTGGATTCATTGCCTGCCATTGCATACTGCTGACTCACATTGAGTTTTCCATCCAGGTCTTTTTCACATGAATACTATGTAGCTGTATCTTCTCTTTTTCTCAACTGTACAGTTGGAATATTTTTGAACCCAGGCATGAGACTTTACATTTATCTCTTTTTAAATGATCTTTGTTTAAAGAGTTGCATTGAAATAGTGAAGAATACTTATTAGATTCAATCTATTCTTTCAAGATTTTTTTTGGGAGGGAGAAGTGTCTTGATTCTTACATTCACCATCTTGTCTGTCACTCCCAGCTTTCCATGATCCAAAAATATTATGATTATGTCATCTTTAGGCAGCAAGTAGATAGAAAGATGGACTTGTAGTTAGAAAGATCTATATTCAAATTCAACCTCATTTGTTTGTTAGCTGTGTGACTTTGGCAAGTCACTTAATCTGTGTCTGCCTCAGTTTTCTCATCTGTTAAGTGAAGAAATTGGACTTGACTGGCCTCTAAATCTCTGACTGCATGCTTTTTCCATTTGCATTACCAGTGCTTAGCATAGTTCTTGGCACAAAGTAAGCACTTAATAAATGCTTTTTATTCCTGATTTTTCATTCAATATAACTAAACAACTCTGGACAAGCTGTTCCATTCAATTCAACAAGCATTTATTATATATTCAAAGACATAACTTTGAATCCCATATCAGACATTTACTAGATCTTGGACAAATTACTTAATTTTGTCTCAACCTTAGCTTTCTCGTCTGCAAAATGAGAGGGTTTGTTCCAATGACCATTAAGTCCCTTCCAATTATGTATCTGTGATCCTCTCTCTTCATCCAAATCTAATAAAAAGTTGAGCAAAACAGGACCAAAAACAGAGTCCTGAGGCTACTCTGAAGTTGTCCATCCAGATTGGTCTTGGTTCATTAATCATTCCTTTCATTTGGTTGTTCAATTGGTTCCTAAATCCACATAATTATGTTAACATTCAACCTACATCTCTTCATCTTGTTCAGGTAGTCATTGTGAGAATCTTTTGTAGCAGCAGCAGCAGCAGCAGTACAATAATAGTAGTGGTGGTGGTAAGTAGTGGTAGTGGTAGTAATAGTAATAGTAGTGTAGTGGTGGTGGTAATAGTTGTTGCTATTGTTGCTGCTGCAGAGGTTGCTGGTCTCATAGATGAGTGTCTGAGCCTAGATTTGAATTCCTGACTTCAGATTCTTTTTTTTTCAGAGCTAATTGGGGTCAAGTGACTTGCCCAGGGTCACACAGCTAGGGAAAGTTAAGTATCTGAGGCCAGATTTGAACTCAGGTCCTCCTGATTTCAGGACTGATGCTCTATCCACTGTGCCACCTAGCTGCCCCCAGATTCAATTCTTTATCCACTATACCACCTAGATTCTTCTTGCTCCCAAATACTATCTGTGGCATCTCCCAATCTTTCAGCGATTTATTTACACCATGCTATTATATATAATATAATATGATGTGTTGTAATTGTCTATTGATACAATTTAATACATACTTATTAAGCATCTATTCCAGACTAAGAATGAAAAGATGAAAAATGCCATCAACCTTGCCCTAAATAGCTTACAATCTAACAGAGGATGGCAAGCAGTGAGATAGAAGGTGGAGAATCGACTGAGATATATACATTGATCAATATGATAAAGACAGTTGGGGGATACAGTAGATAGAGGGTTGAATCTGGAGTCAGGAAATACTGAGTTCAGATGCAGCTACAGACACTTACTAGTCTTGTAGTCCTGGGCAACTCATTTTTTTTATTAAAAGCTTTTTATTTACAAAACATATGAGTGATTTTTCTACATTGACTTTTGCAAAACTTTTTTTTGTTCCAAACTTTTCCCCTTCTTCCCCCCCACCCCTCACCTCTAGATGACAGGTAATCTAATACATGCTAAATATGTTAGATTATAGGACAAATCCAATACATATATATATATATATATATATATACATATATATATATATACGCACATGTCTATACAGTTATCTTACTGCACAAAAAACATCAGATCTAGAAAGAGAAGAAAAAAAACAACCTAAGAAGGAAAACAAAATGCATGTAAATATTCACAGAAAGTGTTAAAATGCTATGTTGTGGTCCACACTCAGTTCCCACAGGCCTCTCTCTGGATTTATATCACTATCTTCATCGCTGAACAATAGGAACTGGTTTGAATCACATCATTGTTGAAGAGAGCCATGTCCATCAGAATTGATCATCATATAGTATTGTTGTTGCTGTGTATAATGTTCTCCTGGTTCTGCTCATTTCACTCAGCATCAGTTCATGCAAGTCTCTCCAGGCCTCTCTGAAATCATCCTGCTGGTCATTTCTTACAGAACAATAATATTCCCTAACATTCATATACCATAATTTGTTCAGCCATTCTCCAATTGATGGGCATCCATTCAATTTCCAGTTTCTAGCCACTACAAAGAGGGCTGCTACAAACATTTTTGCTATTGTTATCATTCTAAGTATGATTAGACCAAAGAAAAGACCCAGACCAAATTGCTGTATACTTCCTCATATCATCCATTTTGGATATCTTTTTCCTTCCTTGCCCCTTCTTGCCCACTTAATTTCTATCTCTGGTGAAGAAATGGTCATTCTTCTATATCTTTTAGCCTATCTCCTCCCAATTATTCCTATAGATTTTCCCCAATATGATCCCTACTCTATAGGGATCCTAACTTCTGTGGGTTCTTATCTTCAATTTGATGCCTTTCTTTCTGTATTCAAGCACATGCATGTCTCTCCTATTTTTTTAAAAAAAACTTTCTTGATCTACTGTCTCCACTAACTACTATAATATTTTCTTCCTTTTGTGACTAAACTTCTAGAGAAAGCTAAGAACATAAAGTACCTCTACTTTTTTTACTCATTTCTTTTTTTTAATAAAACAAGCATTTCCCAAACATAGTATAATAAAAAGATAATTGCAAATCTATTCTGTACAACTTTCTATTCTCTTAAAATATATAATAAAATTATCATGTAAATTTCTTTTTTTCTTTTTCCTTTTTTCCTCCCCCTTGCCCTGTCCTAAAGATGGCTACCATTCAACATATATATATATATGTATATGTATATATATACACACACACATATGTAGATTATTCTATGTATGATCTTTCTCTGAATGTAGACAGCATCTTTCTTCATATGTCTTATTTTTAATTTTTGTATTTATAATAACAAAAATTTTTCAGTCACTCATATACTATATACAATGTTTTCTTGATTCTGTTCATTTCACTCTTGATTATTTAATGCAAATCTTTCCATACTTTTCTAAGACCATTGAGCTCATCATTTCTTATAGCATAGTAGTATTCCATCACAACCATATATTATCTCCCCCAAAAGATTGTAAGATACTTGAAGACAGGGACTGTATTTTTGCTTTTTTCTCTTAATCTCTCCAGCATTTAACACAGTGCCTGCCACTTTTTGTTGTTCAGTTGTGTCCATTTCTTCATTACCCCATTTGGCATTTTTTTGACAAAGATATTAGAATAGTTTTCCATTTCCTTCTCCAGATCATGTGGCAGATGAGAAAACTGACGCAAACAGGGTGAAGTGGCTTGCCCAGGGTCATCTAGCCAGTAAGTGTCTAAGGCCTGATTTGAACTCAGGAAAATTTGTCTTCCTGACTCCAGGCCTGGCACTTTCCCCACTTTGCCACTTAGCTTTCTAAGTAAGCACTTAGTAAGCACTTAATAAATGCTTGTTTACATGTTGCTTTAAAAAATGTTAGCTATATGACTAACTTTTCTATGCCAGAGTTTCCTTTTTTGTAAAATGGGTATGCAGAGGATTGTAGCTGAAAAGGGACCCTAGAGATGGTGCAGTCCAATCCCTTCATTTTGCATATTAGGAAACTGAGGCCCAGAGATGTAATTTACCACAGTCATGTAGGTACTAAAGAGCAGATCTGAGATGTGAGCCCACCGCCTTGCTTTCAAAATCCAGAGCTTTTTCCATTACTCTGGAATGCACCCTGCATACTAATACTCATGCTACTTACCTTAGCCCTGGTGAAGGAAAATGCTTTCAAACATTAGAATACTCTCTCCAAAAATTATTATTCCCTAGGCTAGAGAAACTTGCCAAAGACCACCCAGTTCATTCTCCTGCCTCAGTCAGAGTGACATCCCCTTCTTCCCAGCCTACACTGTAGGCTAGTCATTTTTAATATCTGCATAAAGAGACTCCACACTTCCCTAATAAATCCATATTATGGATGAATAAACTGAGGCACAGGGAGTAGGGTTTTCTACTGGGAGGTAGTCCTGATTCAGCTGACCCAAGGAAAATCAGCTCTTTTATACCCAGAGAGCTAGTCTGCCAGTCACTGGAGGGTTCCTTTGTGGGGGCTTAGCAACCTTCCCTGGAGACCTCTTTGCTAATGTCCTTTTGATGATTTTAAAGTCATTTTCATGAAGTGCGATCTTCTTCACAACTCATATATCTGTTCTCTGACTTGTACCCTCAGAAAGGGCTCTGGAGTTAGGGTGGTAACCCTGGTTACTGGATTCATTCCTTCCAGTCTGTACCATTCAGAGTATTTTTGGTTACATCAGTTCTTTTGATTTAATCCTTAGCACTTGGAGTGGGGAGGAAGAGAAGAAGAAAGATTCCTTGGGGCTGGAATAGAAAGCAGGAAAGGGAACAGGGGTCTTTTTCATACAGTGGATATTTAATAAGTGTATTTAAATTTAATTGCTCTCTTCAGCTGTGTCATTTCCAAACTAGGAAAGGAGAAAGATGAAGAGATTTGGGGACCTCATCCCTACTTCTCAAGATGAATTTTGGAAAGCTTTGAAAAGCTTTAAGGAGCAGGGGAGGGGGAGGAAGGAGAAACTGATTTTGGCTTCTTTCAATTCTGAATTTAATAGTGTGGTATTTCATAGAATGCTGGAACTGGAGGAAACCATACAACATATGCTTTTGATGCTTAGAGGAACCTGAGAATGGAAATATGTCAAAGTAGGGAGGGATCTTGGAACATAAAAGATAGAATGTCAGAGCTGATTGGGGATCATAGAATGTTAGAGCTGGCAATGTCCTTAGAGATCATCACTTCCAACCCTCCCCCCTATTTTTCAGATTAAGAAATTCCCAGATATAAGAAGGGTTCAGGAGATTCTTGTAGCTAAGCAGAAAAGGGGTCAGGAGAGGGAGAAGAGAAGTATCCTGGTAAGGTCACATATGGGTATTGGATTCAGTTCCAAGTACCGTATTCAATGAAGAACATTGACTTAAAAAAAATAAATAAATAAAGGAAAGTGACAAGGATGTTGGAAACTGGAGATAATTCACTATGAATTTCAGATAAAGGATATTCAGCCTGAAGTGGGTGGATAGGGTTTGGGGTGGTGGGGCAGGCAATATGTCTCAAGTACTTGAAAGTCATAACTATGAGGAATTAATTAGTTTTGTTCTTCTTGGCTCCAGAAGATACCACCAGGACTAATGGGTAGAAACTACAAAGAGGTGTATTTCAATTCATTGTAAGATAACTTCCTTGAAAAAAAATAGAGCTGTCCTAAAATGTAATTATCTGTCTTGGTATATTCTGAGATCCCTGGAGGCCTTTGAGTAGAGCCTGCTTGACCACTTGTTGGGATTTTGTAGAGGGAAATTGCCTTTTATGGTACAAGTGGTACTAGATGCATTTTGAGGTTCATTCCAGCTCTGCCAATTTGTAATTTTTTGTCACTGCTTACTTAATTGGAAGCTAACTCCTTTTCTTATTTTCTAGTGGTTATTTTGTCACAGAAGATCACTTGGTGGTGTAGAAAAAACACTAAATTTTGTGTCAGGAGGACCATATTTTCATCCTGACCCTAACACCTAAATAAGATTCTTCCCTCTCAGGACTCACTTTCCCCTTCTACAGAACAAGGAGGTTGGAACCAATGTTCTCTAGGGTCCTTTCCAGCTCTAGTATTCTATATTTGATGAGGAATTGTGACCTTCTCTGGCCTCCCTACTTTTTTTCTGACTTAGAGAGAGAATGAAAAATCTGACTCTTGCTGTCTAGAGATGACCAGACAGCAGAGCTGCTTTTTTCTTCACCTTGATGGGGTAGGAGATAGAGAGAGGTGGGAGGATGATTCAAAGGAATAAAAAGACAATAGGAGGGGGTCCACGTTATAAGGTATCGTGGGAACACCTGGGAGATCAAGAGCCAACAGGACGGTCCCATTTTACCTGCGATTAACTGAACTATTTCTCGGCTGGGTTTGCAATGCCTGGGAGTTAGCTCTCTCTGACATTTCATCCATCATAATAATTGCTTCTCCCGAAAAGTGAATTTGTGGTTGATTTCTTCAAAAGAGGGAATCAGCCAACAGATAAAAAGGTTGTTTTATTTAATTTGCATGAAGAGGCTGCCTGCTGTAGCCCAGCTGTGCAGAATAGTGAAGGGATTGTTGTCCATTAGGAAAGCACACCTGTCTGTGTATGTACATGCACGTTTGTATCTTTTCACTGATGTGTACAGCTATACAGAGTTTTTTGCCCTTTGCTTTGTGCTAGTCCTTACCCATGAGATCTTAAAAGGAGAAGGGTCTTTGAAATGTCATCTTGGGTTGCCCCTACTTCTAGATAGGGCTGGGCCTAAATAGACAGGTATATATACTAACTGTATTTCTGGAGGAGATATAGCCCTTTTCCCAGAGTCTTATGATACATGAATGCTCTAGAAAGTAAAGAAGGGCTCAAAGGTCAATGTCAAAGACACAACTGTCATAAATTCTTGCATGGAGTTATTATTGCTTTTTATATCTTTTGTGCCCAAGATCTGAGGCAGCCCACAGTAAATCCCATCTTAAAAAAGAATTTTTTTTTTCAGGAGCACACACACAATACTGGAAGAAAAAAACCACATGGAAAAAATAGGAAAGACAACCTAAAAACAGCAGCCATTGCTCTAGTCATTCAGTTCCTAAACATTTATTAAGCACCTATTGCATGCTAAGCATTGCAGATACAAAGAAAGGCAAAACAAAAAGAAAACAAAAACCAATCCCTGTTTTCAAGAAGCTCACATTATTATGGGAGCGACAACATGAAAGCAGCTATGTACAGACAAGTTATATAGAAAATCAGTTGGAAATAATCAACAGAGGAAAAGGTAGATCAGAAAAGGCTTCTCATAAAAGGCAAGATTTTAGCTCAGACCAGAAGGAAGTCAGAACATCCAGGAGGCATACATGAGGAAGGAAAACATTCCAGGTATGGGGGACAGCTAGAAAAAATGCCCACAGCTGAGAGGTGGAGTGTCTTGTTTGTGGAATAGGAAGGATCAGAGTATCTAGTAGGGAGAGAGGTGCTAAAAACCTGGAAAGTTAAGAGCTAAGTTATGAAGGGCTTTGAATGCCCAATACAGGATTTTGTATTTGGTCATAGAGAGGACAAGGAGCCAATTTATTGCATAAGGAGATGACAGTCAGTTCTGTGCTTTAGGAAGATTAATTTGAGAACTGACTGGATGGTGGACTAGAGTAGGGAGAAATTTGAATTGGGAAAACCAACCAGAAGGCTTTTTCAATTGTCCAAGAGATGAGAGTCTGCACCAGGGTGATGGCAGCATCAGAAGTTAGAAGGGGGTGTATATGAAAATGTTGAAAAGGTAAAATTGACAGAACTTGGCAATAGCTTGGATATGAGATATGAGGGAGAGGAGTTGAAAATGTCACTCAGATTACAAAATAGTCTGAGGAACTGAGAAGATGGCAGTTCCCTTGATCACAGTTTGGAAGTTTAGAAAGGGAAAGGGTTTGGGGGAAAGATATTAAGTTCAGTTTTGGACATACTTAAAATTTCTATAACACTTTCAGTGTGAGATGATCAGTAGGAATATGGAGGTGTGAATCTGGAGATTAGGAGAATAGTTAGGGTTGGATAAGTAGATCAGCATGGAGATGATAATTGAATTTAGGAAATGATGAGATGACCAAATTAAGTAGAAAACAAGGAAAAAAGAAGAGGATTCAAGATTGTGTTTTGAAGACTTCCTCAGTTAACAGACCTGACTGGGGTGATGATCTACCAAAGGAAACTGAGGAATATTCAGACAGATGGGAGAAGCACAAGGACAGAAAACCTAGAATCAAGTAGAAAGAGGAATCACATAAAAAGGCCTCACACACACCTCTATCTCTGCCTTTCTATTTCTCCGCCAATCTGCACATTTGTCTCTACATATATCTGTATTTCTAGCTTTTCTCTCTCCTCCTTTTCCTTTGCCCTTGCTCCCCTTTAGCTCTACCAGAATGGGCAAGCCTAGAACATCAGCTCATAAATCTTGCTCCTTCTTGCTTTTACCTACATGTGTGAGCAACCTCAGAGTGATAGATGGGCTGGTGTCCTCAAAAGTGACTGTCTTCCTGCCCCTACCTCCCAGCTGTCCCAGTTCTTATATCTTAGTAACTCTCTGCCCTCTGACACTCATTACCAGAGTAAGACAAAATTTCTGTTGAATGATGTTGATTTATGAAACAGAAGGATTATTGCTGTCCAGTACTTAACACAGTTCCTGGAACATGTAAGCATTTAATAAATGCCTGTTAACTTATTGGTGACCCGGGAAACAAGTGGGGACCTAGGACACTAGGGGAGATCAAAGATGGCATTTCTAGGTCATAACCAAGACTGTAGCTAGTTCGGGTTTCTAATCATGCCCACTTATTGGAGCCTTCCATTTCTAGAAGGAGATGGGAATCTTAGTTCTACAAATCCATTTTCCCTAAACTTGTCTTTGTGTCTCTTTGAGATATGGTGGAGTCAAAAGAATATTTTGCTAATCTAAGGTTAGACACTGATAAAAGGAGAAACAACATAAAGACAGATGGAGATAGAGATAGGGATAGAGATAGAGAAAGAGATGGAAATAAAGATGGAGATAGAGAAAGAGATGGAAATAAAGATGGAGATAGAGAAATCAATAGGTATAGAGGTGGAAAGAAGTCAATAGAAGAAAAATGTATATAGCCAAGCAGAATCTCTGGAGTTTAGGTACAAAGCTGGTCAACACTGAAAATTACCCAGTTCTGGCGGTTCCTTGCCTTTCAGTCCTATATTCAACCATACATTTTCAACTATTCATTCCTAGAGTTGGCCCTTTCTCCCAGATTAAGATCCTAGATGGAAATTAGCTTCCCTCTTTCCACTCCTTTCTCCTTACAGTCACATAGTGGTATATCTTCCTGATCCTCCACCTTAATGGAAATGATATATTCAGTCTGAGCAGAATACAGGCTAGATAGGAAGTAGGTAAAAAGATCAAGGACCTCTGAGGATCTTTGGAAGAGTTTCAGTAAAGAAGAAAGCAACTATTAGTTTAGAGTGGTTTAATGGCAGCCTCCTGGAGCCAGAATATGGACTAAATGACCATAGGTGTCCCTTATAGGCAACTAGGTGGTATAGTGCATAAAGTCCAGTACTTGGAGTTTAGAAAAAACTGAGTTTAAATCCTATAGCAGATACTTAGTAGCCACTTAACTAACCTCTCTGCTTCTCAGTTCTAATTAAACTAAACTAACTAGGCTAACTTAACTAAACTAAAAATAGCATCTACTAGATAGGGTTGCAGTGAAGAACAAACGAGGTTAATGAAAACCTTAAAGCACTTTTCTAAATGCTAGCTAACTTAGTGGATCTTTGATTTTAGTCTTCATCTTTGGATCCTTGTGAGAATATTGATATTGCTATCAAAGCTCTAGAATCCATTATTATACCAGACTAGAGCTGGAAGGGACCTTAGAGACATCTAAACCTAAGTGCTCATTTTATATACTGCAGGAAAGAAAAGCCCAGAGAGAGAAACCAACTTGTCTGTGATCACACAGACTGAGTTAAATTAGATTTACAATCCAGGTCTCCTGACTCTCAGTCTAGTGCTCTTTCTTGGGCTCATAGATTGGGGTAGGGGTGGGGAAAGAGACATCAGAAGTAATCAAGTCCAATATCATTTTATTATTGAAGAAACTGAGACCCAGAGAAGTTAAGGATCTTTCCCAAAATCACACAGGTAGCAAATACCAGCTAGGATTTGAATCAGGTCTACTGAGTCCCAGTTCAGGACTTTTTAATCTATACCATACTGTGTTTTGTATCATCTTATGCTTTCTCAAGGCCAGAAAAATCATTTGGTCTAGTTCTTCCAAGGCGACCAGAGACAATGATGAGCTGAAATCTAAGTACCATGATCCCCCACTGCTTGAGTTCTCTTAAGATGATAATTTTGTATGGCCCTGGAAGGATGTGATAAATATGCAAATGACCGTTGGCAGAAAAAAGGTTCCCCACTCCTGCTTTCTAGCTTCTTCAGAGATCTTCTCTCAGGATCCTGGATTTGTGAGGGTTTCCAGCCTTGATTCTGAATATTCCTGAGGAAATATATGATTTCTAGATTTCTAAGAGAACCATCCAGTGTTTAATTTCATTGATAGTTGACTTTGATATCATGAAGAATATATGTTTTTTTTTTCCTGTGTGGACACTCCTTTCATCAAATCATATTATTTCCTATTAGAATATAAGCTCCTTCAAGGTAAGCACTGCAAGGTTTTTGTTTCTTGTTTTGTCACTGGCTTTTAGCACAGTGCCTGGTATGAAGGAGAAATTTTATAAATATTTGTTGATTGACTGAAATATTGATTGGGTAGGTGGGTGGATGTATGTAGTTACCAACTTGCTTGTGCATTGCCATTCTCATCCAGGTTTTCCTGTCAGTTTTCCATAGGGAAGCCCCCCCCCCAATAGGGGGTCTATCCAAAATTCTAGAAGGCTTCTTGTTGTTCTTTTAATGTCTCAGGAGAGCTCCTGTTCCTCTTGGGCTGACCATCTGTTTAATCTTTTTCATTCTCCTTTGTGACTCTCTCAGAAATAATAAATTCTTCATAACGCATCTGTAAGCATGCTCAGGTGTGAGCTTTCCATGCCCAGTATGAATCCCCTCAGGACTCTTATGAAAAAAAATCTTAGAATTCCCCTCTTAGAACCATTGAAGTGGAAGAAAAGCTGAGATCTGGTTGGCCTCTGAAGGAGCAGATGCTGTTAAGTGTTCAGAGCAGTGAGAAAGCAAGGCCCATCTTATTTTTGGTGTCAGTCTCAGTGGTTCCATCTACTTAATAATAATATTTATCCATCCATCCATATAAAATGCATACCCTCAATGGGGCACTGTACTTTGATCTGAGACAAAAACTCACTAGTTCTTGATCTTAAGTAGGTTAACATTCTAATAGGGAGGAAACTAGATGTACATGGGTAAGTTAATACAAAGTAACTTAAGGTGGAGAGAAGGAATTAATGATTGAAGCAGGGATCAGGCTGGGACCCATTTCCTTCTCTGTTCCCCCAGTGGGGAGTACCTCACATGGCTCACAATATCTAGGTTTCCCTAGCCATGAGTCATTTTGCTCCTACCATTTTCTTGCCAGCCACTGTTCATTCCTACTCTTCTTCTTCCCTTTCCAATACTGGAGTCATCATCAAATTAATACTTCCATCATCACTGGAAAGAATGTACTCGGGCATCTAGGTGGCTCAGTGGATAGAGCACCAGCCCTGAAATTGAGAGGACCTGAGTTCAAATCTAGCCTCAGACACTTAACTGTATGACCCTGGGCAAGTCACTTAACCCAATTGCCTCAGCCCCCCCCCAAAAAAAATAAATAAAAATAAATATACTCATCTACTCCTCTATGGCTTTACTCGCCATCTCTCTAATTTTCCAAAACAAAGTACTCATCCCTCAAATCCAATTCAATAAACATGTATTAAGTCCCTTCTATGTGCCAGGCATTGTGCTATACAATTAATAAAAAAGACTTCCTGTCCTCAAGGAGCTTACAATTTAATGAGTGAAGACAAAACACAAAAAGAGTCAGGAAAATGGAGGGTTTGGGACACAAGGGGGTTCACAGGGTAGGGGCATCTTACTCCTTGGAGGTGAAATCCAGAAGAGCAGCATATGCAAAATGGAGTAAGCTGAGTCCAGTTTCTCACCTCCCCCTTCCCCCTTTATAAAGGAAGGCGTTTGGGAGGAGATCTGTACTCTCCAGCCTTCCAGTCAGAGGGGAGAAGAAGCTGAGGGAGATGGTGTCAATCAAGACTTGAATTAGCAACATGATGATAAAATCAGAAGTGACAGGCTTAACCAGGTTAACCATAGCATCTTGTTCCATAAATTGGAAATGAGACAGAACAGTAGATACGGAGAAGAATGAACTAATATGTGCGTCTGCCACATTAAAACTTAAGAATATAAGCCCCTTAAAGGAAGGGACTGTTTTCACTTTTGTATTTACATTCCCAGATTATTATAGTCAAGTAAAGTCACCAAAGGCAATATGCTAAGCACTATGGTTACAAGATATAGATCAGTGTGACTGGAGATGGCCCTGGATGAAATAGGAGATCTTGGCCTTTTAAAGCTAAGGTCTTTAAGTCTCTTATTAAAGTCTTATTAAAGACAGATAAGAAATGAGGCCGAGAATGTACTCTTTTACCTAGTCAAGTACATACACATATATACAAACATACATTAATTGAAATAAATATAGCTATGCATAGATATAAACATGACTCCAGAGGAAAAAGTTAGGCAAATGACTTTGCAAAGTCCTCCCTCACTTAAATACCATTCACATGCATATCATGGGCTCAACCCCCTTTTGTAATAGTCCTCTTCAAGAATGAAGGACAAACAACAACCTCTATGAGAAGGAGAAGAAGCCGCCCCAACTAAGAACCCAAATGGAACTGGCCAATTGGGCAAGAAAGCCTTTTTCTTTTCCCTTTTCTCTCTCCTCTCCTATTTCTCTTCTTCCCTCCTCTCCTCTCTTTTCTTCTCCTTTCTCTTCCCCTTTCCTTCCCTCTCTCCACATAGTATATTATATCCTTACCTGTGGGTGCTCCACCCAAAGGAACATAAATTTTGTTTATTGAAATCTTGCAAGATATCTTGGGATTTATGAGCCATGACTATGCCTTAAACCCAAATCACTCTGGCTTTCATTAGAGGAAAATAAATATGTACAAACAAGATATAAGCAGATTGAATAGGACATAATCACAGAAGGGAAGCATTAGAATTAATGGTACCCTCTTGTAGAAGGTGGGATTTTAGGTGAGACTGGAAAGAAAGCCAAGGAAGTTAGGAGGTGGTAGGGAGAAAGGAAAGCCAGTGAAAATGCCTAGAGTTGGGATGTGGGGTATGCCAAGCTCATGGACTTTGATTTTCACCTCTTCTGCCTCTTGGATTGTTTTATGACTTTCCTAAGTCTGCAGTTTTCTTTTCCTTCCTTCCTTCCTTCCTTCCTTCCTTCCTTCCTTCCTTCCTTCCTT
>JAJPUD010003630.1:191125-210526 GCA_023553655.1 Myrmecobius fasciatus | reverse complement strand
TCTATCTATCTATCTATCTATCTATCTATCTATCTATCTATCTATCTTTCTATCTGTCTGTCTGTATACACACTCATGTAGGAATATACATATGTCACTTGAAATACAAAGCTTCACATGTTCACTTGCTTGTAAAACATATAGAGTCATATAAGCACTCCAAGAATCAGTCTAAACCACCCAGGCACAACCAGGCATGTTCAAATGGCAGCTAGATAACACAATAGTTTGGGGGCTGGAGGCAGGAAGAAGTGAGTTCAAATTCTGCCTCAGACGAACTGTAGGATTCCAGGCAAGTCACAGCCTTTATTGATCCATTTCTTAATTCACAAAATGAGGATAATAACAACTCTCTCCCAGGATTGTTGTGAGGGTAAAATGAAATCATATTTGTAAGACATTTTGCAAATCTTAAAGCACTATATGAATGCTAGCTATTAATTATTATGTTTATTATTAGCTAATAATAATTATTATTACTTAAACATCCAGTCTTCTTCAATAGCTTACATACTTTCTGATTGAAGAGATGGCCAGGGAAAGGCACTTTGGTCTGGAGAGTTACAGAGATGGTAAATGGAGTCGTAGGAGAATAATAGACTGACATACCCCATTCAGGAATAATGGCAGAGTTCCTTCAACCATGGTTCAATCTCTTCAAGAAGAGGATATCTTCCCTCTTCTTTTTCTCTGCTTCTTTCTTAGGAAAAGGCAGAGTTTTCAGAAGGCAGAGGTCTGTCCACAGACATTGGGTCACCTTCTCCACATATTCAGGTGCTGTAAGAAATAACCCAGACTCATACTGACAGCAGCACTTTGCTATGGGAGCTCAGTACCTATGACAGATGTCCAAATTGACCAGAGATCTATCATTAAATGAGTTTGGCTTCATCAGTTGTCCAGAACCATTTAGTTTTGGGGTCTAATCAGTCTCTTTGCTGTTTGCAGATATCTTTTCAATCTGACATGAACAGAGTGCCATAGAATCCTGGCTTCTCCAAATCCCTAGTTTAGTCAGGGTTTCAGATCCCAACTCCAGGTCTGGCTTCCTTGCAGTCTTTTACCCCAGTGACTCGACTGCCAAATGTTTGGAGCAGTCAAGCATTCCAAACCATGCTGCTGTATGATACCTCATTTCCTATACTTCAGGCCTTGAATGCCAGGATCTAGAGTTTGTATTCTATCTTGTTATTCAGTCAACTGATATTTATTAACAAGAACTCACCCTGTACTGAACACTGATGATATAAAGAAAGTCAGGCTCGTACTCACAGGGAAAAGCCAAATATCTTTGAGGACCCTCTATCTGCTCAGTGTTTGACCATATAGTTGGAATGCTTCCCTGGTCTACGTAGATTTCCTTGATCTAGTTCAGGAGCTCTTAATCTGAAATCTATAAATTTAAAAATATTATTAACTGGAATTTAATATATTGGATTATTTTGTAATTCTACATATTCTGTTTTATGCACTTAAAAACACAGGCTTCCTTAGGCTGACAGGCCCATGAATCCTAGTGTAGTTGATCACTCATAACACTAGCCATGTTCTAATGAGGTTCCTATCCCATACCATGATGTCATTCCATGAACTGGAACAGTAGCTCTCTATTTTTCCAATCAGTTCTAGTTCTGTTACTCATTCATTGGTAGGGTTACACCCAACACACTGGCCAGACAAAACCTAGGTATCTCCTTTCACCTAGGGTGAGACCCCATCCATGCATCAGAAATTATTCTTTCCAAAAGAATATCATAGAATCACAGGAGTAGAGCTGGAAGGAATCTGACAAGTAATTTGGTCCAAAAAAATTTATTTTTCAAATGAGGAAACAGAATCCCACGGAGTTACTTCTTACCTTTTACAGGTCAAGATTACAACCAAAAATATAAATATGAAATAAGCTATCCCACATGGGCACAGTCTCACAAGTGATCAATAGGTTACCTTTAGAGATCAATTCCTTCAGCATAGCCATTTAATATCAGAATGTACCTAGACCTATCTTTTCCAGGACTTAACTTCCCACCGACTTTTCCATGGTATGCTCAAAATTTTTCTACGAATTAGCTTTCAATGAGCCTGGGAATCAGAGTGCAATGACCTCTTCAAGTCAGTGTGCAATTTCTCCCAAGATTAATTCCTGGGAATTTTCACAGAATCCCTAAAAATCCTTGTTTGATGGTGCTGGAAATTTGGCAGTCAGTGGCCTCAACTCTATCAGGGGCTATGGGCAATGACTGTCCCATAGGACGTGATTCTAGAAATCAGGGGCCATCAACCTTGTGTGTTGGATATGAAATCAGTATTCTTTGTCCATCCCAGGTATCAACATTTTAGGTGACTCTATTAGTGCACAATTAGCCATGAGCTATCATTTAGTGCCCAGCCCTGAAAGTTGGCAGGCAGTGTTGCCAGGGTCTTGTCTACAGCGTTCCTAGGAAGCAGATGACCTGGGAAATCAGTGAGCAGATGACTGGACGATGACCATCTAGTTTAAATGCAATGAGGGAAAACTGTCTTCTATTCTTTACGAAGCAACTGGGTGAGGTAGTGGATGGAGTGCTAGGCATGGAGTCATGATGGCCTGAGTTCAATTCCAGCCTCAGACACCTACTACCTATTACATAGGCAAGTAAAATCTCTGTATGCCTCTGTTTTCTCAATCATAAAATGAGATAATATCATCTACCTCTTAGTGTCATTGTGGTGATCAAATGAGATGTTTGTAAAGTGCTTAACATAGTACCTGGAACATAATAGATACTTTATAAAAGCTTCTTCCCTCCTCCCTTTCCCTACCCTTCCCTAGTGATATATGCCTGTTTTGAAAAGGCAGCCAGGCATACTGAAGGAATGAGATATATCTGGACTAGCACTACATCTCTCTCTCCTTGCCCCATTTCTTATAGGTAGCTAGGTGGTACAATGAATAGACTAGTATTCCTAGAATTTGAATCCTGCCTTACACAACTGCTATCTATGTGATTTTGGATAAGTCATTTAACTTCTCTCAGTCTCAGTTTACTCATCCCTGAAATGGGGATAATATTAACACCTATCTCCCATGATTGTTGTGTGTGAATCAACCGACATTACATATATAAAGTGCTTTGAATACTTTAAACCTTTATGTAAACATGTGATTGTCTTCAAAATCAGGGGTTGGGTTTCTTCTATCTGCTGAGGGTCAGAAGGTGTGAAATTCCTTATTGGCTGCTGCTCCCATAGCTGGATTGGAATTAGCCTCTGGATTTGACCACACTGATTATACTTCCAACCCATCCTCCATTCTCTGGGACTCAACCAGTGTAGGAGTGATTAGTACAGAGCTTCCTCCTGCAAAAGGGAAACAAAACAAGAGCCTTGCTTTCCATGGGTTTGTTTATTTCCACACAACATCTGGGATTTGCCAAAACCACCTGGACATCAGCCCAATCAAAACACAGTCTCTTTTTCTGTGGCTGCCAATATGATTAGCCAGGCTTAGGAAAGGAAAGTCATTAAGGTAATTCGGTGGGAAAGTAGAGAACAAGATGACCCCCAACCTCCCACAAACACATGACCTGGGAAGCTGAGCTTAGAAAAATGAAGCTATGGAAAGTAGGAGAAGCTGAGATAAGACCCCAAAATCCAAGTTCCAACTCTTGGCAGGAGGGTCTGGGGAGAGGATCCTGGATGAAGGGAGGAGATGTTAGTCCTAGTCCTGGCCTGACCACTTAGTCACTATGTGATGGTGGACAACATTTGTCCACTCCTGGACCCTGTTTCCATCTCTGTAAGTGAGATTATTTTCCTCCACTCCTCTTAGTGAGTCTGTGGTATAACCTAGTTTTGAATTCGGGCTCTGCCTTAGTCTACAATTTCAATCATCATCTGTAAAGTGAAGAGGTCGCTGTCCAAGGTGCTTCCTAATTGACATTCTGTAATTCTGTTCTATAGGGTACTTTGCACTTCTGCAGTTTAATCTCCTCTAGAGTATTTTGGAATTGAAATGGAGCATAAATGGTTGGTACAAGGGAAGGATTTGGGGAAAGTTGCCCAGATACTACTTTTTTGGTTATTCTGGCTTTGTATTTTTCTGTATTGTTGTCTGCTTAGGGTCAAAAGGTGTGAAATTCTTCATTGGCTGCTACTACCAGACTAGATTTGGCTTAGCCTCTGACTTTGACCACACTGACCACACCTCCAACTCACCCTCCATTCTCTGGAACTAAACCAGTGTAGTAGTGATTAGCACAGAGCCTCCTGCTGTAGAAAACAAAACCAAGAGCTCTGCTTTCTGTGGGTTTATTTGTTTCCACACAACATCTGGGATTTGCCAAAACTACCTGGACATCAGCCCAATCAAAATACAATTTTGTGTCTGTTTATACCTGTTTTTCTCATTGCATTTCAAGTCTTCTTTTTTCTCTCTGTATTTATCTGTCTGTATGTTTGCCTGCATATATTTGTGTCTCATGTTATACCTGTAATCACATCTGTCTATACCTGCATATCTATGTTTGTACGTCTGTCAACATCTATGTGTTGGTTTCTCTATGTTTATGTATGTGTATGTGCACGTGTGCACAAGTGTTAAGTATTTGTTTTTCTCATGTCTGGGGAGCACAGTTGGCAGGGCTGTGAGCTCTCTGTGTAGTGTGTTTCTGACAGATAGAACGGGGCCTCCAGAAGTGTGAACTTTTGCAGGATAAACAGCTAATGATATCAGCACTGACCTGGGAAATCCCTACCCACTGCCTGTGCTGAGAAGTCATTAGGAAGCTTTGGGCTTATGCTCTTCTCTTCTTCCCTACTCCATCTTCATGTGCCTCCCAGAGGCAAACAAGGGATGGATTTGGACCCTTGGGCTTGCAGTGTGAGTGATGGGCAAGCAGCAAGGAATGGGGAGTAGGGAGTTTTGTCTCTCTTTTCATTTCTTCTTTCCTTTTCCCCACAAGGAAGCTGGGAGAGAAATAGAAACAATTCTGCAAGACATAAAGAGATGCCTTTGCAAATGTCCACTTTGAGATCCAAACATTTATACCAGCGAGTTTTTTTAAAAAAAAAAAAAAAACTCTCCAGCACAGGAATACTTGCCAGAATAGAGAAGAAGAGGGGGAAGAAGAAAGGAGAAGAGGAGGAAAGAGAAGAGGGGAGGATGAGTTAGTTTGTGGGGCTGAGTTTGATTAGGTTTGACCAAAGAAAGCCCAGGCTTACTTATATGATTATTTGGATTACTTATATGAATTATTCATTCCCTTTCTTCTCCTCCCTGCCCCCCCAATATAAAACCATATGAGGTGCAACAGTGCACTGTGATTGCTCAACCTCTTTCAAGAAGCCTTTACAAATTGATAAGAGAAATACTTCCTGATTCCTCATCCCAATCAGGTATTCATCCTCACTACCAGTTCTCAGTGTCTTGAACCAGCATGTGATATAAGTATACAGTTATCTAAGAGTTTTCAGACATCTTTTAATTCATCTCTTTCATTTGATGAGGAAAGTGAAAACCAGAGAGAAAAGGATATTCAAGTCACACAGCAAGTTAGTGCAGTGCTGGAACTAGAAACTAGATCTCCTGATTCCCAGTCCACAACACTCTGCTATTTTGCTATCTATGCACTTGTCCTTTGTCAGAGTATCTGTCAATCAGCATGCATTTATTGAATGCTTACTATATTTGAGACCAGGGCAAAGCAGTTCCTGATCTAAAGGAATTCATTGACATTCTATTGGAGTAGACAATTTTATATACAAGAGTTAAAAAAGAATAACAGAAGGCAATGTTAGAAGGACAATGTTGTGGGAAGTTTCTGAAGGCGGGACCCATGTCTATGTCCCTTCCAGTTCAGCCCAGATCCTCTCTTCTAAGATGTTGGGGTTCTTTTTTGTTTTGGTGTTTTTTTACAACTTTGCTCTCTCCTGGCTCTTCTTCTCCCATTGACCTAACCCTAATCCCTCTTTCTAACTTCCCTGTTATTGAGAGTACCATCATCAACTTGCTTGTAAATAAGACTTAAAACCTGGGTATCATCCTTTAATTATTCCTCACCCTCATTCCCCATATCCATTCTGTTGTCAAGTTCTACTGATTCTATAGAACACCCCTCAATCTCCCTTGCTGGATCTTTGTCCAAGTCATGCCCACTAACTACAGTTGTCTCAATGGGCTGTGTCCTGGTTCCTCTTCTCTTCTCTCTCAGAGCTATTTCACTTAGTGATTTCATTCCTATGCTGATAATTCTCAAATCTTATTAGCCTAACTTTTCTGATGACCTCCAATCCTGTCTTCACCTGTCTATTGTGCATCTCAAATTGGATGTCCCCTAGAGTCTTAACCTCATAAAATAGAACTAATTTCCTTTTCCCCAGAATCCTCTCTCTCTAACCTTAATCCATCTTTCTAACTTCCCTATTATTGTTAAGAACACCATTATCCTCTTGCCAGTCATGAAAACTTAAACCTTGAGTGTCATCTAGTTATTTTCCACTCTCATTCCCCATATCCACTCTGTTGCTAAGTTCTATTCATTCTACTTTCATGATATCTTTCCTAGACTCTCCTTTCTCTCCTGAAATTTCCAATATCCAGGTGGGACTTCTCATCACTTCACACCTGGACTATAATAATAGCCTTCTAGTTATTCTCTATGCCTCAAGCCCTCCCCACTCTGATCTCTCTCCTCTTCTCAATCTTCTCAATAATCTTCTTACCCAATAAACTTCAATGGCTCCCTAATACCTCCATGATTAAATATATAGTCTTCTGTTTGGCATTAAAAGTCCCTCATTCCCTGGCCTCTGCCTACCTTTCTAGTCTTCCCCAACCCTACAGCATCCTGTACAATTCAGGTACTAACCTATTTGCTGTTCTTCACACAAGGCACTCCATCCTCAGACTCCAAGCATCTTCCCTCGCTGTCCCCTGTGCCCAGAATGCTCTCTTTTCATCTCTACCTCCTGGCTTCTATTAAGTTCCAGCTAACATCATACCTTTTACAAGAAGCCTTTATGTTCATGTTGATTATCTCCAATTTATTCTTTATATATCTTGTTTGTACATAATTGCTTGCATGTTGTTTTCCCTATTAGATTGTGAACTCTTTGAGAACAGAGGTTGTTCCCCCCCCTTTCTTGTTTCCTCAGCACTTAGCACAGTGCCTGGCACATCATATGTACTTAATAAATGTTTATTAACAATTAACTGAGCAGGGCCTAGCAGCATGCAAAGGTTATGATTGCTACAACAGACTTTCAGGTAGAGCAGGACTCAATTCCGGACTATCAAGGTCACCTGGGTCCTAAAGGAAACTTAAGAACTTCTCCTGTCCCATATCTCTCCCCAGGCAGCAATCAGCAGACACCCCTTTAGCAGATGGACCCAACATCACTAATCGGAGGCTCCCGCTGTAGAGAGCGTACCTTCTCAAGCAGCCCCTATCTGTGTTTCATTAAAAAGACGCAGGCTTATTCCATTAATTCCTCATTTGCTGTCGGCAAAGAGCTGATACGTACATTTTTACCTGGGGTTGTTTTAATCAGTTAATTTAACCAGAAACATTAATAATGCATTTCTTTGCCACAAGGCTGCTCATCTGTTGAACAGCTTACCTGTTGGAGAGGAATAGGGCCTCCTGTGCTTGGGCGCCCTCACACTGGGAATGGGATGAGAAGCTGCATGTTTAATGGGGACTCCACAGCAGGGAACTGAACATGCCTGACAGCTTATCCTGGCCTATGCACTTCCAGGCCCAGCCCCTACCAAGCCCCTGGTCCTTGCCTTTGATCAATGTTTTTTTTCCAGCTAGTTCTGGGTTCTAGAAAAACCTATCCTCTATGATGCAGTGGACAGGAGGCAACACAGGGCAGAAGAACAGATGTTGAAATTGGATTGATTTCAGTCTTGGCCCTATTGCTCCCTCACTATGGAAGCTTGGGCAAGAGAGGTCACCTGATCTTTCTGGGCCTTCTCTGTAAAATGTTAGCTTTCTGTCAAATGAGGGGATTATACTATGTGACTCCTGAGATCCCTTCCAGCTGCAGAACTATGATATTATGAATAATCAGTGGATTTGAAATCAGACCCATTATGTGATCACAGGCATGCCATTTAACTTCTCTGTTCATTTTTCTCATCTGCAAACTGAAGTGGTTGATCTAAACAATCCCCAAGATTTCTTCTCATCTCCAATCTGTGATCCCATGCTAAATAAACCTGTGACCCCCATAAGATGGAATCAATCCTTGGAATTCAAGTAGATTAAAAATCTTCAGCATCCAGTTTTTAAAAAGTGATGTGTTTTATTTTACATCACTTCATTTCTGATTATATCTATCTTCCCTATTCTAAACAGTAAACTGTTCCTTGTTTCAAAAAATTAGAAAGAAATTAGACTAGCAAAACCAATGAACTCATTGCCATCCAATGTGTGCAATGTAGCATACCCACAGATACTCATTTCTACAAAGAAACTTCTCTACTCTTCTCCCTGGCCAAACTTCTTGATCATTGTAATTTCACAATGTTTAATTTCTTTTTTATTATTCTTATTATTCTGTCTATTTACATTGGTATGCTCGCTGTGCATATTGTTTTCCTAATTCTGCTTACCTCTTCTTACAATTACTCATATAAACCTTCTCATGCTTTTCTGTGTTTATCACACACATCAGGAATATTTCATTGCATTCACATGCAACAATTTATTTATCCATTCACCAATGAATGCCTTTACTTTATATCTAGTTCTTCACTAAAATAAAAAGTGCTACTATGAATATTTCAGCATATGAGGCCTTTCTTTGACCTCCTTAGGATATATGCCCTGTAGTGATAGCCTTGTGTCAAAAGGTACCTGTTTTTAGCATAATTACAAATTGCTTTCCAGAGTTGTTTTATCAGTCATAGTTCCATTAACAATGTATAAATGTGCCTATGTTATTGCAATCCCTCCAATATCGATTATATTTTTATCTTTTGCCACTTCTGCCAATTTGCTGATTGTAAGTATCTGACTTGCTGTTTAACCTTGAGCAATTTCATTCCATTCTGGGCCTCAATTGTTCCATATGTAAAATTAGGGAGTTGATTTCTGATGTCTTCTAGCTCTAACTTTGTCAGATTTTTTTTTTTTTTTTTGCTTTTTGCTGAGGCATTTGGGGTTAACTTGCCCAGGGTCACACAGCTAGGGAAGGTTAAAAATCTGAGATCAAATCTGAACTCAGGCCCTCCTGACTTCAGGGCTCTATCTACTGCGCCACCTAGCGTCCTCCTTTGTCAGATTTCTTAAGGGAATGTTGGACCTCTCAGAAGGACTTTGACCTGTCTCTCAGTTAGTACCTATTCTCTTTTTAAATGACTAAAATAAGGTGAGTCCCCTGACTAGGTGAAGAACTCCAACTATTAAAAAATTCTCTCTACTTCTAACCTACTCCTTAGCCTGCACTTAAGGAAGTTTCTTTGTTACCTCCCTGTAGAACGATAGCTCCAAAAAACAGTGGGAGCCTTCCCTAGAAGCTCTATCTTTAGAACTTGGATGGGAGGTTATTGATTACTAGATAGAGCTAGTCTCAGAGAAGGAGATTCCCCTCCATCACTGGTCCCTATTCTTAGAAGCCACACTGCAGCTAAAGCCAGATGATCCTGACTTCCAAAAGGAAATCACAATCTCAAAATGAGAAGGAACCCATCTAGTCCAACTCATAAGGGAATAAGAATCCCTTTCATATCAGAAAATAGCAATCCATATTTCATTTGACCCACCATCAAGAGGAACCCATTGCTTTCAAAATCAGTACAATTCTTTTGGGGATGTAATAGTCCCTTCCCCCCTCCCCCAATCATTAAAATCAACATTTCTTTTTTGCAGTCTCCAGTCTTCTGGTTTTCCCTTCTGTGACTAAAACAAAACATACACACACACACACACACACACACACACACACACATATATATATATATATAAATATATATATAATCCCTCTTTCACATGACAAACATCAAACACTTAAAACAGAAACTTTCTGTTTTATGAACTTTCTCTTCTCTAGGCTAAACATCTCCAGTTCCTTTAGCTGATCCTTCTATGATGGCACTAGAGGCCCTTAATCATCCTAGCTACCTTTCTCTAAATATTGTTCAATTTCTCAGTGTTCTTCCAAAAAATTTTTCTGGAGCTGAAAATAATAATCTAGAAGGGATTCTTCTCTTGTGTGGGAATTTTTTCCATACATATGTATGTGTATTATTTTGCAAGTCTAAAAGAGATGGGTCATGGAGCTGGGTTGGGACTGGCATGTTCCAAAACTCATTCAGGATTCAAATATTCAACTTCCTCACTCCTATTTATAGCATTTAGCCTCTTCTTCACTCACTGGATTTGGGCTTGAGCCATTAGAGATAGCTTCAGGAAAACTAGGATTCAGAGGGCTTGGCACATTTTAAAAATAATATTAATGTTGTATTTTGCTTTTCTATTACTTTTACTTTCTTTTTCCCTTCCAAGGGAGCCATCTTTATAATGAATAAAAAAGTGGGGAGGTGGGGACAAAAAGGTTCAGATATCCAAATCTGAATATCCAAATATATATCTAAAATATATCCAAGTACATATATATTCAAAAAGTCCAACATAATACTCAGTATCCCATATCCACAGTGCTCTACTTCTGTAAGAGAGTGGAGTTGTCTTCTTATTCTTTAGGATCAGTTTCATAGCAGTCAGTTCTGATTACTTTGTTGATCTTTCTGATTACATCATTATAACAATTATAAATATTGTTTCCCTGACTCTGCTTATTTTCCATTGTATCAGTTTCTCTAAGTCTTCTTATGTGCTTCCGTGCTCATTGTATCAATCATTTCTTTCAGTCTGGTAATATTGCATTTCATTCATGTACTACAACTGCTTTAATTATTCCCCATTTAATAGGGAATTGTTTCTACTTCTTTACTGCCACAAAAGTGCTGCTAAAAGTATGTTGTTGTACAGTTCCAGTTGTTCAGTGATGAAGAGAGCCATCTATGCCCAGAGAGAGGATTGTGGGAACTGAGTGTGGAGCACCACATAGCATTTTCACTCTTTGTTATTTTTTGCTTGCATTCTGTTTTCTTTCTCAGTTTTTTCTCTTCCTTCTTGATCTGATTTTCTTGCGCAGTAAGATAACTGTATAAATATGTATATATATATATTGGATTTAACATGCATTTTAACATATTTAACATGTATTGGACTACCTGCTGTCTAGGGGAGGGGGTGAGGGAAAGGAGGGTAAAATTTAGAATAGGTTTTACAAGGGTAAATGTTGAAAAATTACCCATGCATATGTTTTGTAAATAAAAAAGCTTTAATAAAAATTTTAAAAAGTATGTTGGTGTATACAAAAGATGTACCTTTATTTTTTTTTTATCATTGACCTCCTTAGGGTATACGTTTATAGTACATCTTTTAGAAAGTGTGGCTTTGCAATTGTTTTTAAATCGCTTTCCTCATCAATTCACTGGAAAGGCAGTGAGAGAAATCTGTGTTAGAATCTAGCTCCAGCATATACTTGCTGTGTGACTATGGACCCTGGACCTCAATTTCCTTCATCTATAAAATAGGGATAATAATCACTACTCTATATTCTGCATAAGGTTATCATTCAGATCAAATAAGATGAAGGGGAAATTACTCATACTATTAAATGTTACAGTGAAATATAATAATTATTATCATGCCTTGATGCTGTATCTACTCATAGAATAATAATATTTAGAGTTGAAAGACACTATAAACAACTAATCTTCATTTTACTTCTTGAAGAAATTAAGACTGAGAGTTAAAGGGAATTAATTGTGAAACATAGAGGTTGGACTTCCAAGATTGCTTCCATTTTAATCAATACTGAAAGTTAAAATTTAATAATTTTTTCAAGGACTTAGAAGTAGGAAAGTTTGGAAATCCCTTAGAGGAGAGACAAAGTCTTCTATATCCCCTCTCTCTTCTTCATGTTACTCTTAATATGAATGCTTAAAATGAATGCTTGTAAAACCAATTGGATGAGTATCCCACACCTCACACACACACATTGTTAGCTTGGTGCCTGGTCCAATGGCCTCATCAAATCAAAACTCTTAGGGATTAATTCTATGTGCCTAACTTTTATTGAGCTGAACTCAACTGCTGTTGGCAATAAGTTCCTGGAGGGGACAAAGGCTGCATCCAGAAGGACTCTGCTGAGCAGAATAAAGCAAAAGGGAAGCAGTCCTTCCGTGGAAGGCAGAGATTTGTGATAGAGTCCCAGCTTGCTATGTGACTTTCCAGGGATTTCAGTTTCTTCTTAAGAGATTCTTATTAAAGTGAAAGGCAGCTTGGTGAATGATGAATTTGGAGTTAGAGGACCTGGTTTCAAGTCTTACCTATTGCTTTACCTTTTTGACTTTGGGAAAGTCAGGTAACTAATATGTCCCTCAATTTCTTCATCTGTGAAATAAAAGGGTTGGATTAGAGATCTTTGAGGTCCCCTTCAGTTCTCTGTACATATACCAAGGTAAGGTCTGATACCCTATAATGTCATTAAGCAGAAACAGAGATAGGATAGAGGAAGAAAATCTGAATTAGGGGCAGCTAGGTGGCGCAGTGAATAGAGCACCAGCGCTGACTTCAAATTTGGTCTCAGACACTTAACAATATTTCCTAGCTGTGTGACCTGGGCAAGTCACTTAACCCCAATTGCCTCATTAAAAAACAAACAAACAAACAAACAAACAAAAAAGAAAATCTGAATTATATTGGCTGACCCCAATACCCTAGATGGGCCCAGATGGAGGCAGTGATTATGAGAAATTTAATGCCTCTTGTACATTTTGCCCCCTAGTAGTATATGGAAGACCCTAAATGTGGAAGACCCTAAATATTCTGATCTGTGGCTTGATCTAGGGAGGGATCTAGCTTTGGGCTGGATTAACTCAAAAGTAAGAAAATAGAGGGAAGTTTGGGATTCCCACCATGGAGTTGAGGTGGGTTGCTGACTTCCTGTGTGAAATATGTAAAAAGGGAGTAAGGACTAAGGGAGGAGGGTGAGAGAGCCTATTCTTGTCTATAAAAGAGGGGCTTCTTCTTAGCTTCTAAAATATATTCTAGTCTTGCCCATTTGGTAAAGAGCCAGGCCTGCCTTCTTCCTTTGGTCTCTCTGATGGCTAAACTATTTGCTCCTCCTTTCTCAGCCAGTTGCGATAGAGGCCTGGCAGCAGGATCTGTTAGCGGTAATTTCCACCTCTCCTGCTGCCTTCAGGATCCTCACAGCGTGAGTATGTGAGAGAAGGCGAGAGAAAAAGCTGAGCAGCAGAGAGATAGGCTAAGCTTCTGCTGGAAATTCACAAATTGGTCCCATTGAGAAATGGAGCCTTCTCTTATCACCAAGCACTCCCTTATTTACCAGGCAAAGCAGTTGAGTCCTTGTACTGGAGCTGGGGGAGGGGTGCAACTCTTAGGCAAAGAAGTCAGGGCATATTAATACCTCAAATATATGATGCTTTAAGGTTACCCAGCTCTCTGCTGCATTATCTCATTTGATCCTCACAACAAATCCATGGTTCCTTATCCCCATTTTATTTTTGAAAAAAATTGAGACTGAGAGAGGGAAAATAATTGACCCAAAGACCCATGTCTAGTAAAGAGTAGAGCTGGAGTTGTAGATTTTCTGACCCTTTTTAGTTCATCACTCTGTCCACTGTGCTGTTTTCTCCCACTGCATAGATTATTGTTCCCAGTTCAGAGGCTCCTAAAGGGGCCCAGTACTATGCTAGCCTCCTTCAGAGAGGACCAGACCAGTGCCCTCCCCACAACCTGGCTCCACAAGAACACAAGGGGGAATCTAGCTGTGACATTTTAGAATAAGACCCATAATTTCTATTTAGATTGACAATGATGAGAGGAGCTTTAGAAAGCATCTAATCCAACCTTAGATGGGAAAAGGGAGAGGGAGAAATGAACTTGCCATGGGACATACAATCAATTATTTGCATAGTTGGAATTCTAATCTAGGTCTCTATATCTTTAGTCTTGAGCTTTTGCAGAACATCAGAACAGGAAGAAATCTTTGAGGCCATCTAAGCCAGGGGTTCCTATCTTTTTTGTTTGTTTCCTGGACCCTTTGGTGGTTTGGTGAATCTTCTGGACCCCTTCTCAGAATAGTGTTTATAAATGCATAAAAATACATAAGATTACAGAAGAACATGTGTGTGTATATAATACACACATATAAAATATATTCCATCCAAGTTCCCTGGATCTCATGAAATCTATCCATGGACCAAGGATATAGACCTCAGGTTAAAAATCTCTAATCTAGCTCAACCACTCCCCTTTTCCACCTCTATCATATACTGAGTAAGTGGCAAAGTCCAGAAATAGAATCCATGTCAAGCTTCAACATGATAGATTTGGCTGATCAGATTTGGCAGATGTGTGGATAACCCATCTACCCCTCTCCCTTTCACCTGTCTCTTTGGAAGTTGTGTGCTCACTGTAAGAAACATCCTTTTTCAAAGGAAATGGATAGCTTTTCTTTCAGGAGCAGGTCAATTCTCCTCATCCCTTCATCCTATAAAATGTCTAAACAACAGGCCAGGTATATCCTGTCAACTACCCAGGTACTGTCATGTATGAACTGTCAGTAGGATACTTTGATTTGGAATACAGAATCTGCTCGGGAAAGGAGGAGAGGAAACACAAGGATGCTCATAGAAATATTGAATCAGACCACATAGCTGCTCTAGGTAGATCCAGAGAGGTCACCTGCTCACTCCCTACCAGGGGCATTGTATCAAGTTTTGGGAACACATTTAAGGAGGTCATTATCAAATTCTAATGTATCCAGGATAGTGAGGAGACTGAAGACTGCTACAGGAGGAAAATTTACAAGAATTGGGAATGTTGAGCCTAGAGAAAAGAAAGGCTAGTGGCCAAGACAGTGGCTCTCCAGGTATTTGAAAGGATGGCATTCAACCATTAAATTCAATAAGCATTTATTGTTAAGAGCTTACTAATCTACAAGTCCTGTTCTAGGTGCTAGAGATAGAAAGAATTGAAATAGAATCTGTCCTCAAGGAACTTACATTCTATAGGAAGAAGTCTCATGCTTCAGCTAAGTAAAAACAATAATAGATATATCAAAAACAAATCATAAGTTATTTTGAATTGTATAGAAGAGAGACTAGATTTGTTCTGTTTGACTCTAGGGGATAAACAAGGATAAACCAGGAATGTTCATAGAATATGAAGGAAATGATTTAGAAGAACATCATTCTGGCTTCTTTTTTTTTTAAATTTATTTTTTTATTCTGAACTTAACTAGCACCAAAATAAAATAAGCAGACCAAAAACAATTCAAACCATGAACATTTCCATATATAAAGTAGATTGCAAAAATAAGATTGTGTCTGAAACTGAATCTCTAGCCTTTATCACGTACTTCCTCTTTATTTTACAGATGAGTCTTGCAAGCCATTTCCATTTCCAAGTATATTTCCTTTTGTTCTTGCAGCTAGAACAGAGGTCCTTAGCTTGAGTACCACAAATTTAAAAAAAATCTATTTTGATAACAATATTTCAATATAATTTATTTTCTTTGTAACAATTTGTATTTGTGTGTGTGTGTGTGCACACTTAAAAATATGATTCTTAGGAGGAATCCACAGGCTTCCCCCAACTAACAAAGAAGCAGCTAGATAGCCTCAGTAGGTAAAGTGCCAGGCCTAAAATAAGGAAGACTTGAGTTCAAACACTTACTAGACATGTGACCCTGGACAAGTCACTTTATTGCTATTTGTCTCAATTTCCTCAATTGTAAAATAAGAATAATAATAGTGCCCACCTCATAGGACCATTGTAGAGATCAAATAAGCATTTATCACACTGATTGGTATGTAATATATTTAATTTTTCCTCTTCCTCTTCCCTCACCATGACACAAAAAGGTTTAAAACCTCCCAATCTAAAGTGTCATCTCCATACCATCTTGCTGCTTCCTGGCCAGCGTTTGTGATTGGCAGTGTGGTGGAATGTGAAACCCACAGGATTATAGTGACTAGCCCCAAATACCACATTAAAGAACTCTGTGCAATGGACAGAGCTCAGATCCAAGCCCCAGTCCTGTATCTACAAATCAATCCATTGTTCTTCTGACCATATCAAAAAGTACAAAAAGGAAGATTTCTTTTTTTTTATTAAAGCTTTTTATTTGTATAACATATGTATGGGTAGTTCCCCAACATTGATCTTTACAAAGCTTTAAAAAGGAAGATTTCTTGATGGAAACAATACATTCGTGACCATCAGATATGTTTAGCAAAGGAAGGGATTGTCTCAAGTGGTAGAGTGTTTTATGTCACAGGGTGTATAACTTGAATGGTCCCTGTCAGTAATGCTATAGAGATGATTTCTCCACTGGAAGGAGAGAATGATGTCTGAAACCACTTTCAGCTCTGAGGCTCTTAGATTCTGCTGAAGGACTGAAGATGAAGTAGAAGATGGGGAAGCTTGTGAGTGTTTCCCTTGGTTCAGACACAGTCACAATCACAGACAGAGCCGCAACAAAACATCATTACGCCTTGTACAGAATTCTATTATTTACCTTATGTATCACTGTGTACAATAGGCTTTGTATGTTAACACACTGGAAATCACAAAATAAATCCACAAGTGACTATAAAAGCAGAATTTAGTGACTTAATTTTTTTTCCTGCTTTGGTCCAGATCTGTGATTTCATTTAGTAGGGAACTTTCAGATAGGAAACTTCCTCTACTACTGCAGATCACACAAGTTTTGCAACTTATAGGCCCAGAGAATTGCTTGAGCCTATAAGTTGCAAGTTATTTTGCTTAGGAGAATTATTTGGGAGAATTTAGATGCTGAATAACTTATTCAGAGTCACATGGTCATTTTATGGCCATCTTAAAGACCATCTTAAAGACCAACACTTTATGGCTGGACTGCCTCTAATTAAAAAAATACACATTTATAAAAAGTTGCATTGAAAAGTATTCTCACTATGTATCATTCCTCCAGTACCTGCCTCTATTATTGCCTTCCCCATTCTTTCTCACTTTGATCATGAGTCTAATTCCTTTCAGAAGTTCTGTTTCTTAGCCACAGATTTATTTTTGAGATTGGTCAGCCTATAGCATCCCCATCTCCACTGTCGGTGCATTAAGAGTGTAATATTCATATCCTATATCTTCTCCCATTGGGAAATTGTGATGGACAATATTGAGAAAGTTCTCTGGTCAGGCAATCAAGAGAAACCATTTCTTTTCTTCAGTTTTACCACTTTCTCATTGTGTGATCTTGGTCAACTCATTCTCCTCTTTCTGAACTGTTTTTTCTTCCTATAAATTGGACTACCAATCAACAAACATTCATTTAGTGCCTATCATGTGTCAGTCACTGTGATAAGTATGGAGTGAGAAATACAAAAATTAAATAGTATCTGCCCTTAAGGAGCTCATATTCTATAAGTGGAAAATTATACACATACAAGTGTATATAAAACAAGTGCAGTGTAATCTGATTGGAAAGCCAACTTCTGGAAGAATCAAATAAGTGCTCTGGAGAAGGTGACATTTTAACTAAAATTTGAAGGAAACAAGAGTTCAATAAGGGAAGTGGAGTAGTAAATGACCTCCAAGTTCCCTTTGGGCTATAAATATATAGATTTTTAAATTCTGCCTGGGAACAATCTTCATGGAAGAGCTCTCACTTCTGAGACGTGTTCCCTGCAAGAAATCCCATTTGTAAGACAATCTACCTGCTGGAAGTCCTGGCTGTAAGAGCATAGCCTTTTCTAGCATTAAGAGTTTCTAAGAGTTTCTACCTTGGACAGCTCCTACCTGTGAGAGTTCTCCCTGGCTAGGTGTCTGACTGCATGGTCAGGCAAGAATTCTGTACTGGAAAATCACAAATAATTTTGCTGCTCCATTACACATAAAATGCTTATTTGCTCCTTGATTCCAGGAGTCCTGTCATTCCAATTGTATTTTCTTTATTTAAAAAAATGATAAGAAAAAGAACTAGAAGTTGATTCTAATTAAGGCCGTTTCTTGACTGCTCACTCAGGATCTCTGGAGATCAATTAGCTGGCTTTTAAGCTAAAATGCAACAGCTGAATAAGTATTTAACCTGCATAGAAATTGATATTTAAAATACAGGAGGATGGGGCAGTGAGGAGGAGGGACAGGGGCTCCACTTTGTTCATGGCCTACACCCAGTCTACATCCTCCCTCTTCCAGGATCTCAGAAATGCCCCCAAGCTTTGACCTGCAGCTGTCTGAGCCCAGGAAGCTCAGGCTGCTGGCCTGCCGGTGTTAGCATTATTATTCATCAAGTCAACACTGTGTCTTCCCTGTTTCTGAAGTTTGCTAATGAGCCCAGCTTCTTACTCTTGGTTGTCATAAATTTGCCGCCCAGAGAATAGCCCCTCCCTCTCAGTTTAGCCCCATTAGCTAGGCAAGAGCCTCACTATGTACTCACTAGTGACCCAGGAGCAGCTGCAGTAAGCAGAAGATTTATTCAGTGTGGACATTGGGCTATGATGGTGACTAGGGAATCATAGAGGAGGTGAGAAAGAAATTGATCTCTTTCTCTTTTCGATGGAGATAGTCTGAAGTGCACATTAGCTTGGCAGTACAGTGATGAGAAAAGAATAATGACCTGGGAATCCAAAAATATAAGTGAAAACCTCAGATCTGCCAATAACTCATCATGTGATCCGGGGCAACTTGCTTCATATCTCAAAGCCTAAATTGTTCTATCTGTAAAATGATGGCCTCCAGTCTTCCTTACTTTAACTGGAACTATTCAAAAGTAGAACCATTTACCAGAGGAGGTAGTAGGATCTCCTTCCTAGGGAACTTTCAAGTAAAGATTGTGTGACTGTGGCACACTCCAGCCCACTTGGTCTACTTGCTATTTCTCAAGTTTGGCCCTCTATCTTCCCACTCTGTACTTTTGTATAGCTTTCCGTCATATCTGAATGTTCTCCCTTCTAATCTCCACCTCATAAAATTTCTGGCTTTTTCAAGGTTCAATTCATGTACCATATAGTATTGAAATCTTTTCCTATTTGGAACACTCTCTCTCCTCATCTCCACCTCCTGGCTTCACTGGGTGCCTTTAAATTTAAGTTTAAGTCTTATCTTCTGCAAAGAAGCCTTTCCTAGTTCCAATCTTAGTGCCTCCCTTCTGGAAATTGTTTCCAATTTATCTTGTATATATCTTGTTTGTACATAGCTGTTTTCACACTTTCTCCTGAATTCAATTTTAAGTTTCTTGAGAAAAGACTTTTCTTTTTTATCTTACTTCCTCCCTCCCTCACTCCTTTCTTTTCCTTCCTTCCTTCCTTCCTTCCTTCCTTCCTTCCTTCCTTCCTTC
>JAJPUD010003630.1:154829-191115 GCA_023553655.1 Myrmecobius fasciatus | reverse complement strand
CTTCCTTCCTTCCTTCCTTCCTTCCTTCCTTCCTTCCTTCCTTCCTTTCTTCCTTTCTTTTTTTCTTCCTTCCTTCCTCCCCCCAGTGCTTAATGAAGTACCTGGCACATAATAATGCAAGTTGACTGACAAATAGATCTTTCTAATTGTAGCACTCTACCCTTCTTCTTTAATTGAATATGTGTATTTTTATCTGTTTACATGTTTCTCTATTAGCTCAGTACAGTATGGACTCTGATGAAAATTTTTCATTTTGCTGCTATATACTCTGCAACTAGCCCAGTGATTTACACCTAGGGGCAATGAGTTTTAATGAAGTGCACTGAAACTGGAATCAAGACAACCTTGGTTAATATTCTTCCTCTAATAACAACTAGCTATGTTAAGATGAGCAAGTCATTTAATGATATTTAGTATTTATATATTACTTTAAGGTCTGAAAAGGACTTTATGAATATAATCTCCTTTTGTTTCACAACAGTCCTGAGAAATAGGTTCTATTTATTATTCCCATTTTGCAGATGAGGAAACCAAGGTAGAGATTTAATGATTTGCTCAGGTTCACACAACTTTTGAGTAACTGGGGCAGGATTTGAACTTGAGTCTTTCTAATTCCAATCCCAAAGTTATATATTCACTGTGTCATCTAGCTACTTCATTCACATAATCTATCTAAGCCTTAGTTTCTTCATATGTAAAAAATGGGATGAGGAAAAATAATGTAAATTCTCAGTGTTATTGTGAAACTTAAATAATTTTATATCTACCCATCAATAAACATTTGTTAAATGTCTACAATGTGCTAAGAACTGTGCTAAACATTGGAGATACAAATTCAAAATTGGGATAGTCCATGTCTTCAAAGGCACTTTTCAAGCCTTAAAGAACTATACAATTGCCAGATATTACTATTAATTGTTGCTTGTTGGATTGCATTGAACTTCATTGGATGACCATTTCTTGGGTCTGTTATTTTCAAAGAGAGAATTCTTGTTCAAGTACAGGTAAGATTAGATCAAGGCTTTTTAATAGCGCAGGCATTCTGGTAAAATCTATGGACTTAAGTACAGAAGAATGTGTTTAAATGCATAAAATTAAATACATAGGAATGCAAAGGAAACCAATTTTATTGAAATAAAGATGTAATTTCCCCTCCTCAAAGTCAAAGACCCCTCAAATTAGATCCCTGGATCCCATCTTCAGCACCCTTGGCTCAGATAACCTCAGAAGTCCATCTTCTCTCCCCGCCCCGAGGCAATTGGGGTGAAGTGACTGGCCCATGGTCACACAGCTAGGACATGTTAAGTGTCTGAGGTCAAATTTGAACTCAGGTCCTCCTAACTTCAAAGCTGGTGCTCTATTCACTGCGCCACCTAGCTGCCCCCTCTGAAGGCCATCTTAAATTGACATTCTCCAATTCTGTGCTTCAAGATTCTCTATCTGAAAGATAGATGTCACATTGCAAAAAAACAAAAACAAACAAACAAACAAAACCACAGGGCTTGAAGTCATAATCAATTAATCAATCCACACATACTTATTTAGCTCTGATTATATGCAGATTTGTATAAAGACAAATGAAATAGTTCCACCTTCAGGGAGTTTTTATTCTATCAGGATGACAACATGCTAGTCAATCAATGTCTAAATCAACAACCGTTTATTAAGCACCTATACTGTACTACACCCTCTTCCAAGCATTGGACAAAGAGTTGAAGAAGAGATCATATAATCCCACCATCTAATTTTACAGCTGGGGAAATCAAGGCCCAGGGAAGGCCTCTGCAGAATGAGGGTAACAACTGTCCATTGCAATAGCATTCTGGGGCATATAGAATGCTTTCTTCATCACCATTCTTTGAGGTTTAAAAATGGCTGAGGCAGAATTCAGACTGAGTTCTCCTGACTCCATTTTTTCTGAGTGCTAGTAAAGACTTGCCACATCTTTCTCAAGGGACTGCTGTGTTTATTTCATGAACCTTACAGCCCTGTAGTGTGAAAAGCTGTTATTAAGTCCTTTTCCAGATCTCAAATTTCCCTCTATCCTTGGCTGTTTCTTCAGGTTCTGCTGATAGATATTAAACCCTTTGACTAAGGCCTGACTCTGAAAACAAAAAATTCACAGAGGTAGAAGTGTGTGTGTGTGTGTGTGTGTGTGTGTGTGTGTGTGTGTGTGTTGTGATGTCTTCGCTGGTCTTTGAGATGAGAGCAATGGGACCTGTTTTGCAGACAGTCTCATTGATCTATCAGTCTGGTTTTTTTCCTGACCAGCCCCCTCACTTCCCTTCTGTCAGCTTCAAGTTAATCACAAGGGGAGAGAGAGGCAGGGGAGATCAGGGAGGAGGCAAGAGCACTGAGGTATCATTCCTCTGGTGTTCTGATCACCCACTTCCCCAGCATAATGACACCCCCACCTCATTTTCTGAGCCTTTGGTAGCAATCCAAGATGCCAGTGATCCTCTGGCCTAGGTCGATAGAGAAATATTTGATTTGCTTGTCCCTGTGTTGTACAGACAAAACTTGACATACAGCAGATCAATTAAAACAACACACGAGGAGCTCATGGGGTCAATTGAGAGTGGTCCCACAGGGAGGGGAAATCCCCCAAACAAGATCCTTCTCTTGACCTCCCTAGTAAACACTCAGGCTCCCTCCGATTCCCCCCCTCTCCTTCATCACCATCTCCTACATGTCATCAGTCCCTCAACCCTGTTGATTTTCTCTCTTCTCATAATATCTTATCTATAGTTGTATTAATTTTGGTCCTAGGTATCCTGCTTTTAAAATGTAAGCTTCCTTGAAGATAGGGTACATTTTGCTTTTATCTTTGCATCATCAATGTTTAGCATTCTGCCTGTCACATAGTAGGTGTTTAATGAATTAGAGAGCGTAGGACTCTTGGGTCATAGATTTAAAACAGGGGAAGACTTTATAGACCATGGAATCCAACTTTCTCATTTTATATATGAGAAAATTAAAGTACACAGAGGCTAAATCCAGGGTCATGCAGCTAGTAAATATTGGAGGTAGAATTTAAACCTATTTCTGCCAGACTCCAAGAATAATACCTTTCTCTTCTTCACAGAGAAGATGGAGACTAAGGGAACAGAATGTTGTATACATTTTCAGATGTGATAACTACATTCGCTTATTTGACTGAAACCCTATAGTTAACCTTAGGGGTTATTTAATCCAAAGGCTTAAATTTCCTCTGGGAAGTGGTATGGATACATATTCCCAACATGATAAGTTACAAGCTCACCCATAATTTATGTAGACCTAAGGAAGAAGACTAAGATTCCAGTGGAAGGGATATGAGGGGGATGCCCATAAATCAGATCTCATGGTGATATGGCAGTCAGGAAAGTGATAGATTGATGTTAGCTACTAATCACGTATTATATGAAAGGCTCATTGCTGGAGTCTACAAAATGTTGAGAATATTACATTCAATAAATCTCAATTTGACATTTTTAGTAAGCACCTACTAGGTGGAATACACCATTCTGGGTGAGAGGAATAGAAAGATGAAAAACTTTGGTGCCCCACAGGAAATACTCTGTAATAAATGAGAGAAGCCTGGAGAAGAGGAACTTGAGTTTTGGTGAGTCATGGAATGGGGTTTGATCCAACCTCTCCAAAGTTGGCTATTATTATTGGCTCAGTGGAAGACATAGGTCCTCATTACTGAGAATCAAGATACATAGGAGTAAACTCAGCTAATTAACTTTTTGAACAAATTTCATTCTTAATCTCATCTTCTCAATTTATAAGATGAGACTTGATGGTGCTGACGGCTGAAGGACTGGACTGAGCAAGAATTGAGAAAGATGTGATTCAGGTCCAAATATATTTTTGATAACAAACTTGATGGTTTAAAGGAAGCCTTAAGTATAGCACCACCACACATTTCATCTCTCTTCTCTTCTCCAAGCCCTATATGATAGGAAAAATTCCAGTGTTTCAGTAATGGTTATCAGAGACTAAGGCAGAATGTTATTATGGTCCCAGTAATAAAAGGGTTGTTTTGCAATGGAGCAGCAAGAGGTCTTGGAAGAAAGCCTTCTAGCAATTACAAGTACATAAAGGGAGGATGGACTCCAGAGAAGGCAGAACTGATTATAGCATGAACGGAAGATTGACTTAATGGTGTGCTAAGTAGAGTTGCTCCTATTCTGTGCCTAGGATCTGAAGCCAGAGGCTCTTTGAAGCTGATCAGAGTAGGTAGGCAGATACCAGGCATTTTTTAAAGTGTTTATGATGTGACAGACACTGTACTCATTTGATCCTCACAATAACCCTGCAAGATTTTTAGAGTTGGGGAAACTGAGAGAGACAGAGATTAAGTGACCTCTCCAGGCACCTACACCTACTAAGTAGATTTAAACTCAGGCCTTAAACTATTCATTGTGCCACCTAGAATAGTGGGATGAGAAGGGGAAGAGTAGTATTATACCTACAGTTAGGGAAGAGGGCATTAAAGAGGAATTATTAACTTTGAGGGGCCTTGGCATTTGCTAGGGAGCATTATCTGACTCTCCCCTCACCGACCTGCCTCTGAATGGTATATAGGGGGGAGAGTAGCCAAGAAAATCCTAAAGTCACCCCCCAAGTCAGGGAATCTGTCTCCTCTTCACTGGTTGTAGTAGTGGTAGGCTTCCTACTACCAGGTGCAATTGCTGAAACATAACAGAGTTGGATCAGAAAGTGTCAGTGATCCCTCTGGTCTTGTGCCCCTCCAAAGAATTCCGGTAGATTGTGAGTTCCTTAAACACAGGGAGCATCTTTGGCCTCTTTTTGTGCCCCTAGAACTTAGCACCATGCCTGGCACATAGTAGGTATTGATTGACTGAGAAGCAGTATTCTATTCTCTATGTTCTAAGGACTTCTTAAACTTTTTTCACTGGAAACCCCTTTTCTCCTGAAAAATTTTACATGACCTTGGATATAAAGGTATATAAAATAGGGTATGCAAATCAAAAACATTTACTGGTAATAAATCATAATTTCATGACCCTCACCGTCCTTTACAAGACCCCATAGAGGGGTGTGACCCACAGTTTAAGAAACTGTTCTAAAGTGCTATCCAGTTCTGACAGTTCATGTCCTCTCTTCTAAGGCATGTCATGCTTTTACATCCTATGCTCTAAAGTCCCTTCGAACTCCAGTATTCTTTATTTTTTTTGTTTCAAGGTCTTTTCTAGTTCTGACTTTATAATCTATGTTCCAAAACCCATTCTAGTTATTACATCCTATGCTGTGACTGGGGCTCATTCCACCTATGACATTCTATGTTCCATGTTCTAAGCTCTCTTCCAAGCTTTGACATTCTGAGTTCTATGTTCTAGAGAACCTCCCACTTCTGACATTTTATATTCTATGAACCCTTTCCATTGGCTCCTGCCCATGATATATTGTGAGCCCAACCCTTGGTCCTTGATTTCCTTAACAATCCCAGAGGTTCAGCTCCTTGGCGCCATTGTTTTAAAGCTGAAAGCAGTGACAATTATTTTCATAATTAACCAGCTCTTCAAATTAATGTCAATTACACTATGCAATCATGATTAAGACTATGCATTAATCAACTGTGCCAACCTACTTATTAGCCTCTTTAAATAACGATCATGGAGAATGTATGGGAAGGAAGGAAAGGAAGCAGGACAAGCCAAGATCAGTGACTTGTTCCCTTGAGGACATACCTAGAAAAGAATTCTCACCCAGAGCAGTTACAGCCTTTCTGCTTATGAGCAAACTATGGTGTTCATGTTGTATGGTTTCTACATGTAGAAAATCTTATTTTTTTATTAAGGTTCCTTAGTAGCTGTACATTAGGGGGGAAACTAATCTTGGGTTGAGAAGGCAGGAAATCTTGGGTTCCAGTTCCCACTATGCCAGTGGACTTTGGACAGAGTCCCTTTCATCTTTGGGCCTCAGTTTCTCCATATTTCAGCAAAGGAATTGGATTAGATCTCTAAGATGCCATTGAACTTAGACAAATTGTAACTCTTGCCAGGCCATTCTCTCAAATATATTTGATCCCTTTTTTTTTCATTTCATAAAGGATTTTTAGACCTACCCACTTCTGTTTGTGTCCTTGGGACCAGGCTTAGTGTTTGATTATACTAATGGGGGTGAACAGAAGCATAGAAAATAAAAAATGACAACTCATTCAAGAGTCATTTCCTCTTGGCTTTAAAGAATGTTTTGGGGTTTATGTTTGAGCATGGGCCTGAGAGATATTCCAGGAACTCATATCAAAGACAAGAAAGAAGCTTGGATGACTCAGGAGATACTGGAACCCAGCCTCCAGCTATTTCTTTGGGTTGGGGTCAGACTTTACTCTCTCTAGTCCTTCAGCAGCAACTTAAGCAGAGATGACTTTCTCTCTCTCATCTCTCAGCTAGTACCTCTTATTTTTATCAACAACAAGCATTTATTAAGTTGTTAAGTATTCCTCTCTCAAAAAGCTTCCCTGCTGTATGTAAAGTGAGATCAATTAGAGATTTTGAGATGTCAACACACAGAGAGATGTTAGGGGAGTGAATAATTCATCAGAATGAATGAGGGTCATCACTAGAGGGAGGGGGATAGCAACAGAGCAAGCCATTCAAGAAAGGGGGTCTATTCATTAATAGAAAATAATAATCAGTACAATAAGTAACCCAACAGCAAAAGTGATTGCTAGTGGTCAGCAGACAGAGGTATCAACACAGCAAGCAATTCCAGAGGAAGCTATGCTATAGTGAGTCCCCAGCTGGCAATAAACTTGAAAAGCTTCTCTGCCAAGGGAAGTTGCTAGTGTAGACAAGGGGTTGTATCAGGCTGCTCTCCAACTAGGGTCTGTCCTCTTGGCAGAGTCACATGTTCATATGGATAATATTCTAAAGGGTTTCTTTGAGATTACTCATTCAGAGGAGGAGCTTATCCCTGAAGAAGCTATCCTTGCTCTTAATGACTCTCCTCACCTTCTCTGATTAAAAATGTGAATATTTCCAGGGGATTGATGGGAGCTGGGGTTCTAAAGATCATCACTTCTCCACTCCTACCCCAAGGCTAGATTCCTCCCTACAGAGGACTTCACCTACAAACATTGTATATATAGTCCTGGGTTTGGAATCACAAAGAGATGCTTCCCACACTTAACTATCCCTATGACTCTAGTCAAATCACTTACCTTTCTCAGTTTCTTTCTCTGTAAAATTAGTGTTTACCTTAAAATGTGATTATGTAGGTAAAATGAGATATGATACATGTAAATGGAGCAGAGGGTAAGAGTCAGGAAGACCTGAGTTCAAATCCAACTTCAGCTACTTGCTAGCTATGTGACCCTGGGGACAGGGCCCTTTAATTTCTGGCTGTCTCAGTTTCCTCATATGTAAAATGGGGATAATAATAGTTCTTACAGGGCTGTTGTGAATATAAATTAAGATAACATTGATAAAGTACTTTTAAAATCTTAAAGCATTTTATAAATATTAGCTACTATTATTATTACAAACCATAAAACCTACCAGCTAGCTATTATAGATGGGGTAAGGGGAAAAGGAAAGGGATTAGATTTGTTGCTAAGGAACTGAAGCTGATGTTCCTAAGGAACCCTTTCTCCCCAATCACATACCAGTCTTTTCTTTGTCCAGGGATTCACCACCCTGGTCTGTTCCTTGGTTCCCTCACTTATACACTAGTGATAATAATCCCTGTTCTGTTTTCATAGCTATGGGTTCCCTCGCTCTAGTTCCCAATTCATTCCATTCCAACGGTTATTTATATGGACTAAGCTAGAACTTCGAGATGTAAAACCATAGGAAAATCATCCCTGCCCTAGATGGTACAGTGGATAGACTTGTGGGCCTGGAGTCAAGAAGACTCAAGTTTAAATCTAACTTCTCCTTCCCTGATCTTCAAGTATTGTGGGTTTGATTTCTGCCTGGGGAGGACAGAGGAGAGTTTCTCATCTGGGTTTAACTCTCAGTTCTCTTTATTGCAGGGGGAATCTTTGAGTATGCAGATGGACCCAATGCCCAGGTCATGAATGCAGAGGAACAAGCCTTCCGATTTTCTGCCAACATCATCAACAGGAACAGGACTTTGCTGCCCAATACCACCTTGACCTATGATATTCAGAGGATACACTTCCATGACAGCTTTGAAGCCACTAAGAAAGGTAAATTTGAAGTCCCTTCCTTGATTATTCTCTTTCTGGGAGAAAGAATTTCCTCTAGCCCCAATGTCTAAAGGTCATAGAACCATGGCCGGGATCAGGGATTCGAAGTCTTTGACATTCCTATATAAAATTAGGGAAACCTACTTATTTTGAGTTCTGTTAGGTATAGCAATTGAGAGAAAGAAAGGAGAAAAAGATAGAAATCAAAGAGAGGAGGAGAATAAAAAAGAGAGATAACTGAAGAAGAAAAAGTAGGAGGGAAGATAATTCTTCTTTGGAGGAAGAATTTCCTCTAGCCTCAAATGCCTAAATGCTCTTAAAACCATGGCCAAGAATATGGAGCTGGAATTTAATGGTGAACATCATCAGACTGAAGAAACCTACTTATTTCTAGTTATGTTGGGGATAGCAATTGTTAGAAAGAGAAAAATAGGAGAAGAAAAAAGAGGTCAAAGAAATAATGGAAGGGGGGATAAGAGAGAGAGAAGAATGAGGAATAAGTGAAGAAGAGGAAGAAAGTAGAAGGGTTAGGTAGAAACATGAAAATGGGCAAAGGAATAGAGAGAGGGGCAAGAGAAGAAAAGAAAGACAAAAAGATAAGGAAAGGAGGAATGAGAGGAAGACGAATGACCAAAGAATAGTTATTTAAGGAATAGATGTCAGCTTGTGAGATATATCTAATGGATTTTCAGGATTGTATCATTGAGCAAATTAGTCAACTAGCATTTATTAAGCACCTTTGATGTGGTAAGAATTATGCAATATCTATTTTTTAGCCCAATGTTGTTGGACATTTTTGTCAATAACTTGGATGAATGTGCAGATGGTATGTTAATAAAATTTTGAAGATTATACAAATCAGGAAGTGATAGCTTAATGATGAGATGTCAGGTAACAGAATTAGGATCAAAAGAATATTAACAAGGTAGAACATTGCACTGAGTTGAATAATGTGAAATTTAATAGGGATAAATAAAAAATCTTATGTTTAGGTTCAAAATATAAGCATCACAATTCTAAGTTGAAAAAGGTGTGGTTAGACAGCACATCCTATTTTAAAAAAAAGTTCTGAAGGTTTTAGAGAATTGTAAATTCAATATGGGTAAGCTATGGGACATGTCAACCAAAAAAATTTCATGAGATCTTAGGCTAGAACAGCAACATTCCAGAACAAGTATCTAAGGAGTTTTCTTCCTTTCTGGGGAAGCTAATCCACTCAATTCTGAATTCTCTTCTGGGCTTGGATAACAGGTCCTCACTGTAGGGTGAATGGATGCAAAGTCCCAGAAAGAAAAGTTAGAAGATGTGATAGCTATATATCATGTCTATGATGTATATTTGAAGGACATATGGAAAAAAAGATATGTAAAAGGGCAGACTTTCTAATTATTAGAGATATTCTAAAAGTGAAATGAGTTATTAGTAGTTCCCTTTCCTTGGTTTCCAAGTGAGAACAGGATAATCACTTTGGAGGATATTTTATTATTTTTTTTTAATATTTTTTGTTTTTTGTTTTTGTTTTTTTTTCTTTTTGCTTTTTTTGTTGAGGCAATTGAAGTTAAGTGACTTGCCCAGGGTCACACAGTTAGGGAATGTTAAATGTCTGAAACCAGATTTGAACTCAGGTCCTCCTGACTTCAGGGCTCGTGTTCTATCCAGTGCACCACCTAGCTTCCCCTTTCTTTTTCTTAACTACATTAAATTTTTTTTAACATTTTAAAAGAAATTGAGTTCTACTGTGTCCAAAGGGTATCAAAATATGCATACCTTTTGATCCAGCAGTAGAAACACTGGGCTTATATCCCAAAGAGATCTTAAAGGAGGGAAAAGGACCCACATGTGCAAAAAGGTTTATGGCAGCCCTTTTTGTAGTGGAAAGAAACTGGAAACTGAGAGGATGCCTATCAGTCGGAGATAGCTGAATAAATTATGGTATATGAATGTTATGGAATATTATTGTTCTATAAGAAACAACTAGGAGGATGATTTCAAAGAGGCCTGGAGAGACTTGCATGAACTGATGCTGAGTGAAATGAGCAGAACCAGGAGATCATTGTACATGGCAACAACAAGACTATACAATGACCAACTCTGATGGATGTGGCTCTTTCAACAGTGAGATGATTCAGGCCAGTTCCAATGGTCTTGTGATGAAGAGAGCTGTCTACACCCAGAGAGAGGACTGTGGGAACTGAGTGTCGATCACAACATAGTATTTTCACTCTTTTTGTTGTTGTTTGCTTGCATTTTATTTTTTCTCATTTTTTATTTGATTTTTCTTGTGCAGCAAGATAATTGCATAAATATGTATGTATATATTGGATTTAACATATAGTTCTACTATGTTTAACATATATTGGATTACTTGCCATCTAAGGAAGAGAATGGGGGAAGGGAGGAAAATTTTTAACACAAGATTTTGCAAGAATTGAAAAATGATCCATGCATATGTTTTAAAAATAAAAACTTTAATAAAAATTAAAACCAGCCAACTTTTACTAACCAAAAAAAAAGAAATTGAGTTCTAAGTTCTCTCCATTTCTTTCCTTTCCACCTTGAGAAAGCAAGTCATTTGACACAGATTATGCGTGTGAAGTCATGAAAAACATTTCCATATTATCTATGTTGCAAAAATATTTAAAAAACAACAAAAAGAAGAAAAGCAAATAAAGTTTTAAAAAATTTGTTTCAATCTGAATTCTGACTCCAAACTTTCTTTCTTTGGAGGTGGATCACATTTTTTTTATTACAAGTTCTTGGGAATTGGATCATTATATTGTTGAGAATAGCTAAATCATTCAGAGCTGACCATAGTAAAATATTGTCATTGCTGTGTACAATGTTCTCTTCAAGTTCACTTTGAATCAGTTCATCTGTTTGCCCAGATTTTTATAAAACTATCTTGTTCATCATTTCTTATCATACAATAGTATTTCATCACAATCATTTACTGTAACTTGTTTAGCCATTTCCCAAAGGATGGGCACCTTCTGGAGGATATTTTAGAGGTGATTCTCAGCTGAGCATGGATTGGGAGATCCCTTCCAACTGTGAGATGGAAGCAAAGAGGAAAGAAGAAGAATGACGGAAGGAAGGGAAGAGTAAGGAAGAGAGGAGAGGAGAAGTAGCAGAAAGATAATAAGAAGAGTAGGAGAAACAGAGTTGGGGGAAAGAAAATTGATGGAGATAGAGGGAAGAGAGCACAAAAGGAGAAATGGAATATGAAGAAAGAATGAGAAGGAAGGATGGAAGTAAATTAAGAGAAAGAGTAGAAGAAGAGAAAAGAGAAAAGCTTAGGACCCTGCATATGTGATTTTTTTCCTCAGGATGTGGCAAAAGATAAATCTCAACCAATCAGACCAAGATGTCAAGTAAGTCCCTTTAGGACATGAAAACTTAGCTCAACAACACCCTTAGTAACACCTTTGTTGGGTCAAGGCCTGGAAGGCCTGGCTCAGTGCAAAAGATCCTGGCCTCGTGAAGCTGGGCATATTAATGGTTCTCTCCTTTCCCTGCCACTTCAAGGAACTAGTCTTGCTTTGTTAATGCTACCTCCCAGGTTCCCACGCTTATGAAGCTATCATTCATAGTTTTGCCATACAGTGTAGTCCTACAATAGCCAAACTCATTGCTTTGAGAATCTCCAAGCTTCCCACTCTCCTTCCAGGAGCCTCCTGATAAAGGTCTCCTAGGACTCTGAAGCTAAAGTCAGTCTTCCATGAGGAGTCACAGAGACTCCCCAATCTAAGGTTCAAAAGTCAAATTCACAGAATAGTTCCCAGAATGCAGTAAGAGGCTGAGGAGCCAGTGAAATATGGGGACAATAGGCTCGGTTTTCACCTTGGCCCAATCTCAGAGCTTAGGTGCAGGCTCTGGCTCCTGATAATCAAATCTATGATTTGAACATTCAACTCAAATTAACAAGTATTTATTAAATACCCTTCAAGAAGCCTTTCCTGCTTCTCCAGTTGATGGTGTCCTCCAATCACTATGCCTTCATTATATATATATATATGTATATATATATATGTCTAGTATGTACTTATGACCAGAAGACCATAAATTTAGACTTGGTAAGAGCCAACTTAGAGACCATGTACTCTAGCACCCTTATTTTGCAGATGAGGAAAATAAGGCCCGGAGAAATTTTAGTGGCTTATTCTAAGTCATACAGAGAATAAGCAGCAGAGATAGATTATGAACCATATTTTTTTGTCTCTAGAATCAGCACTTTTTCCATGATACCATATTGGATACCATCCAAACTAGAATGTAAGCTCCTCTACAAGAGGTACTATCTCTTTCTGTCTTTGTTATCTCTAGCACTTAGCACTGTGCTTTGCACATAGTAGGGGCTAACAAGTATATATTGATTAACTAATTAGTTAGTAGTAGTCCAAGAAACAGATTTAAGTTGGTGGACATTTCAGTGAAGAGAACAAAGGTCCTTTACTTTGTGTCACAAACCATTTTGGTAATATGAGGCAGCCAGTGACTCCCCTGTGGGACCCCACTGTGAAGGTAGTGGATTTGCCTCAGAAAATGAATCCCATCATATACCCAACTATGCTGCCTCCATCAAGACTCTACTACTAAGTCTTAAGCAAAGCTAAGTATGCACTTATTATCTTTCTCCTCCCACTATGGTTCCAAACCTTGAAATCATCCTTGATTATTCTTTCTCCCTTACTTTCTCTTTTACTTACATATCCAATTGGTTGCCAAATTTTGTCATTTCTACCTCCACAGTTGCTTATACTCATTTCCTTCTCTGATCACATGGGCATCATACTAGTTCAGGATCTCATCACCTCTTACCTGGATCATTTCAATAGCCTCCTAATTGATCTCCCTAATTCAAGTTTCTTCCTGTTTTAGTCTCTCCTCTAAATGACTGCCAAAGTGATTTTCCTAAAGCACAGTTTTGGCCATGTCACTCACTTCCTCAGTCATACTTTCTTTCGCCCCTAAATTCATCTGAAAGTTAATGATCTTGTTCCAACTTAACTTTTCTAGTCTTATTACATAGTTCCACAATCTATACTGCAGTCTATGTGTTCTTCATTCCAGCCACACATACTGGTCTCCTCTCTGTTCCTCCCTGGTGACATTCCATTTCCAGTCTCTCTGAAATTGCACAGACTTTGCCTTATGCCTGAGATGCATTCTATTCTCACTTCAAATTTTTAGAATCTCTAGTCACCTTCAAAGCTTGGTACAAATGTTCCCTACTATATGCATACTGTCCACTGGACAGAACACTGGTCTTGGGGTGAGGAAGTTCAAATTTGGCCTTAAACACTTACTAGCAATAAACTTTGGGCAAGTGACTTAAATTCTATTTGCGCCAGTTTTCTTGTTTGCAAAATAAGGATAACAGCATCCACCTCCCAGGGTTGTTGTGAGGATCAAATAAGACAAAATTACAAAGCATTTAGCACAATGCCTGCATATAGTAAGCACTATATAAATGTTATTATTATTATTATCATCATTATTATAATTTGCTGACTTCTCCCCAGTGCCTAGTATTTCCCTCACTAATTGACTTTTCTTTATTTTTAATATATTAGATGCACATGTAGTTTCCCATTAATAAAATATATCCAATTGATTTTTTGAGTCCTTGTCCTCTAATGTCATCTAGGAACCCTTTGTCTATAAATGTAAAAATAAAATATATCGGATTACAAGCTAATTATATTGAAATATATGTATAAAAATAAAAAAACCCAACTTTCTTAGGTTAAGGAGCTCTGAAATATAAGCTTCTTGAATGCAGGAATTCTTTATTTTGGTGTTTCTATCTAGCAATCTAGCTTAGTGCCTAGTATGGAATAGGCGCTTAATAGATGATCATTGATTGGTCAAGTCCAACCAGCTTAATTGCCTGGACAGGAATTAGAGAGAGAAGTAGGAAGTAGAAAGTAGGAAGACTGCACTCTTGTGAGTAAAGCTGTAGTTTCTGGGTGTCCACAAGTTCTGAGGCTGTACCTAGAATATGTCCATCTCTTTTCATGTTGATCAGAGACCAGTAAGGATGGAGTAACTGGACATTGTTATCCAGGGTTATGGACTAGAGGAGGCTAGCATGTTCTGAGATTAGGGGCTGATGCTGAGCAGCAAAGAATTGATCCCTTTTCCTTCCTAAACCACCTTTAGGTCCAGGTCCCCATCCAACACAGTCATGGGAGGGTCAAAGCTCTCAAGACCCAGGCTTGGCCTTCCCTCAGGAAAAGAGACTAAAGGGCAGGCAGAGGAGTCTGGCCTCCAGCCAGTAGGCTACAAAGCCACTCTCTGTACTACTTATACTGAGGCTGTTTCTCTTCTTGGCCAAAGCAGAGCAAGTCTGGAATCGACCCAGCACTCCCCAGGCTCCTGTCCCTTCACTTATTCTCTGGGTTGCTCAATTCCTTTTAAGACACAAATTGATTGGGATAATTCTTGCTTTAACTACAATTGCCACGGAAGGAGAAAAACCACTCTGTACTCAGACTGTGGATTCCGGCGACAACTGTGAGCCACAGAGTCACAGGGAAATGGCCAGAAAATGGATTCGAAATTGAAGCCTCGTATAATAATGTAATTACTGCCCGGGCTCTGAGTGCTGTTAGAACAGGGGCCTCCTGCTGCCCTGAGAACTCTGGGGGCAGTGCCTGGATACAGGAAGAGCAGAAGCTGCTGCTTACATCCCCCATCCTTGACTCCTTCTGAGAGCACCATTATGTGCCGCAGAGAGTGCAGGGAGGGAAAGCGAAAGGGAGAGGGGGAACAAAGGAGCAGAAGGAAAGAAAAAAGAGAAAGAGGGTAACTGATATCTCATTGTGGCTGAGGATCCCTGCCCCCAGTCTTGGATGGGACGAAGATAGGTGTGTTGATGCTAGCTGCGGCTTTGCCAGAATCTTCCTTGTCCATTAGCACCAATCCATCTATCAGTTAATCAATCAGCAAATCTGTATTAGACACCTGTTATGTGCCAGGTACTCTATGAGGTGTTAGGATATAAAAACATAAAAAGTTTTTCCTCTCAAGAAGTTTCAACTGGGATCCAGGATGACTAAGTGATTTGCCTATGTTCACACATCTAATGCATTTCAGGGATTCAGGTTTTTGCTGACTGAAAGCTTACCATATTATGCACCAATATGGGTTCTTTCCAAATAATTGCAATAGTGTTGGGGAGTTCATTACTTTCCAAGGCAGCCCATTCCACTCTGGGACAAGTAAAATTATTCAATTTTTTTTCTATACGGAGAGGTAGTATGTTCATAGATATGTACAAAATAAATACAAAGTAATTTTAAAGGGAATTTTAGCCTGGCAGAAATCAGGAAAGGTTCCATGTAGAAGGTGGCATTTGAGCTGATATATTACAGGATCTAAGGTTCTTAAGTTTAGGAGAGGCCAAACAAATATTGGCTAGAACACATTTTCTTTCTTTCTTTTTTTTTTAAGCTTTTTATTTTCAAAACACATGCATGGATAATCCTCAACATTCATTCTTGCACAAGAATGTTCCAAATTTCTTCCCTCCCTTCCCCCATCCCCTCCTCTGGAGAGCAAGCAATTCAATATATAAATTATGTGCAATTCCTCCATACATATTTCCATAATTATCGTGCTGCACAAGAAATCTCAGATCAAAAAGGAAAATAAAAGGAGAAAGAAAGCAAAATGCAAGCAAACAACAACAAAAAAGTGAAAATGCTAGGTTGTGATTCACACTCAGTTCCCACAGTCCTCTCTCTGGGTGCAAATGGCTCTCTTCATCATAAGATTTTTGAAACTGACCTGAATCATTTCATTGTTGAGAAGAGCTATGTCCATCAGAATTAATCATCATATAATCTTGTTGTTGCCATGTACAATGATCTTTTGGTTCTACACAGTTCACTTAGCATCAGTTCATGTAAGTCTCTCCAGGCCTTTCTGAAACCATCCTGCTGATCATTTCTTATAGAATAATAATATCTCATAATATTCATATTCTATAACTTATTCAGCCATTCTCCAATTGATGGGCATCCACTCAGTTTTCAGTTTCTTGCTACTACAAAAAGGACTGTCATAAACATTTTTTCACATGTGGATCCCTTTCCCTCCTTTAAGATCTCTTTGGAATACAAGTCCAGCAGAAACATTGCTGGATCAAAAGGTATGCACAATTTTTTTTTTTGCTTTTTTGATGAGGCAATTGGGGTTAAGTGACTTGCCCCAGGGTCACACAGCTAGGGAATGTTAAAGGTATGCACAATTTGATAGCCTTTTGGGCATAGTAGAACACAGTTTCTTAAACTGTTGTTAATAATAACAATATTATATTTTATTAAACAACTTTTTTAAAAATAAATTTCTTTATGATTTCTTATCAGTAAGAGTTTGATTTGTATACATACATACACACACATACACATATATACACATACATATATATCTGGGATCGTGTAAAATTTCTTGGATAAAAGGAGATCTATCTTCATTCTACCCAAGACAAGGAGCAGGAATCCATGGCCAGAATGAGATATTAGTTATCCTCTTTCTCTTTTTTCTTTCCTTCCACTCCTTTATCCCCATCTCTCCTTTTCCCTTCCTCTCCCTTAAAAGATTAAGAAGCCCTGGAATAGAACATAAATTCCTTGAGGGCAGGAAATTTATTTTCTCTGTCTTTCTCTAGAGCTTAACATGACACCTTGTACATAGTAGGGGGCTTAAGAATTGAATTCAGTTGGAGACACTGTGCCAATTTACCAAGGCAAAGGTGATAAACGTGGAATCAGAGGCTCTGGATTTGAATCCTATCTCTTTGTGTCCCTTGTGTAAATTTGGTCAAGTCACTCTTCTCACCTATAAAATGAAGGGGTGGTGCCACATGCCCCTTAAGGTCCTTTCTACCATAAAGTTTATGATCCTATAAATTGAATTGAATCTGGTTCAACCTGTATATGAACAGCATCCCCCAAGAGGAAACGTCCATCCTTCATTTGAAGACTTCCCGTGATTTAACAGGGTTTAAGTAACTGCCAAATGCCTTTGAAGTCAAAGAGTGGCAATTATATCAGTCAGTGATATGAAGGATGGGTTAGATAGTGTAGACACTGGAGGGAAAGAGTCCATTTGCAGGAGGCTTCTGCAATAGTCCAGGTGAAAGGTAAATATCCTAGGATACTATTAGAGTTGTGGTGGTGGGAGTAGAAAGGAGGGAGGGGATGTGAGAGAGATTGTGAGCACAAAATTGACAAGACTTACCCATAATCATGGCTGCCATCTGTGAAACATCATGGGACATCATTATATACATGATCTCATTTGAGCTTCCTACCTAATGGCAGCTAGGTGGCATGGATAGCATGGGTTTGTGCCAGGGTGACTGCACATGGCCAAAATTGCATAAGCATTTTAAGGGTATAGACAATTAAAAACCTTTGTTGTCAAATGATGATTTAAGTGGCTAGGTGGTTCAGTAGATAGAGTCCTGGTCCTGGATTCAGGAAAACTTGAATTCAAATCTAGCCTCAGATATATAGTTGCTTTGTGAACCTGGGCAGCTTATTAAGTGGCCTTAAACTAAGGTTAAAGAGCTGAGTATGGTAAGATGTAGCAAAAGGGCCATATAAGATTTCATTGTGGCAGAGAAATTCTGCTTTGGCAAGTTTTATTATCTCTGTGGCTTTCCCCTGAGAGTCTATGTTTCCTGATGTTATAGCTATCCCTGGGAATGGCTTGATCATTGGACTGTGTGCTGTGAGCTTCCTGAGATCTTTGGCATAGAGAACAGAAAAGGACTAGAAAGTGATGGTTCTACATAACCTGCTTAGTGACAGCTTTGTCACTGGAAACCCCTTATAAATCTTTCCCTTTTCTCTTAGGGTAGCATATGCCTGTAGCTCTGGGATCTTGATGCCTCAGTCCTGCTGAAGTTCAATATTCTGACTAATTTCTCTCCATTACAGCTTGTGACCAACTGGCCCTGGGGGTCGTAGCCATTTTTGGACCTTCCCAGGGCTCTTGCACCAATGCAGTCCAGTCTATCTGCAATGCCCTGGAAGTGCCCCACATCCAACTACGCTGGAAACACCATCCCTTGGATAACAAAGACACCTTTTATGTGAATCTCTACCCTGACTACGCATCCCTCAGCCATGCCATCCTTGATCTTGTCCAGTATCTGAAATGGCGGTCAGCGACTGTGGTGTATGATGACAGCACAGGTAGGTGCCAGTGTAGAGGGATTGCAGGGAATGGCCCAAAATCCCTAGACCTCACAACAAAAATGTAAGCCAACTCATGTTCCCAAAGGGTCAAACCCAAGAGATTTAGTCCATGGTTACTTCTATTCCTTCCAGGCAGAGATCCCACAGGGCAGTCCTTCTCCCCAGTCCATCCATCCCCAGCCACCCTACTGACAAGCCCTCCAATGCCAGGCTTCTGGGAGAAAGTGTTGTAAAAATCACCTTCCCCTCAGAAGTCATGGAAGTGACCTCTCCAATAAAAGCATGTTGCATTGAGACTGGCAGGGACAAATGTTTCTGGCTCTGACTTTCAATACCTGTGTGCCCCTGGACAAATGATTTGATTTCTCTGATTGTCTCTTTCCTCCTTTATTAAATACAATAATACTGGAACAGCAGAGTTCACTAGGACTGAGATGAAGAAAGAGCTTTTAAATTCCCTGTAGAAATATAAATTATTTCCTTAATGTCATCTCTAGGCAACATTTGCTTATTTCTTCTCTATCCATCTATCAAAGTTCCTCTATGAAGCTTTCTCTGATAACCCCAAGTCCATTTTCTGAACTCCTGCTGCACTTCTAACTTGGATTCAAAGGGAGAAGATCTGACTGCAAATACTTGCTCTCTGATTTATTAATTGTGTGAGTTTGGATCGGTCACCTGGGACCAAGTGGGCCTACCTGCTCCTCAGTTTCCTCCATTGTAAAGTAAGGGACAGAAACTAGGTGATCTCCAAGGTCTCTGAGTATATGCCACTTACCTCTCACTGAAAGTCCTAGAGTCAGCATATTAGAGTCAGGAGTCAGGTCTCTCTTTTCCCTTTGTCAGATCCCAGCACCCCCAGATATATTTATCCTTTGTGACTCTTGTCCATACTCTCTCAGAAATTATAGGAGACCCACACCCTCATGATGTTAAAAAAAGCCAGAGATTTTGGCAGAGGTAGGAAATCACAGGTATTTTACACCAAAAGCATTTTGTTATTGTTATTACTGAGTCATTTCACTCATGTCCAACTCTTTGTTATGCTATTTTGGATCTTGTTGGCAGAGATACTGGAGTGGTTTGCCACTTTCATCTCCAACTTATTTTACAGATTAGAAAACTGAGGCAAGCAAGGTTAAGTGACTTGCCTAGAATCACACAGCTATTAAGTGTCTGACCCTCAAGTCTAGCAGGGTACTTTATCCACTGTGCTACTAGCTTCCTCCTCAAAGATCTTAGAGCATTTTAAAATTAAGATTAAAATAGCTTTAGTAGCTTGAAACTGCACTAAGACATTTGGGATGCTTTGTGTTATTCCAGGCTTGGTTGAGATGTTGATTTGCTGAATTTTTCTCCCTTTCTCTTTTTGATTTTATATTCTTATTTGTAAAAGGTGGACTTCTGGGAGGGGAGGAAAAGTTGGGAAGGCTATTTTGAGGAATGTAGATAATATAATATGTAAAATATATTTATATAACACATTAACTGTATTGTATGACATTAAATAATTTATTAAATATATTAATAAAATATTTCTGTTTAAACTAGATAGGTAGGTATATCTCTAAAAAATTGAGGAGTTTTTACAAAGAGTTCTAGAAGAAAGTCCCTAATATGTTGGTTGGTTTTTCTATAAATAGTTGATTAGAAGATCTTGTATATAATAGGTAATCAATATATATTAATTGCTCAATTAGAGCTAGAGAATGTTAAAACTGGGAGGTAATTTAGAAATAATTTAGACTGTTACCTTCATTTTACTGATGGGGAAACTGAGGTGCAGGGAGGAGGAGGCACTTTACTAAGGCTAAACAGTGAGAGTCAATATCTTAATGCAAATCAGACCCTAGCTTTCCTGAATCCTGGTCCCAAACTCTTTCCACCACACCAGTGATTGATTCTTCAACTTAAATTGTTCTCTTCAGTTGCCTTCAGTTGCAGTCAGGAAGCAGCTTCCTGTCACCACAGGCCCTCAGGTGATATGTAAATGCCGCAAGCACCTTTGCTAAGAATGAGAAGTTCAATCCAAAAAGAATTTGATAACAAGAAAAAGGATGATCAGAAAAGCTTAGAACTAGAAGGGAATATAGAGATCAAATTAGTCCAAAGCTCTGATTTTGCACTTGAGGCACAATTAAGACCAAGAAAGTTTGAGGGACTTTTCCAAAATCATGCAGGAAGTAGGAGGGCTGAGATTTGGAAAAAATCTGCTAAGGGAAGGATTTTTCCACCAACTATATCACAACCTACTACTGATGGTCCTTTTTCAGGGTAAATACTGAATTTTTAAACTCAAAATTTCTTTCTCCCACTTCCAATATTTGCATCTTTCTAATGACTAAGTGGTATAACACATAGAACACTGGGCTTGAACTCAAGAAGATCAAAGTTCAAATTTAGCCTCAGACATTTTCTAGTTTCATCCTGAGCAAGTTACTTAACTTCTTGTCTCAGAGGTTAAATAGCTCTTCTTCTTTTCCTAAACTGTAAAATGGGCATAATAGTGCCTGCTTTTCAGCATTGTTATAAGGATCAAATGAGATAATATTTGTAAAATATCTAACACAATTCCTGATACATTGTAGGCACTTGAGAAATGTTTCTTCCCTTCTCTTCCTTTCCAAAAGCACTTTGAAGTTATGGAAAATAACCTTTTCTCCCCATGCCTTTCTCTTCAAAACTCCTATCCTCTAATCCTTCACCATTATATACATTATAATATTATATTACATCATATTGTAATGCTAGAATAGAATAGAAACATAGATTTACTTCTGTGAGTGAATTCGGAGACCAGTTAGTCTAATATCTCATTATACTGTTAGGAAACTTATCAAGGCCACACAAATCCAATGTTCATTCCTCTCCTTCCCCACCCCCTACCCAAGCTAGACTATAAATGGGCCAATTCTCCATTCTAAGGAAAGAGATCCAGGCCAACTTTACTTCTGTCAACCTTGGTGGTGGTGGGGAGGGAAACCTAAGAACTAAGGACCTCTAAATACTCTAATGACCAGGTCAGAATAGTAAGCTGGGGCCAGGTTCTAAAGGGTCTTTAATGCCAGGATCAGACTTTTATTTTAATATTTTTTATTTTATTTATTTTATATAATTAATTTATTTTAATAATTTTAATAAGAATAATGTTATATTTATCTAGCAAATTTTTAGTGTAGTTTTGATCCATTAAAATGTAAACTGCATGAAGCTTTTGAGAAACTGTATAGCATGGTGAGGTGCAAAGAGGTCAACTCATTGATCCATACAACAACCCTGGGAGACAGGTGCAATAATCATCCTAATTTTCTATATGAGGAAGCAGAAACTGAATGATCTGCCCAGGATTGTATAGCTAGTAAATGTCTAAGTAGGATTTCTTCCCGAATTTGATCTGGTATTATATCAGCTGCACCATCTAGTTACCCATTATTGTATTTTTGTAGTGCTTACTTTATAAATGTTACGTTACTTGGTCATTATAACAATGCTTTGAGATAGGTGCTGTTTTTATCCCCATTTTACTGATACAGAAACTGAGGCAGGCAGCAGTTAAATGATTTGTCCAGAGTCACACAGCTAATTAGTATATGAAACTGGATTTGAACTCAGATCTTCCTGAAGCTGGGTCAGATGCTCCTTATGCCTTCAGAGGTCATTGAGTCCAACTCCCTCATTTTACAGGTGAGAAAAATGAGGTCCATACAGGTTGTTATTTTATCAGGTTGACAGAGTTAGTAAGTGGCAGATCTGAGACAAGATCCTGAGTCCTCTGGGATGAGTCAAACATGCCCAGAGCATTGATTCTGGAAGGATGATGATGCCATGACCCAAAATGAGGAAATCAGGATAGCTTGTGGTAAAGACAAGTTCAATTCGGAGGATGGAAGAAAAAGCAGCAGCAGCAGCAGCAGAAGAAGAAGAAGAAGAAGAATAACAACAACAACAACAACAACAACAACAACATTTTGTTTTAAAGTTTACAAGGAGCTATATAATTATTATTTCATTTGATCTTTACAACAACCCTGGAACATAGATGCTACTATATCCTCATTTTAGAGATGAGGACATTGAGGCAGACTGAGGTTAAGTTATTTGCCTAGGATCACACCTCTAGGAAGTGGCTGAGACAGAATTCAAATCTGGATCTTCCTGAATCCAAATCCAGTATTATATCCACAGAGCCACTTACCTACTTCAGGTTTAACCCAACAGAGTCAAATTATAATATTGAGAGACAAAGAGACAGAGAGATAGGAAGAGAGACAGAGAAAGCCAGAGAGATAGGGAAAGAGACAGCGAGAAGAGAGAGACAGACAGACAGACAGACACAGAGACACAGAGAAAGTCAGAGAGGTAGGGAGAAAGATAGAGACAGAAGAGATAGACATAGAGATGCACAGAGAGAGGAAAAAGACATAGACAGAGAGACACAGAGAGGAGAAAGACGAAAAGACAAAGACACAAAGAGACAGAGACAGAGATAGACATAGAGATAGAGACTGACAAACAGAGAGACACATAGACAGTCACACACACACACACACACACACACACACACACACACACACATACACACACAGCAGCAGCAGCAGCAGCAGCAGCAGCACTGTCCAGCAAGGCATTCTATGGGTCAGTGATTGCAGACACTTCAGATCTGGAAGAGACTTTCAAGACTAGCCTCTTCTGTAGGTTTTGCCAAATGCTGCACAGACTTCATCTTATTTGAGACTCAGAACTCTGTGAGGTAGTCCCTGTAACTCTTATCATAATACCCATTTAACAGTTTAAGAGACTGAAGTCCAGGAAAGCCCAATGGATTTGCCTAAGTCTACTGCTCAAGGAGCAGAGCAGGGATTTAGATGTAGCTTCTGGACTGCCTCACACTGGTTCTTCAGGAAAGTTATGGAGCTGGGAAAGTTACAGGCTCCTTGCCACCGAGTTTGTCCCTTCTGTGTGGGTTTGCTGTTTTTGTTGTTGCAGTAGATTTACTCTCCTAATCATCTCTGTGCATAGATTTCCCCAACCCACCTAAAGCTTACAAGAGGATGGAGGGAAGTGACTCAGAAGTATCCTGGGTAGCAAGAGGAAGCTGGCACAGTGTGAGGGAAGAAGCTGAAGGCTGGGAGTCAGGAAAGCTCATTTCAGTACAGCCTTAATAATGCCATTTACTAGCTGTGTGATGTTCGACCAGACATGTGATTTCTAGATATTGGTTTCTTGAAAAAATAAAGGGGTTAGATTAGGTGGTCTGAGGCTCCTATAGGCTGTGATGAATTATGAGTCTGAATTTATGAGATAAAGGGGTTAGATTAGGTGGTCTGAGGCTCCTATAGGCTGTGATGAATTATGAGTCTGAATTTATGAGATAAAAGGGTTGTGGTCTCATCCGGAGGCCTAGATTCAAAGCCCAGCCTTGCCACTTACAGACAGTAATCCCAGGTATATCAATTCAGGCAACTAAACCTCACTTCTCTTATTTGTAAAATGGGCAGAAAACCTGTCATCTCTGGCTCACAGGGCCATTAGGGGCTTACAGAGGGTGTGAAATGTGAAAAGCATTTCACAGATAACCAAAATTCACTGCAGATAGTCTATTTTGAGAATTGGCTTAAAGATATAACCAGGAAGGAAATTTCAGTACTGATAGTCTAGGAAAACAGTTCTGTTGCTCCCTCCCATCCCCCTCTTCTCTGCTTTTACTACAGAGAGGCAGGCAATGCCCCGGCATTCTCCAGGGATATACTGATGGGAAACAGGTTTGACATTTCCTGTTGGAGAATGTGGGTCACAATACACCAGGTTCAAGCTGTATGTGGCTTGACAAGGAGAGACTTCTGCAGCTTGTCAGGGGCCCATTCACCTAGGTTGTGGCTTCCCAGATGCCTAGCCCTTCCCCAAGTAATGAAGTGGGTGCCATGAACTGGACTGGGAGACAGGAGGGCTGCATCTTCAAATAGCATCTTGAGCACTCTTTCCCCCAATAGGCTTTATTTGTAAGCAGACATATATGGACACAAGTAAAAGATCAGGAAGGCAAAACCCACAATACCAGCAATGAGTGTCAAGATTAAATAGAATTTACAACAAAGTTGATCTGACACATCTTACATAATGTCAAAATTGGAATACCTGTGAGGGAAGCAGCCTGATGTAAGGGGAGACACACCAGACCCAGAGTTAGGGGACTTTTGGTCCAAATGACAGTTTGACTGTTTATGGCCAGTGTCATTTAGTTGCAAGTCATTTAATTTCTCTGAGGTTCAGAATGAGGGAATTGACTCAGTTCAGTTTAAAAAGTAATAGCTAGGAGGCACCAATAATAACAAAATTAATTAATTAATCAATTAATTATTACTGATAATTATAGAGAATGCTAGACTTGGAGTCAAGAAGACCTGGTTTCAAATCCTACCTTAAACACCTATTAGTAGTATGAGCATGACCTTTCTCTGCATTGGTGTTCTAGGTTAAAGTAGTATATAGGGATCTGGAATTAGGAAGGCTTGGATTCCAATATTGCTGTGTGACATGGGTTGAGCCATTTCACCTTTTCATGCCTCTGTTTGTTCATATACAAAAGGTTGGAGATGGACTCTACTAAGGCGCTTTCTGGTTCTTAGTCTACCAAAAAACTGGGTGACCCATGTGGTCCTATTGCACTTAATTTGTGCTCTTCATCCAACTTTCTCATTTTCAGATGTCGCCAAGTCAGAAAGATACTTTTGAAAAGTCACACATCAATTTAGTGGCAGAACCAGGGCCACTGGCTCTCAGAGTTCTAGATCTAGTTCTAGAGAATTTCCCATTTCTCTGACATATTTCTCTTCCCAACAGGAAGTTCATCTGACCTAAGGAGGCCATTTATCTTTGGGAAGTCTTGGGGCTGGTGACTAGGAGGTTGAATTTCTCTAAAAGTTTAAGGGAGGAAAACAAGAGTCCAGCATATTCACAAACACTGGGTTTTCAGTTGTCTGGATGGGAGTCTGGGCTACCTAGAGCAGCTCATAACCCACAAGTCCACACCAACTCCTTTTCCCAGAAACCAACCAGCCTCCTTAAATCTAGTCTGTTCAGCCTGAGTTTTCAGACTCCCCTCATGAGTTTCTGTTGTACAGGGATAGGGATGCACTTACCTTCAGAAGTCTGAACCCCAGGATTAGTCAGGCATTATTCCCAGCAAGTATGGGGCATAGCTGGGGAGGTGAAGGGTACATAGAATCAGAAAACATCTTTAGGTAGTAACTTGGTGTGTGTGTGTCTGTGTGTGTGTGTGTGTGTGTCTGTGTGTGTGTGTGTGTGTGTGTGTGTGTGTGTGTGCACTGCTTGACCTCCCCTCCCCAAAGGCCTCATCCGGCTGCAGGAACTTATCATGGCCCCATCGCGCTACAATATCCGTCTGAAGATCCGCCAGCTCCCCATCGACTCAGATGACTCCCGGCCCCTGCTCAAGGAAATGAAGAGAGGCCGAGAATTCCGCATCATCTTTGACTGTAGTCACACTATGGCTGCCCAGATCCTCAAGCAGGTAAGTACAGGTGGGCAGATATGCTCTCCTTCTCTTCCCTCCTTCCCTGCTCCTCCACATCCTCTATTCTCCTTCCCCTACTTCCTCCTCCACCTCTTTCTTCTATTTTTCCATTCTTTTCTCCTCCACTCTCCCTCTCCTCTTTTCCTTCAGTCTCCTCCTCCACCCACCCCCCACTCCTGTTCTCTTTCCTCCGCCTCCAGCCTCCATTGAGCTCCTATCAGAGCATGGCAGCATAGAGTGGCAGAGAGCTGTTCGTGCCCTCTGGGGATGACACACAAGTGCAGGCTTACTCTGAAACAGAGATCATTGAACAAGTCCCAGATGAGGTCAGGAAGAAGGAGCTCAGAATGCAGTCTGAAGGATGGATTCACAAGTATATCACATGAGGGTTGGGCTTGGGAGATGGAGGTGGGGGGAAGTAGAAGAAATTTTCTAGAGATCCCATTTTTACTGAGCTAGATCTGACAGGGGATGGAGAGTCCTGGCTGGGCTTCCCCCATCCCACCAAACTCCCTTACTATACCTAGCAGGTAGTCTGAGCTGTTGCAAGAGAACACTCAAAGTATTGGGTGGGAGTAGGGGGCAAAGGAGGAGTTTAGGACTCTGTGTTCAGGAGAAGAGGCAAATAGAGTAAAGGTAAATAGAGTAAAAGGCCCCTTTAAACTTAGGCACATACTGACCAAAGGTGGCCCCTACCTAGGATAAGCAACTCTTCCCCACAATGCCCCAAGACATCTTGCAACTGGGCAACAGGAGTCAGCTATCCCAGTCCTGGTAGCAAAAATTGTCCACCTGCAAAATTAAAGCATTATGGGGATGGAAGGGTGGAGGGTACCTCAGAGTGCCTCCCTCTTGTCCAGAATAAGGGGCCACAGAGGGAAGGAGAAATATGGGGTTTGCTGGGCAGCCTGCATATACCGACCCCCAAAGTGACTCACTCCCTCCTGCCTGCGATTAAATCCCGCCGGCTGTCCTCGCTTATTATGTGCTTTATTATAGTTTATTGTACCATCTGCTTGACTCATCTCAGGCAAAGGCTGAGGGAGGGGCGTGGGGAATGAATGGCTTTCTGAGATTGGATGGGGTTTCTTTTCAGGACACAGTCGCAGCATGGTGTACACATGGAAGCAGGCCAGCCACTGCCACCAGTCCAAGAAATAAAATAGCAAAATGGCCTCAAACCCCCCTCAGCGGGTGCAGCCGAACAAACAGCAAACGCTCTGATTTGGACCAGTGCATGTTTTAAAAGGCAATTATATTGTCCCAGAAAAATCTCTGTATTTATTAGGAAAACTTCCACCTTGGGCTGGACAGGGTTCTGCAGGGCAGGTGAAAGGAGAAGGAGTGATGGAACAGAGCCCAGAAAGAAGGAAAGAGGAATTAGACCCCCACACTCTCACTTTACTCAGGCGGGAAGGGGGCCAGATAAAAAGCTATGCTTTGAGAAGGGAGGAATCTATGACACAAAGCCCAATCCCAAGAGATGAAGGAGGGGCCACAACATAAAACACCACAGAAGGGACTCCTGACACAAAGCCTTAACTAAGAGGGAAGGAACCCAGGTATACAATCCAACTCCAGGACAGAGGAAAGTTGTCCAGTATACATAGACCAAGCCCATGCAGAAAGGAGGGGAACCTGAACCTATGGCCTAAACACCTCCTATTTGGCTCCTGGCAGTGGATAAGAAGAGGCTTACCACTTCCAGGAGCTCAGGGTCAAGGCCTAACAAGGAGAGTAGAAACATCCTAAGGAAGAAAGTATGTATTGGGCCATAGGTTCAGACTTCCCTTTCTTACCTGGGGTTGTTGCTTTATTATCAAGTTGGGTCCTCAATTCATCACAGGTATTCCAGGTCTCAGCTCAAGGAAGTATGAGCTTTAACAACTCTAGGGAGAAACTTGCTGTTAGGCTGCCCCAGTGGTCAGCTCTCAGAACTGAATTGAATTCTGTCTTCCTTCCCCACTCCCAATCCTTATTCTGCCCTTGGAGGCCAAGTAAAACAAATCTTGCACATGACATACTTTCAGACCCTAAAAGAAAGTTACATGACTTTCCCAAGTTTTCTCTTCTCCTAGCTAACCACCCTCAATTGCTTCCATCAATTCTCATTTGCCAAGATATCCAATCTTCTTCCATCTTTGTAAGCATTGTCTGTACAAGTTCCAGCTTGTCAGTATTTTGATTTTTCAGTAGATATGGGATATTATCTGCATGGGTATTTTCTCCATAGACTTCCTTTATATTCTCTCAACCATATGGCTGGCAATGTAATATTCTTTGACACTCCTCTAGATCACTTAATGTGTGGACTCCAATGGAGTAGCTTGTCAATTTCCTTCATAAAATATGGTCCCTTAGAACTGGACATAACAATACAAATGTGTCTTACAAGTTCAGTGGTACTCCTGTTTCCCTCACCTGGACATTAGTTTTCTATTAATGTGGCCTAAAATTGGTAGTTGATTTTTGGGTCTGCCATGCTGCAATGTGATGGCAGACTTATGGATGAACTGTATGTTTACTGTGTCAAAAACCTAGCTTAGGTCAGCAGGATTCACCACCTAGTTGATTCCTGTGTAATAAATATTTTGGCTAAAGAATCTTGTGAAGAAGACTGTGATTTACATCATTTCCTGGCTAACTATCCCCAGTTGCTTCTTTGATTTTCATATACCAAAGTATCTAATCTTTGCTCCATATTTGTCATCATCCTTTGGAAAAGTTCCAGCTTGTCAGAACTTGTCAGTGGAGAGAGTGCCCCCAAACATAATCCTTCAAGTCCCAAAGAATATGTCATACTATTGACTCATTGAGCTTTTGGTCACCAACTTCCCATATCTGTTTTTTCAATGATCTGTCTAGCTCACTGAAGGGGTTGCCTATAACTTAATAATAATTGGGGCAGAGATCCCACTTATCCAAGTAAACAGTCTTGCTACTGAGGAAAAGAGGATTGGTGGAGGACAGATTTTCTTTTTCCTTATTTGTCTTTTTCAATCAAGCATTTTTTCTCTCCACATCTTTATCCTCCCCAAGGAAAAAAAGGAAATGGAAATCATTGTAATAAATAAGCATAATGAAAGCAAAACAAATCTCCCTTGGCCATATTTAAAAATGTATGTCTTATTCTGCATATTTGTCCATCATCTCTTTGTCAGGTTGTTTTTTATGGTATTGGTCCTTTGGAATCATGGCTGATCACTGATTGGTCAGAATTATTAAGTCTTTCATAATCTTTCAGTGCTACAATATTGCTAGTATATATTGTTATACAATGTGATATAATAGCATACAGCAATGTTATATGTAAATAGCATTATATATATTATATACAATGTAACAAGTATGAATTATTCTGGATTTATTTCACTTCATTTTGCCTCAGTCCATATATGTCTTCCCAGGTTTCTCTGACATTATATTTTTATGGCATAGTAGTATTTTATTACAATCCCATATCACAATTTGGTTAGCCATTTCCTCATGATATACCTATTTAGTTTCCAGTTCTTTGCCACCATGAAAAAGTGGTGCTTTAAATATCTTTGTACATAAAGGATCTTTTCCTTTAAAAAAATCTAGCATATGGGCTTAGTCAAAACCTATGTACATTTTGGAACATTGGAGGTATAATTCCAAATATTTTTCCAGAGATAAAGAGGATTCAGAGACTAGATTTCCCATTTGGATCATCTACACTAACCCAGTGTTCCAAGCTCATGAAATGGTAAAATGTGAGATTGAAGGGACCTTGGAAATCACAAATCATAGATTTAGGGCTGAAAAGGAACTTAGAGCCAATCTAGTTTAACTCACTCATTTTACAGAGGAGAAACTTAGATACAGAGAAGATAAGGGAAATGTCCCGGATCATATGGGTGGCAAAAATGAGACTGGAATACGTTCTCCAGATTCTGTGTCCCTATTCTCCTTCTTTGCATGCATAAACTTGGACAAATAAAAGTTGAGTGTAGGGAGAAGGTGGGGAGACTGGAGGTAGGTTCTCTACAGCAGAGAGGGGAAAAGATGAGATAAGTGGAAGTCCCATCCATTCATCTCCCATTAGAGTAGGCTAAGCAATGATAGCAGCCAATGAGAGGAGACATGTCTCTCCACTTTGCTGAAGCCTCCCTACTATTGGATAATTGACTACCACAGGTCATATCTAGGTCAGAGAATTGAGCTGGAAATGAAATCTTCCTTCCATTAGACGCACATTGAGGTTCTATGCAATTCCCCAAAGCTCCAAGGCCCTTTTCCTTTTGCAAGAGAAGCTAGCTCATCTCTATCCCAGACAACTTGGTCTGAATGATTGATAGAAATTCAGAGCAAGAAGGGACTTTAGAGGTCTCTAATATCACCTTATTCCTCATGCAGAAATCCCTTATGAGCCTACCTTATATCAGATCATTTAGGTTTTTGCTATTGTTGTTGTTGGTCTTTCATTCTAGAAGAGGGTCAATAGTATCAGGAGGAAGATGTCTTGATTTGCAAGTAAATTAGATTTAAGTGATACAGAGCTGTGCAAAGTCATCAGTCTCACTCTTTCCTCCAGAGTCATCAGAGTTCAGGGGCAAGATATAAGTCAGGATGATTGGTCTTTCCCAGGTCTCAGTTTGCCTGAGGCAACATTCATTCAATGATTAAAGGCTAGGTATGAATTGAGGCAAAAGATGGCTTAGTTTGCCTTCCCAAAAGATACACTCTGTTAGGGGAAGACCCTCAGAGTTTCAGGCCAGAACAGGAATATCCAAGAATGCCTATAAGGATGAGTTACTTAGTACACATGAAGCAGTACATTCCATTTTCTGGACAGCTCTGATTGGAAGTTTTTCTTTATACAGGGTGTACCAAAGTCTTAATGCAATTTTAAGGGTTGATAGCTTAAAACTGCACTTAAACTTTTGGGACACCCTGTGTAGAACCAAAATCTGTTACTCTGCAACTTATATTTATTAATTCTTACAATACTCCTTACAGGAGTATTTCCATTCAAGCAGAAAAAGTCAAATATCCCTCTTCCCCATGAAAGCCCTTCCTATGCTAAAAGCTTCTATCATGTTTTCCCTTGCTTTCTTTTCTCAAGACTAAATGTTGCCTAATTCCTTCATTCATTTCTCATATGTCACAGTCTCTAGTGGACCATCCTAGTCACCTTTTTCTGCACACCCTCCATCTTGTCAATGTCTTTCTTTAAATGCAGTATTTCAAAGACAAGATATAAATTTCAAGTGTGTCTGACCACAGGAAACAACAGAAAGATCATCACCTTCTTTGTTTTAGGTGTTAATGCTGCCATCAATGCAATTTAAAATTTTGACCAATTGTGCTTTGGGCTCTATAGTGAGTGCCCAGTAGTGAACAAATATCAATATTTTCCTTCTTTCTGTTTTAGAGCTCATTAATCCCTCCCCAGGACATGGGCCCAGATGGGGAAGCATCTCTAATTACAGATGGGTTGGACAAAGAGTTTCAAACTATTGGCTAAAAAGAATTGGAATATCTGTGTATTTCTTTTATTCATTCATAGTCTGTCTCTGGGAACTGCATAACTTATGCATCATGACTGACAGCATCTTGAATCTGTTTTATTGGTTTTGTATATTGGTGGAAAGGATAAAGTATCAGGTAAACTAGGCCCTAGTTCTGACTGCCAGAAGGTAGAGGTCACAGAATCATGAGAATCCCAGAGCAGGAACGATCCTCAGAAATAATTGAGATCAATTTGTACCTAAGTACAAATCCCTATTCAGCATCCCCAAACAATGAGAGGTGATATGTCTCTCCATTTTGCTGTCTCTTTTCAAGTATTTCTTATGAGGAAGAACTAATTACTCAACAGTGATTTAGATTCCTTCCAGATATATCTTAAAATTACACATTATATATATATATACATATATATATATGCATACATATATATATATGTACACATATGTGTGTATAAAACATATTTGGAGGGAGACAGACAGAGGAACAGAATAAGAAGGCTGAGCCGGGAGTCTTCTTAAAATGCCAAAAGGGGTGCTTTACAACTCAGTCTAGCACTCCAGTGCTCCAATCAGTTGGCAAAAGGGAACTGAGGGTACTGACGAGATGTGAATTTCATAGCTGTGATAATATGGAAGAATGGGAAGTTTCCTGATGAAGAGATTTCTTAGGGACATGATAGAGTCAAGTAAAAAGGGTGAACCTGGTGGGACATAAAAGAGATGACTTTCATCAGAATCCTCTTTGAATGGGGGCCTTGGAAAGACTTTTCTATTCCATCCTTCAGTTCTACAATCCTTCAATCAGAGGGCCAGAATGTACTGAGTATACTAGATAAATGAGTACCATTACTAACATGTCTATGTCATTTATGTTAATCTAAATGTACATTCATATTCACATGTGTGGTGCACAACTGATATATAACATACATGTCACATACTAAGTACAGCAAGTATTTATTATATTCACACAATCACACAGTAATGCTATATAACAAATGTTATGTAACATATAGCATTTGTCAGATACATGTTTTATTATGCTATATAAAATATAGCATTAATAATGCAAGCATGATCAATGACATTGCATATGTATAAGTTTCATATCACAATGTATAACATGTGCCTTAAAGTGATGTATAAATGTAATAATACTAATACTATATTTCACTCAGAATGTCATGAGCACTTTCTACATCTGAATGATCAGTCATCTTTTCTTCATTTAATATTTGTGTCACTAGTTCCCTATCATATTTTTTAATTCCATATGAAAGGTTAGTTATGATGTAGCAGCTAGCCTAACTACAATAATCTGGAAATAATTTTGTTTTCATGAATTTGAAATTTCTGTCCCCTCTAATCCCCATACTCACAGACAGGCACCTTTCAGAATCTTTCTTTTCCCTTAGGGCTTAGTTCAAGTATCACCACCTTCCAAATTTGTATCTCTTTGTCTTTTTATGCCCAGCTAATGGAGAACCTTATATGTAGGAGGGTTAATACCTGTTTGTTGTATTGTTTAAATTGGATTAGACTGAACTGAGTTAGATTGGAACAGACTAGGCCTCACTGGATCTGATTTGATTGGATTGGACCCAAATTGGACTGGACTGGACTAGTTTGTACCTGATTGCACTGGCATGGACAAATTAGGCTAGACTGAATTGAACTGGATTGGATTAACTTGAACTGGACTAGACTGGATTACATTGGACTAGATGCTGCTTTTATATGTCAATTGTATGTTTTTTCTCTAAGGTTGTATTTCAAAAAAAAAAAGGTGTGTTAGTTAAGAAGAATATTTAGACTTTCAAATATTGAGAGGGAAGGATTATTCCTCCACTTGTAAGAACCTCTGTTTTATGCTTTCATTCACAGGTTTTTCAAAGACAGGTTAGTACTGGAGGGAATTTTATCATCTTTTTCCATTTAACATCTGTTCCTTATTCTCATTTCTTTTTTTCCCAAAATGATTGAAGATAATTGAAAGATGCGACAATTCCTTGTTTGGCTTTCTAAACTGCTGCCCAACTTATGATGAATTGCTCTTACAACATATTTTTTTTCCTTTTTTTAACAACTGCTGAAAAAAAATTCCCACAGTAACCCACTAGTATGTGCATTGCAACAATCAGTGATGGATAGTTTTCCATAGAATTTTTAGAATACAAGAAGTTGCTGATTGGAAGTTTTAGTCATAAATTTAATTTTCTTGGATCAAGAGCTGAAAGTCATCACTCACAGTATTATTTAAGATATCAGGAATAAATAGAAAGCCAGCCTCAGAGCCAGGGAAACCTAGATTCAAATCCCAACTTGATCTTGAAATACATATACACCCAGGTATGCAACACAACAGATATAAAACATGTATGTCTTATATAATATACACATATTATGTATCACAGATGTACTAATTTGCATAATATATAAAATATATGACACAGGACATGTAACACAACGTAAACAATGCAAGCATAATTGATGACATTTTGTTCATGTACAATCAAAAACCTATCATATGTACCTATACATTCATTAGATATGGGCAATATTATATGAGGCAGGGATGTGGAATAGTGCTGGATCTGGAGTTGGGAAGACCCATCTTTCTGGGTTTAAATCTGGTCACAAACATTTACTAACTTGTGACCTTGGGCAAGTTGCTTGTTCCTGTTTGCCTCAGTTTCCTCATCTGTAAAATAAGCTGCAGAAGGAAAGAGCAAACCACTCTAGTATCTTTTTTCCAACAAATCCCCAAATGGGGTCATAAAGAGTTAACCAAGGCTGAAATAACTCTGAACAACATATGCTGTATATTACGTTAACAAATGCATGATAAATATCTGTACATATTCACATTTATGTGATGTGATGCAATCTATATGAAGACATGGCTAGCCTGGGAACTCTCTTAAGATAGAGTTTATACATGGAGTTTATTTTACTATGCATACCAGTACTCCAATCAGAGGAGCAGATAGTACTAAGGTTATTAATGAGATATGAGTACCAATGCTTAAAAAATCTATATAACTCATATCTATACCATCTATATAACTATCCTAATCTTCATCTACACATGTGACATATAATTTATATGTAACATATATGTCATGCATAACACATCATGCGTTTACTTTTTATCACACATTTAACAACTATAACATATACATCATGGCAAAAAAATAATACAAACAAGTCCCTTCCCTTTCTCTAAACCTCAATTCCCCATTTATACAAAATAGACCTTGATTTGAACAGGTTTTTTTTAAACATTTTGTGTCACAAATCTCAAAGGCACTCTGGTGAATCTGTGTTTTTAAGTGAATAAAATAAAATACATAAGATTACAAAAGAAACAAAAAATTGTTTTCAAAATAGCTTTAAAAAGTCATGGACCACAGGTTAAGAAGACCCAAAATTAGAGGATTTTTAAAGGTTCCTTCCAGCTCTAAATCCTATCATCTAAATTCATAGGAGCCAGACTTCCCCACTGCTTGCTGAGTGCAATCTCTGTCTCTAAACAAAAATCAGTAGGAAAAAGGCACTCAACATACGGGAAGTTCACTCTGTAGTCACCTTTGCTGGAAGTCTTCCAGTCCAAATATCAAGCAACATGTGTTCAGAGTGTTACCATGAACATAGCTAATGCCGCCTTCTACCCTCAGAGAGGCAAAAGGGCTATCCCTCACCAACATTCTCCTTCAGCACCCTGGATAGCCTCCAGTTGCTTAGGACAGAGGATGGCTGGAAGGATTCCTAAATGTACTGTGGCTCTTTAGAGTCCTGGATTTCCTTCAATAGGTAAAACTATGATCTCAGGCCCATGAATGATTTGAATTTTCACTAATTGACTTAATTCTATTAATGCACATTTCATAAAAGAGGGGTGTGTGTGTGTGTGTGTGTGTGTGTGTGTGTCTTTGAGAGGAGTTTTATTGACCTGAGAATATCTGATTAGAATTCAAAATGCTTTTTAAGATATATGACTTATTACTACCAGGGCTCTCTGTTTAACATGGCTAATTTTATATATAGATCGTATATGAGTGTCAGGAGATACAGAGGAAGCCTAGGGCATAGGGAAATATTATGCATGTGCTTATGCACACATATACATATACACCACCTATATGTGTGTCTCTACCCAAAACTGCTTTCTTCTATTCCTATGGTAGGTTTTATATATGGTAGGGGAGAGGTGGTACTTGGCTGCCTCTCAAGAAGCTTCAAGTTCAATTGGGGAGATGAGATGTACACCCATGAAATAGAACACTATTTAATAGCATATGATTAAGTTTTAACTAGTATGACAGTGTTGCTGGTTGGGAGAGGAGGGTTGGAGAGGCAAAACTCCCTAGAGAAGGTAGGCTCCAAAAGACCTTGACAGGCTTAAACAATGAACCAATTCTAACAAGATGGAATAGATAGAAACCAATGTGAATTTCTGTTGGTGGAAAGAGCACCCACACAGCTTTGAAATACTGAAATGCTATTATTATATAAATGGGCTTAATTATTATTATCTTCTCCATTTAAATTGCTACAAATCAACTTTATAAGCACATGATAAGTAAGGCATTATTTTTTATACGAAAAAGATCAGAGTGTTTTAAGTGGACAGCAGGGTCAATATGAGTCAATAGTGTGACCAGCAGCCAAAACAGCTAATGTTATCTTAGATTTTATTAAGAGAAGTATAACATCCAGAACAAGGGAAGCAGTGATGCTGGTCAGAGCACATTGGAAATGTTGAGTTCAATTCTAGTTGCTATATTTTAGGAAGAAACTCAGTGAGTTGGAGAAGGTCCAGATAGGCACAACTAGGATGAGGAAAGTTTATGCCATATGAAGAATGGTTGAAGGAAATGGG
>JAJPUD010003630.1:101702-136647 GCA_023553655.1 Myrmecobius fasciatus | reverse complement strand
CTCTCTCTCTCTCTCTCTCTCTCTCTCTCTCTCTCTCTCTCTCTCTCCCTCCCTCTCCTACGAGACAAGTCCTCCATGCTTCCCCAGGGACACAGAAGGTGGGACCCATTTTTCTTTTTTCCCCTCTTTTTTCTTTCTTTCTTTCTTTCCCTGAGGCAATTGGGGTTAAGTTACTTGCCCAGGGTCACACACAGCTGGAAAGTGTTAAGTGTCTGAGGCCAGATTTGAACTCAGGTCCTCCTGACTTCAGGGCTGGTGCTCTATCCACTGTGCCACCTAGCTGCCCCCGACCAATTTTTCTTAAGCCTGAATTCTGAAGTTCCGACCCAGAGGGGAAAATAACCACAAAGATGGGGTGAATGGCGTTCTCTGGAGTGCCAAGACCTGAATATATTCTCCCATTCCAGCCAGGTTCAGAAATAACATCCTGAAGTCAGTTAGTTCCCAGAAAGGGGCCAGTCAGCACCTGCAAGCCTCGGGGCACTGGTTTCCACACTGTCAGTGATTACCTAAGAGCTCCGGGACAGATTGATTGATTTGTAGGCTTGGTTACAGTTCCCCCGCAGTAAGGGGGCTTTGATGGCCTCCGGGATTTCACTTTGGAGGCTTTGCAAACAACCCTGCGGGCCAAAGCCCTGTCCTCCCCATCCCTCACCCCCCACTCCGCCCCACCCCCGACACTGACCACACAACCAGCCCCATGGCTGCAGAAGAGACCCCGCCTGCGCCGCGGTGCTGACAACCATGTGCTTTTCTGATCCTGAATGTTTTCCGTGATTTCTCTCGCCGTGCTACTGGGAAGGGGGTGGGTGGATGAGGGGGGAACCCGCCCCGACCAAACGAGCCCAGGGGGCCTCCCTGCGCATCAGAAAGCTGGAGGCGGCCTCTACTTCATCAATATTTAGTCAGCCTTCTCTCTCTCGGAGATGCATAATGCATAGCCCTGAGCACAAGGAACGTTTGAAATCTGGCCGGCTTTGCGGGAGCCTTGGGTTCCTCTTTGACAGACAGTGTGTGCAGACTCCTCTTTCGTTGGCCGGGGCTCTGGCGGGCACTGCGGGCGGGACCACCAGGGGCCTGGGCTCTTTAGTAGCCAAGGCTTCCTTTGAAGTCGTTCATTCTTCTCCCACTTCAATCCTGTTTCCTAATCACCGCGGGCACCGGCCAATTTGAATTTCTATGGCGAGACCCACAGTCCTAGACATGAAGAGACAGAAAGGAAGGGAAAGGAAAACACACACACACACACACACACACACACACACACACACACAATCTGCCACCAACAACAACCCGAGACCTATTAGATTATCAAGCCGATCCCTGGGGAGTGTTGTAGGTCAGGCGACTGGCGGAAGATGGGCAAGCTGTGAGCTAGTTCCTTCATTAACCTTCTGTGTTTTGATTAGGCTGCAGTCTCAGCCGGCTGAGCTTCTGCTCTACCCAGCAGCCAGAAGGGTCTGGATGGCATGGGGAAGCCCTGGAGATCCCTGCTGGGTGGAATCCATCCCTGTGTGCAGGATCCTTCCATTTAGAAGAGACCTTGGGTGTTCCCCTACCCTAATCTGTGCCCCAGTTCAGGATCCAGGCTCAGGTCTTTGCTGCTTTCTGTCCCAAGGAAAGGATCCTTCCAGCATGTCATGTCCCTCCCCAGGTATTAACACAGGGGAAGGTAGCCACAGAGAGGGATAGTCAGGGAAAGCATCTCAAGGACACCATGGTAGAATCACTGGTAGGATTATAGGATTAGAGCTATAAGGGAATTTGGAGGTGATCTAGTCTGGTCTTCCCATTTTACAAGGTGGGATAACTGGGGCCTGGAGAGAAAGATAGGTAGAAAAATATCAGGTAGCTTGGTATTAATGAAAAGAGTGCCAGATTTGGAGCAAGAGTATCTCAATTCAAATACTGGCTCTGACACTACCCTATGTGATTTTGGAAAAGTCATTTCACTTCAGTGTCTTCTCTATAAAAATGATGATGATGATAATAATAATAACAATTTCCATGTGTATATGACTAAAGTAAACAAATTGCTTTATACATATAATCTCATTTGATCCTGACAACAAACCCATGAAATAGGAGCTCTGATGAAAAGTGATTAAATGACTTTCCCAGGGTCACATCTAGTAAATGTTTAAGGCAAGATTTGAACACAAGCCTTCCTGACCGCAAGTCCAGTGTCCTGTAAGATGGGCTAGGCCACCCATAGCGTCTCTTATAGCTTTAAATCTGGGCTCCTATAATCCTATTCTGGGTTTCCAAACTAGATATTGTGCTGGGCCTGGAATCAAGAAGTGTTGAATTCAAAACTAGGCAAAAGAGTCATTCAGCCTCTCTGTGCCTCGGTTTCTTCATCCAGAAAATGGAGGTAATAATAGCAACTATCTCCCAGGATTGTTGTGAGAATTAAATGATATAATATTTGCAAAGTGTTTTGCAAAGCTTAAAATTTAAATATAATACTAGCTATTATTATTTTTCACTGTAGACCATATTGCACCATCATATGTATCTTTTTTGCTCTGTCCAAGAATGATGGAGAAATTCCTAGAAGTTTCATAACTTCTTGGGAAGTAGAATATTCTATTTTCAGATGTTGTGTGTCAATTACTCTTCTTTCATTCTCAGGTTTGGACCCATGTCTTTATTGGGCCCTCTATGCATGTTCCCTGAGTGACTTTTGACAGGAGAAAGGTCTTCTTGGCCCCTTTGTCAAATCACTGAAGGAAAAGTAGAGAAGAGCTGGACTCTCTGTATTTCACTTGGAAACTCCAGGAGGATTATACCACATCCAGGGGAATGGTCCACACCCAGTGGAATTGGGTGGATGAGAACTATTTGTTCCAACAGGCATGAAGGGGGATGAAACAGGCATCGTGGAGCACTTTGAGCTTGGTCAGAACTCAAAAATACTAAAATCATCCATCACACCTAGAGCCATCATGAGTCCTGATTTTTTATGTTGTTGGTCCTCTTCAAAAGCAAGGACAAACAAAAAATAACCACACTCAGCCCACCATATTTATCATAAAGATCTCACCCTGGACCAATTGCTGTGAACCAGACTCTAAGGAGAGTTAACATGAGCAAGGAGTCAGGGAATCACAAGGTTTCTGGCATTCTTTGCCTCCCCTTCTCTTCTTAAGCAATCTTAGCTGTCTGAAGAACTGAAGGACTCTCTCCTGCCTTAATTTCCCTTGTTCTCTACTCATTTTGTCTACATAATCAATTCCCCCAATAGAATGTTAGCTTCCCAAGGGCAGTGCTTATATTGGTTTTGTTTTTATATGCCTAGCATACCACCATACATTTTTCTTTAAATTTATTTATTTAATATTTTCCCCTTTTACATTTAAAACTATTTTTAAATTTGTTTTTAAAATCTTTTGAGCTCTAGATTCTTTCCCTTATTCCCACCCACAATTTAGAAAGCACATGTGAAGTTATGCAAAACATTTCCATAAAAGTTATGTTGTGAAAGAAAACCTAGATCTCCCCCAATGAAAATAAAAACCCTCAAGAAAAAAATATGTTCCAATCTATATTCAGACACAACCAATTCCTTCTCTGGGTATGGAGAGGATTTTTCATATGCCCTTCAGAACAGTCACAACACCTCACATTTTTAAAAACAATGGCTTCTAATTTGTGATTCCATTTGTATAGCAAACTTCTTATATGAAAATCTCCACTCATACAGATCAGCAACTCATCTTTAACTTAGACAATAAGTATCTATTAAGCATTTATTATATGCTAGTCACTGTGCTAAGTGTTTTATGAATATTTTCTCATTTGATCCTCACAAGAGCACTGAAGGTAGATGCTATTATTTTATCTGCATTTTTACAGTTGGGGAAAACTGAGGCATGGAGAAGTTAAATGACTTGCTGAAAGTCACACAGCTAGGAAGTATCTGAGACTGCCTTTGAACTCATCTTTTCTTGACTAGCATCAGAGCTCTATTCACTTCACCACCTTACATAATGATATGTGAAGGAGCTGGCAACTTGATTATTCCACTTTCTCCACTGAGTCTTTCTCACCCTTCATGGAACTGAAGGAGGTCTAGAAATGTTGGAAGCAAGAAAAGTAAGAACTCCTTGATTCTTCTAAGCTCTCATCAACTCTGTCTCTCACACAGGATGAGAGCTTTGAATAATCAGTCTCCACCAATGGAGAGAGGTCCATGCAAATGGACTTTGAGACTCCTCTCACACAATGTTTCAGAGGCAAGAATTGAACCTCAGTATCCCTATCCCCCTATCCATTACATCACACTGCCTCTTGACATCACAACTAGTGAATATATGCACTTAATATATTCAGTTGAATTGAACTGAATTACAGGTACAACAACAGAGTTCCCTTCCTACTTCCATGTTGACTTCTGGCAATTGGCCAAAAATAGACATGTTTGGTGAAGAGTGAAAGGCTATCCATTTTGTTCCCTTTCGGAAACCCACGTCATAGACTCACCCACTTAAAAAATTACTGAAACTTATTTCTCAAATGCAGAAGACATTTTAATTACCCTAGCTGCCATTATCTATTCCAGGCAGCTCCTTATTAAGTCATATTAATCAGCCCCAGCTGAGCCCCTCGTACATGTCATGTGTAGGTAAATGCCTGGAGGTAGAAAAAAAAGAATTATAATAAATTAATAGATAAGCAATCACAATTAATGCCACTTCCCTGCACTAACAGTTATATCACAGGAAAGATATTTTAATCTGTCATTCCTTAAGGCAGTGTTTTTCTAGCTCACGATGCTTGTGCTTCAGCATCTCCCCGGCTAGACCCATGGGGTGCTAATGAATTAGTCTATTATGTTAGACTGAATGTTTCTAAAAGGTCCCCAGTCGATACTGAATACAGTGTGTCAACATTTGGCATCCAGAGCTACAACTTCCTGCCAAGCAGGGAGGTTGCGCGTAGTTCAGTGCCTATAGTGCCCGAGGTCCTGGCCCCATCCAGCTGTGGAGAAAAATTAGGACTGTGGAAAGAAGCTTCCCCACTGTCCACATGTCCTAACAGTGACACATGTCTTGGTAATAGTGAGGATTGGATACAGCTTTTCATCCTGAGTGATGGGAGCAAGCCTTGTGATACAAAGAGCATCCTGACGTTGGCAACAGAATCCAGGTTCCGCCACTTACTATCCATGTGATCGTGGGCAAGTTGTCTGCTCTGAACCTGAGTTTTCCCTCATCTATAAAATAAGGGAATAGGATGCAATAGTCTGTGTGATTTCTTTTGACTTCAAGGAGTCATACTATATCCCCAGGAATAGTGAAATATTTAAAGTCACAATCTTAGCAAATCACTTTCCCTCCTCAGCTTCAGTTTCCCTACCTGTAAATTTGGGATGAGGCTTTGCCCTATCCATTTCAGAAGGGTGGAAAGCATCGAAGAAGTGTGAGCTGTTGCTGCTGCTATTATTGTAGTTAGCACATCATTTTCCCTCCCTATCCTCAATTTTCTCATCTGTAAAAGGAAGGGGGTTAAATTAAATTGACCATTGATTCCATCATCCTACCTACCAGAACTATTGTAAAGATCATATGAGATAATTTATTTTAAAACAGCTTATAAATTATAAAATATTACTTAAATACAAAGTCTGATTATTATCATTATTTTTGAGGGGAGAGACGTCTCATTATGACCCTGTCAGTCCTGCAGATATGTTTCTGACCCTTAACTTGTCGTGTTCTTTAAGTGAATCTCAACAGCCCAAATCAAACTTTTTTTGTTTGTTTGTTTGAAATCATCTGTTTTGCCAGCCAGAATTTCCCAAAATGGAAGCCTGTGATTCCTCCATTAACACTTAAAGAAATGTTTATCTTATCACTATTTAAGATGCCTGAATATTTGGAAAATGATATATCCACATCTCTGATTTTCAGCAAGAGTGTTGCCTTATGGAAAGTCCTAAGTTTTGAGATGTTAAGATGGAACCAACCTTTTTAAAAAAATACTTTTTTGGTAGTTAATATGGCCCTGTGTGGAAAAAAATAAAATCTCCCTAAAAATATCTATTGACATTTATTGAGTATTGTGTAGTATTCTCAAGTCATAAGTGTTTATTGAACCTGTAGAGCGAACAGATTTGGTTTCTATCTTTAGGATTTATAATGGAAACAAACTTTCCAGACTACACCTACTAATCTCTCTTTTTCTCACTAATGAGGCCTCCATCCCCATTCTCCATTTACCACCCCCCACCTTGGTCTCTAAGCAGAACCCTTTGTAAAGGCAGAAATTTGCTTGGTTTCCAAAAATGCAACAGAAACGTGGCAGTGAGCCAAGGGGCCGAAAGCTGCCTTTCTTCTCTCTGCCAGTGACTGTCTTGTCCCACGTCCTCCTTTCCTAATGCTGTCTTAGAATTGGCTCATTCTGATGCAGCTTCTGAGAAAAATGCTAAGACTGGGATTTCTCCCTTGAGAAACAGGTGCAGCTTAGGAGAGGGGGACAGACAGCCTGGGAGGTGGAGGAATACACAGATCAGAGAGATTGGTATTGGTATCACACCTCCTTCTCTGACTCTCAAAAGGTGAGAATGTTCAAACAAGCCCTTCTTCTTGGGGAGAAATGGTTGTCTTGTCCCAAAATCAGTGTATCCTTCCACAGTCTAGCTCCCACCCACCTTCTCCTAGAGAATCAGCATAATTAAAAATGAATGAAGCTCTTCAGTGGGCAGTTATAGGATTCAGAGTTGAAAGGGACCTTACAGATCATAAGTTCATCCTCCTTTACCAATAAAGGCCTAAAAGGCTAAATGTCTTAGCTAAGGTCACATAGGCAGTAAATGAGCAGAACTTATAGAAGACATGAAAATCCAGTTGATACCTAAGCAGAAATTCCTTCAACAATATCTTGGACCAATGGTCATCCAGCCTCTGTTTGAAAACCTTTTATCATTGGGGAGCTCAGTGATCCTCAAGGCAGCATCCCTGATCTTCCAAACTTGCCCATTTCTGGAAGGAAAGAAGGAAGGAAGGAAGGAAGGAAGGAAGGAAGGAAGGAAGGAAGGAAGGAAGGAAGGAAGGAAGGAAGGAAGGAAGGAAGGAAGGAGGGAAGGAAGGAGGGAAGGAAGGCAGGCAGGAAGGAAGGCAGGAAGGAAGGAAAGGAGCCATTTTCTTGTGATCACTCAGGCTCACAAACTCAACGTCATTCTCATTTCCCCACTCTCCCTTACCTCTCACATTGAATCATTTGCCAGATTTTGAGTCTACCTACACAATCCATCTCATGAACATTTCCTTCTCTCCACTAATACAACTGCCACTCTTGATGAAACCCTTGTCATCTCTAACCCAGAATTTATTACTGATATTCTAATTCATCTCCCATCTTGCAGTCTCTTTCTTCTCCAATCTGCGTCTACACAAGTGATGCTAAATTCAGATAAAAATAGGAATCACTAAACCATACAAAAGTATCCTTATAGGCCAAATGTTGACTTAGAAAAGCACATATTGACATTATTAATGTTTTATTGTATTTTTATTTATTCTGTTAAACATTTCCCAATTATATATTTTATTCTAGTTCAGGCCACACTCAGTAGTACTGTGGACCTCATGAGGCTTCTGTTCTACATTAGTGCCAAAATAATCTTAAAGAATAGCACATGTTTAACCTATATTAGATTGCTTGCTGTCTTGAGGAGGGGGGGAAGGGAGAAAAATTTGGAACAAAAGGTTTTGCAAAAGTGAATATTGAAAACCAACTTTGCATGTATTTGGAAAAATAAAATACTATTTAAAATATTTTGAAAGCAGTATAAAATAACCTTAAAGTATAACTCTATGTCACTCTTGTGCTCAAAAATCTTTAGTGGCTCCCTATCACCTATAAAACAAAATATATATTTCTCAGCCTGGCATTTAAACCCCAATCCAATTCTAACCTGTCTTTCTAGGCTTACTTCCTATTGCTCCATTATTGTGTTGTGAAGCAATTGGTCAGCATGTTCACTCAGCTCAGAATTCCAACTCTTGTCTCCATACAACACAGATTCTATGACATGCCTGGATCTTGGTTTCACTTCACTTGTGTTTTTTACTAGATCTTCTCTTTTTTGAGAGACAATTAGGATTAAGTGACTTGCCCAGAGTCACACAGCTACTTAATTCTGAGGCCTGATTTGATTAGTTTCTTCCTGACTCCAGGCCCAGCATTTTATCTACCTCACCACCTGCCTGCCTGTTATTTTTACTCACCTATACTCTTTCTCCAATTTTTAGCAGAATAGCTCCTTAATAGCAGGAATGGTTCCATTTTTGTTTTTATATTCCCAGGGCACACCACCATGCTTTGCACATAGTAGGCTCTTTAAGTACTTACTGGATCTAAGAGAACAACTTGTTAGGAATTTCTTAGTTATATTGACCAAAATTTATCTTGTATTTTCTATGTTCCAAACACTATGCTAAGAATTGGGGATACCCAGAGAAGAAACGTAACATTATATCTTTAGAACCAAAAGGGACCTTGGAAGCCACTGGACCCAATTCCTTCATTTTACAGACAGGGAAACTGAAAGACAGAAAAATTAAGTGACACACTGTTAACTCAAGTTTCTGAGACAATATTTGAACTGAGGTTTTCCTGATTCCAAACCTGATGCTCTATCTGCTATTTCACCTGACTGTGAGACCTTTTCTGTTCTCAAGGGATTCATACTCTAATTAGAAGAAATAACAACACTGTTTAGAATATATGTTATTCCATAGTCCTACTTCAATAGATATGCTATTCCCAATTCTACTGGCCCACATTCAGCCAAGAGGCCTTTCTCTGATGATGACAGGCCTCAAATTCTGGCTGTGCTACTTACTAGTTGTATTACCTTAGTCTAGTCCATTTTTCTATCTGAATCTGTCCCTTCCTTTGTCTGGGTCTCAGTTTACTTTCCTGTAAAATGAAAGGTTTGGAATAGATGATGGTCTCTTCCAATCCTAAATCTAAAATCCTGTGAAATATACTATTTTTATAGAAAGAACCTTTGTTCCCCTTCTGACCCCTTCCTTCCCCCTTTAAAAAAAAAGCCATGGAAGGTGGATTTGTGAGGGAAGGCAGAACAAAGGGAATTTAGTATCAATTAGGAGGATCTCAGGCCAAGCTGAAGCCAGCCCAGTGTGGCAGTCTCTGTTTTATGTGCTCCGAGTTTTATTACCCTTCATCTCTCCTCCAGAACATAATTAATTCAACAGAAAAATTGTAAATATGGCTGGCTTGGATGATAAAATCTGGGATAATTGTAGCTGTAGAAAGTAAAATACAACCAGAGAGTCCCAACAAACCTAATTAGTTCCCTGATTCCCCGCTGGGGATGGGATAGTCCTAGTACAACACCAAGCAGTGCTTAGGTATAGGAGACAAGGCAGATTGGGGGGAGGGAGAAGCTCTAGAATAGTCAAGGACCCTTGAGGCTCCATCTTCCTTACCACTCAGATAATTATACCTGGAGAGAGAAGAGACCTGATAGCTACCTGGCCGGCAGGCTCTATTGTCTCTCACCCATAAATGTTTACTGTCCCTGTCATGTCAGAGTTGGACAGAACCATAGAACACAGGATATCAGAGCTGGGGGGTGGCATGGAACATAGGATATCAGAGCTGGGTGGGGTGCCCTTAGAACACAGGATGTCAGAGCTGGGAGGGCCCTTAGAACACAGGATGTCAGAGCTGGGAGGGTCCTTAGAACACAGGAGGACAGATTTGGGAGAGACCTGAGAACACAGGATGTCAAAGCTGAGAGGAACCTTAGAATATGTCCCAATTTATAAATAAAGAAAATGAGTCCCTGAGAGGAAAATTGATTTGTCCTAAATTATTCATTTGCTAAGCAACAGAACCCAAGTTCAAATCCTGCCTGACATTTATTATCTGGGCCAATTACTTAACCAATTTCAGCCTCAGTTTTCTCATCTATAAAATGGGAATAATAGTAGCAATCAACCAAAAGACATTTTTTAAGCACCTACTATGTTCAGGGCAGTGGGCTAAACACTGCTTCTACCTCCCAGATTGTGAACATTGTGTTGTGAAGATCAAATGAGATAATATATGCAAAGTATCATATAAATGTTGGTTATTATTTTTATTATTATTTATTGAGATTCAAGGAAGGGAATACACATTTATATAGCATTTACTACATGCCAGGTGCTGTGCTAAGCACTTTGCCTCTATCTGCTGACTCAGTATCAGGGTTTCTTCTACTGACCTTTGCCACCTCCCTGGTTTGGCTGTGGTCTCCTGGAAAGAGAGGAGAAAAGGACCAGTTTCAGATCATTTAAACTGATTTCCTTCTCTTTCTCTTTCTCTTTTTAAGGACCTTTATGCATTAGACTTGGAACCCTACCGCTACTCTGGAGTCAATCTAACAGGGTTCCGGATCCTCAATGTGGAGAACCCCCATGTCTCAGCCATTGTGGAGAAGTGGTCCATGGAGAGATTGCAGGCGGCACCTCGGGCTGAGTCTGGTCTGCTGGATGGGGTGATGATGGTGCGCAGGGCAGGGCAGGGCAGGGGAGTCAGCAGGGGAAATAGGAAGGGGTTCTTCCTGGCCCATCCATAATTATGGGACCAGGCAGGACTGGCCTTGGTGAAATTGGGGTCAGCCTGAGGGCCACCATCACTACTGAGTGGGAGGTGAGTTTGAACCGTATCTGTGCCAGTCATCTACGTAGCTGGCACAAAGACTCCAGCTCCAGGAAGCTAAATGGAATCCTAGCCTCTTCCTGACAGTACTAGTATGGCAGGAGGAAGATAAAAGGTGGGTGTCTCTTTTAACGATGATTTATTGTTGTGGGGGTGGAGAAGGATAAGCAGATAATCAAATAAATTAAGGTACCTGTCATTATGTGTGCATATGAGTGTGTATATGTGTGTGTTCTTAATGGGTATATGTGTGAGCGAGTATACATGGATATAAACATATTTTGTGTGGATACACATGTGGATATATGACATTTTTGTCATGCTGTGTGCAAGCACTGTGCAAATATGTACATGTATACTTCCTTTACAGACCATTTAGTCTCATTCTTTCATTATACAATAGGAAGCATCCTATTAGTAAGCGCAGGGAGAGGAAGAGGTCCAGAATCTCACAGAAGCAGAAGCAGCATTCAAATTCTATGTTCTTCCCCCCGCCATTTGTTATTCAAATAAGCAGCTACTTGGATGTTTTTCTGTATACTTGTACATTACATACAGAAATACAAATATAGTGTAGGGCTTCTCTTCACTCATGATCCGTTTTTGCTGGAGAAATTTTTACTTGACTTCGGGTATATAATTATATAAAATAAACATACAAGAAGAATTGCACATGTTTAACATATATTGAATTACTTGCTGTCTAGGGGAGGGAGAAAAAAATTGAAACACAAAGGTTTTGCAAAGGTTAATGTTGAAAACTATTTTTGCACGTATTTTGAAAATAAAAAGCTATTTTTTTTTTTTTTTTTTTGCTTTTTGCTGTGGCAATTGGGGTTAAGTGACTTGCCCAGGGTCACACAGCTAGGGAATGTAAAGTGTCTGAGACCAGATTTGAACTCAGGTCCTCCTGACTTCAGGGCTGGTGCTCTATCCACTGCGCCACCTAGCTGCCCCAAAAAGCTATTATTTAAAAAAAAATAAGTATACACATCAAACATTTACTGATAATAAATCATAGAGAAATTTATTTTAAAAGAATCCTTTGGTATACATATAGTTTTATCATTTATTAAAAACAAAAAATTTGCATATTAATGAGATAGATGTGCTTGTTTATTTTTACATACAGAATTAAATCTTGGGGGAATATTTGATACCTTTTACTGTTATCAAATTTTTCATGATCCCCACATTCAGTTATAAAAGCATCCTCACTTTAAGAAGCTTTAGTGTAGTGGATAATGATGAAATTGAATCCATTTGGACTTAGTTTCAAATCTTGTCTTCAATGTTTCCTAGCTATGTGGCCATGAAATTAATTTCTCTGAGCCTCAATTTCTCCTTCAGTAAAATGGGGATTAAAATAACATGATCATTATAACACAGAAGTGTTAAATAAGATAACATATAGAGAATACTATGTATGTGTATTATATATTATGCCTATAAAGTGTGTGCAGAAATGTTTTTATGTGCAGGAAAGTATGTATGCAGACACATGTCTAAGTCTGTGAATGTGTGTGCATATAGCTACATACACATGTGTGTATATATCTACATATATATTTATGTGTATATTTGTGTGTACATGTGTATTTATATATGTGTATATGTATATATTTATGTATATATATATTTATCAGTGTACTTGTAATATATACATACATATCAATGTACAATATATTTATGTATATAGATATATGTATATACACATACATACACACATTATATACATATACATACATGCATGTATGCATGCATACATACATACATATGTAAAAGTGTCTGTATGGAGATATAAAAGTATCTGACTGCCTCTGTTCATGTGAATGTGCCAGTGGGACAATGACACAGCCTTTCTCCAGAAGGCTGAGCTAACAGTCCCATTGGATCAGACTGGATTTCCCCAGGAGGTAGTGCAGTTCCTAAGTAGTCCTGTCCCATATGTAAGATAGACAGGACATGGAGTGATACCTTGGGTCCTGGTGCTGGGAAAGTGCTGCCTCCGTGTTGTTTTTGTGAGATGGAGAGGAGATCTCCATTGGACAGCAGTGGTTTGGGAGTGCTTGGATAAATGGATCCTCCTTACCCCAGGTCCCTTTTGCAGCTGTAGGACTGAGTATAGGAGGGTGGCTGGAGGTGGGATAGACTAGGGCAGCCCCCTTGGCTGCCCTCAGGGAAGCTGTCCTGAGCTCTGCTCTCCCTCCATCCTTCCATTCCAGACAGATGCAGCCTTGCTCTATGATGCTGTTCATATCGTCTCTGTGTGCTACCAGCGGGCCCCACAGATGACCGTCAACTCGCTGCAGTGTCACCGTCACAAAGCCTGGCGCTTTGGAGGTCGCTTCATGAACTTCATCAAAGAAGTGAGTATTCTTTGTGTGGACCACCATGGAGGTGGGGAGCAAAACCCCGGCCCTAGGATAGAGAGGAAGGAGGAAGAAGGGGCACACTTGTGGCCAGGGCCCAAAACCCCAGCCCTAAGATAGAGAGGAGGGAGGAAGAAGGGGCACACCTGTGGCTAGGGCCCTGGGCAAGGATTACCACAGGTTGGCAGGGTGGGTTTCATTCTATTCACCCAGGAGGAAACTGAGGCACAGAAGGAAGAAAGGGCTTGTTTTGTATCGTGATGGCAAAACCAGACCTTGGACCATTATCTTGTGTCCCCCAACCCAGTGCTCTTTCAAATATCCCTAGCTATTTTGCTTCCTCCGAGATTATGTAAGGATATTCTTGAAACCCTAGTGTCTTGGTGAAAAGTGTCCAGACCGCCAACTCTCCAGGAGCCTGTAGTGAAGGCTCCAGCAGTGAAGAAGACTTGAATTCAAAATTGACTTCAGACACTCACTAGCCATGTGACCCTGATCAAGCCACTTAATCTGCCTTAATTTCTCCAACTGAAATAGTACTAGAACCTACCTCTCAGAGTTGTTTTAAGGATCAGCTGAGGTAGCATTTGTAAAGTGCTTGGTACATAGGAGATGCTTAATTAAGGCTTGTTTACTTCTTTGCTTCTGAACTATGGCCAAAGCCTGGTGGGGTGCCTTCGTTCTAGAAAATGACAAATTAATAGACATGATATCTGCTCAAATGCCAAGATCGTAGAAGGCGAGAATTCTAGCTTTGGAGCTGGAAGAGATTTCTTTAATCCCACCTCAAGTTATGAATCTCTTTTAGGATTTGTGCTTAAAGACCTCCAGTGACAGAGAATTCACTGCCTGTTTCACATTCAAAAATATTTTTGTTTCCCTAAGCTGAAAGTGTCCCCAGTTCTTTCACCATATGTTTTTAGTTCTCTCCTCTGAGACCAAGGGGAAGTATAACCCCTCTTTTCCATTAACCTGAAGACCATTCCATCTCCTCCCCTGCATATTGCCTTTTCTAAGATAATAATTTCCAGTTCCTTCAACTGATCTTTATATGGCACAGTCTTCAGATCCTACACCATCTAAGCCACCCTTCCCTAGAAAACTACACCATATTGACAATACCATGCCTATAATGTGTTTTAGACTGAACACAATACTGCCCAAGCAGAGTCCCCTTCCCCGTTCTGGTGACTGGTTTCTGCTAATGTAACTTCGCCACATAAGGGGTTCCCAGTGCAGACAACATGTCTGTCTCCCATTGAGATTTCAATCCATTCTCTGAGTCCCAAGGTTCCTGTCTCATGAACAGTTGACTCTCCCATAATAGTACAGCTAACTAAAGGTATTTTATTGACTCCAGTACTCTTCTAACTGCCTTTTCCTCCCCAAAACAATTTCCCAGCATGTACCTCTAGACCCAGCCAAGGCCCTCAGTGGGAGCCTGGGTCAGAAGATAAAATTTGAAAGGGCCTCCTGTTGCCTGTTCTTGCTCTATCTGTTCTCTCCATCCCTCTTTCTGCCAGCCCTAGAGAGAGAATGGACAAGATCAGTGCACGGGCAAGTTAGGGAGGGGGGAATCCCTAGGGCTAAATACTAGACAGCCTTTAGCCGCCTTAAACTAGAGTTATTTACCTGAATGTAGGAAAGAGCAATGGGGTTTGTGCCATGAAGATTAGGGTCCCCAGAGTGCAATCTTGGGTTAGAAGGGAAGGAATCGAAGAGCTTTTAAGTGCCTACCATGTGCCAGACACTGTTTCAAGTACTTTGTTCTTCAGAACAATCCTGAGAGGTGCTATTATTGGTATCATTTAAATATTGAAAAAACAGACAAATAGAGGTTACATAACTTAACTTGTATCACACGACTAGCAAGTGTTAGAAGTCAGGTTTGAACTCACTTTTCCTGATTCCAGACCCAGTGCTTTATTCACTGTTACCTCCTGGGTTCCCTGGGAGTGTTGACATAAAATAAAGCTACAGGCACAGATGCTTATCCAAACCTTTATGGGAATCAGAAACCCAAATGGGACAGTCTATTTATCTTTGGCCCTGGAGGAACTGGCCTGCCATTGGTAAGAAGGGGGGACCACCTGTTTTTGGAAAAATCCCTGGTGTTTCCCTCATTCCTATGTCTTGCATAATTCTCCATCAGAAAGGTCTTTCTAAGGTTCAATATTTATTCCTCTTGCTATTCCATCATCAGAGACCTTCATGTGCCTTAGCCTCTCTAGCTTGGGTGCACCTGCCAGAACTTGGCACAGGCTTTGAGTGCCCATAATCACTTCCATAGATAGAGTTTCAGAAGAGTACCTTCTGAAAGGAAGAATTGACAATTCACTTCCTAAGTGAGGCACTCACAGTTGGATACAATACTTTAGATGTGGCCTGACCTGGGCAGAGGACAATGAGATGGTCATCCCTCCCCTCAGTTTGGGCACTGGACTTCTCTTAATGCCTCCTAAGCTTTTCTAACTTCCAGGTCATACTGTTGATCCTCATATTGCTTATCAATCAGCCAATAAACATTTATTAAGCATCTTCTGTTCCAGTCACTGTGCTAAATGCTGGGCATGCAAAAAAGTGCAAAAAAATAGTCCCTGACATCAAGAAGCTTAAAATCTAAATGGGGGGGGGTAATAATAAGCAATAAATAAATAAATAAACAGGATAAATTGAAGATAATCAACAGAGGAAAGGTACTAATATTGTGGGGAAGTGGGAGATTTCCTGCAGAAGATGGGATTTTTAGCAGGAACTTGAAAAAAGCAAGGGAAGCCAGAAGGGAGAGAGGAAGAGGGAGAGAATTTTGGGCACAGCAGAATGCCAGAGAAAATGGCCAAAGTGCAGATATAGAATGTTTTATTCTAGGAACAGCAAGGAAGCCAGTGTCACTAAATCATCAGTGTGAGGGTGAATAAGACATAAGAAGACTAAGCTGAGGGGAGCAGGTTATGAAGGGCTTTGAATACCAAAAAAAGGAGTTTTTATTTGATTCTTGATGTTATAAGGGGCACTGGAACTTACCAAATGGGGGAAAGGGGTGGTATTTGTGTGAGATAGTGAGATTTGTGATGGTGATTTAGAAAGATCAATATAACAACTGAGTGGGGAATGGCCTAACATGGAGAGAAAGATAAAGGCAGGGAGACAAATCAGTAACCTATTTTTAAAAGGGAAGGCATAAGATGATAAGAGACTAAACCAAGCTGATGGTAGGATCATAGGAGAGAAGGAATAATAGATGTCATGAAGGTAAAAATGATAGGACTTGGTAAGCAATTGGGTGGGGAAAGGCTGAGACTTTTGAGTCTAAGATGACTCATAAGTTGCAAGTCTGGGAAACTGGGAGGATGATGCTACCTTAGAAAGTAATAGGAAAGTTTGGAAGAGGGAGGGTTTGGAAGGAAAGATAATGAATTTGGTTTGGCTGTGTTGAGTTTAACATGTCTACAGAAGATTCAGTTCGAGATGACCATTAGATAGTTGAAGATTTCAAACAGGATGTCAATGGAGAAATTAGGGCTAGATAATTAGATTTGGGAGCTGATGAAATCACCAATTGAAATAACAAAGAGGGAAAAAAGAGGGCCAAAGACTGAGCTCTGAGGAATATCCACTTGTAGCAAGCATGACCTTTTTTGCTGGATCAAAGGAGGCTGAGAAAGAGAAATTGGAAAGAAGAAGGCAATTTGGTGGCACACTAGATAAACCACTAGATTTGGAGCCAAGAAAACTTGATTTAAAATCTGGACTCAGATACTTACCAACTTGTGACCCTGGGGTTTGCTTCAGTTTTCTCATCTGTTAAGTGAGCTGGAGGAAAAAATGGCAAACCACTCCATCTTTACCAAGAAAATCCCAAATGGGATCATGAAGAATTAGATGTGATTAATTGGCCAAAAAAATAAGAAGAAGAAGAAAGAAAGAAGGAGAGTCAACTAAAACCCCAAAGTTTTCATGTGAGCTGAGGGCCACAGGGTGGAGTAATGGGGGTGGGGAAGAACTCACTGGAGGTCCGAATTCTAGTTATAATTCATTTGCTAGCTGTGTGGCTTTGAATGTTAGTCAACATTTCTCATTTTCAGTTTTCCCATGTTCAAAATGACAGGATAGAACTAGATGATCTTACTTTCTGTGATTTACGCTGCTAAACTGGTTATTTCACATTTGTATTTGTGCAGTTTACTTTATGAACCCAAGCATAAAAGTTTACATTTATCCCTATTAAATGCCACTATTAGATTTGGCCCATTATTCTAGCCTGTCACAATCTTTTTGAATCGTAACTTATTCAGTGCGTTAACTATCCTTCCAACATTTGCCATTCCCATTTATGCCTGTATTGTAGTCATAATAAATAAAGGTTTTAAAAGACAAGGATGGGCCAAGGACAGAATCCTGAGGCTACTATTAGAAAACTCTCTCCAAGGTGATGTGGATTAATAGAGCAATACTCTTTGGGTCCAGTTATTCAAATGGTTATAAATCTCTCCATCTTGTCCACAAGGCTATTTTGAGAGACTGTCAGATGCCTTGCTAAAATCCAGGCATGCTATATCCTCAGCCTTCCTCTGATCTACCCAACCTAGTAACACTGTAAAAAAAGGAAATTAGGTTAGTCTGGCATGACTTGTTCCCGATGAACCCATTCTGGCTTTGTTTTCCAAGAGCTCCCGAGTTTCCCTTGAGCTTTCTCCTTCCCCTGGCAGAGGTGGGAAGAGTACCTTCTAACAGTCAGCTACCTGCTCTAAGCAACAGAAAGTTCCAGTTTATCAAGTCTGTATTATCTTGCGGAGGATCAGGGTGGAGGAGATGAGGGCAGGCAGGAATGGCAGATCCTTCCTGACACTGAGATGATCTTTACTGCCCTGACATTTTGTTTTAGTTTCCTCTGGGGTTAGAACCATTAATAGGCAAGGTCACTGTTCTTTAAGGGACCCACACACCCCCTGCTACTTCCTATCCAGAGGAAGGCCTAACTGAGAATTTCTCGGATCAGATTTCTCAAATCCCTAAAAAATGGAGGAGCTGACTTTGGATCACCTAGTCCCCATAGCTAGCAATTAAGTGAGAGTTAGAATTCAGATACCTTTGGCGCAGGATGAATCTGTCCCAAGGAAATCACCAATAAGGGTTGGACTGGGATGGGAAAGAGGAGAAAGGTGCTGAAAATCTCCTCTTTCCAAACACTTGAATTATTACGATAGTTCCCAGTGTTGCGCACCAGTAACAAATCCACTTATATCCTGGACTGCCGAGCATTGCTGGAGAAAGTCTCAAAATCCTGCTGTTTGGGTCCTTGACAAATTCATGCTGTTTAATCTCCCTGTACTCCCACTGTTATTTGGCAATCCTTTTATTCATCTCTTGTTAGCTCTCTATCAAATTTCTCAGTCTCTTCCAAACCTATTTCCTATCTCCTTAAGTCTCCCCACCTTTCATACCCCACCACAGCAGCCATCAAACCTAAACACTCTTATCTCGGCTCCCCCATGCCTTAAAACCTCTTAATCAATTTAATGGGATAAGAATTTTTAAGCACCTATCCTAGACAAGGACCTTAGTGGAAGGACTTGTCCGTGTCTTTCCTAAAATGAGGCACTCACAACTGGACACAGTACTTCAAATGTTACCTGACCTGGGCAAAGGTTAGCAAAATGATCAGTCCTTCAATATAGACTTCCACTAAGATTGCCTAAGATTATAGTAGCTTTTTGACTGCTGACTCATACTGAGTTTGTGGTGAACTAAGGCTGCCCCCAGATCTTCCCACAAGCTGGGAGAGATAAGATAAAGTAATGAGGAAAAAAGCAGTGGACTGAAAGTAAAGGATTCTGAATTCTGATTCTCACTTGATGGTTAGCTATGGGACCAGGTGATCCAAAGACCAAAGTGGAATTGATCTCCAACATCCTCTCCTCTCTATGTCTTTTCTGAGAAGATGAGATGACCATCTTCCCAAAAGAGGTTAACCATTCCATCTGTGCCTTTATTTCCATCCCCCAACTCAATCCAAGACCTTGCTCCCTTTCCCATCCCATCTCTCCAGTACATCCCTCTCTGCTTTTCAGCTGCTTCCTTTCCCACAAATTAGCAAAATGCTGAGATCTCTCCTCCCCCAAATCTCCCATGATGCATCCCTCAAACTACCTTCCTAACTCTCTCCTCCTTTTCACTGATAAATTCTCAAAACAATCATCCATGCTGGCTGCTTTAACTGCCTCACCACCCACTCACTCTTCAACTCTTTGCAATCTGCCTTCCCCTCTTCTACACTCACACAGCCACCATTCTGGTTCAAGCCCTCATTACTTCTCACCTAGCCAATAGCAAATTTATCCCCTTTCCAATCTATTTTCTACACAGATGCCAGTGAGATTTCTAAAGCACAGGTCTGCTCACATCACTCCCCTGCTCAGTAAATTCCAGTAGCTCCCTACTGCCTCTAGGATGAAATGCACGCTGCTCCATTTGCCAATTCAATCTCTTCTGAGCCTGATTCCAGCTTACTTACTTGCATGCTTTTTCCTCCACATTAATTCCCTACATGTAGCCTTTGATCCTACCAATCTGGCCTCTTTACTGTTCTTCATATGTGACGCTCCATAACCCATCTCTGCTTTTGCACAGGGCTGTCTCCCAGGCTTAGATTATCCTTCTTTTCCTCTGTCTCTTAGGATTTCCACCTTCCTTCAAAGTTCAGCTTAAATATCACTTTCTACTGGAGGCTTTTCCTGTTTCCAAATTTAAAGGCCTCGTTATAATATTTTGTATATTTTATAGCTAAGAAATAAGCTCTTGACTTATCTTCCCCCAAATTATGTCTCCAAGGTACTTCCTGATCACCATTTCCAAACCAGGCTACATGAGAGTGATCCCATTCTCTTCATAATCCCTTTCCCCAGAATGTGTTGCCTTTCCCCTATAGAATAAAGGTTCCTTAAGAATAGGGATTGTTGGGGCAGCTAGGTGGCACAGTGGATAGAGCACAGGACCTGAGTTCAAATCTGGTCTCAGACACGTAACAGCTGTGTGACCCTGGGCAAGTCATTTAACCCCAATTGCCTCAGCAAAAAGCAAAAAAAAAAAAAAAAAAGAATAGGGATTGTTTGGGTTTATTATGTCTGTACTCCCAATATTTGGCACAATATCTGGCATGGTATATTAAATGTGAGCACTTGATAAATGTTTTTTTCATTCATTAATATTTGTGTTGTTTTCTTGATAGAATATAAGCTCTTTAAGGGTGAGATTCTTTTATTTTTGACTTTGTATTCTCATTGCCTGTGACAATGGTTGGTTGATGTCCTTCGTTCTTGAACAGAATCAAAATGACACCACTAAGTTAGATTCAAGTTTTAGTAAATCCAGTAACTCGGAATGCTTTGCCACAGATCAGGTACAAATAGTCCATATGAACATTTGGGATGGATTCTCCAGCTTTGCACATCTTGTGCTTCTTTTGAGCTACAACAATTTTGCTTTGCTCATAGAGCACAGCACCTTCTCTGATGAGGACACCCTCTGCTGAGCGGTCCTGAACCAGTGTCTCCTATGTCATATAATCAATTCTAGAGTCCTTAAGAGAGACCTTGAGAGTGTCCTTGTATCGCTTTTTCTGATCATCTTATAAACACTTGCTTTTGTGTGAATTCTCCATAAAATAGTCTTTTTTGGCAAACTCACATTTGGCATATGGTAAGTGCCTAACAAAGGCTTATCCATTCACTGATTGATTCAATTCCTACCACTCAACTGAAACTGCACTCTCTACAGTTATCTCTTAGTTGCCAAATAAAATGGTTTTTCCTCAGGCCATATCCTTGCTGCCACACTTGTCCTCTTCTTTCTGATTTCTGACATCTTTCTCTCTTTATCTCCCTTTTCCTCTCCCTCCTTCCCTTCCTCCCTTCCTCCTTTCCTCACTCCTTTCCTCTCTCTCTTTGTCTCTGTCTCTCTGTCTCTTTGTCTGTCTATCTGTCTCCTCTCTCTCTTTCTCTCCTACTAATCTGATTGTAACTCCTTTGTGCCCTTCACTATTTTCCTCCTACCTTCTGAATGTAGGTATCCTCCTAGGTTCTGTTTTCATCTTTCTCCTCTTTTATTTTCTCTATGAAACAGCTATGTAGTATGCTGGCCAAAGTGCAGGATTTGGTGTCAGGAAAAAAATGAGTTCAAATCCAACTCAGACACAGTCTATCTGACTCAATTTCCTTATCTTTAAAATAAGGACAATCATACAACCTACCTCCTAGAGTTGTTGTGAGTATAAAAGTATATACTTTGTGTAAAACAATTTACAAACCTTAAAGCATTATATAAATGCGAGCTATTGTTATTATAATACTTCCTTAACTTATTTATCCACACCCAAGCCTCTCATCCTTACCTCTATGTGGAAGACTCTCAGATCTGTATTTCTAGCTCCATCCTCTCTACTATGCTCTGTTCCAATATTTTTCAACTGTCTTCCATCCTTTTGTTCTTTTTTTTACCTCAAATTCATACACAAAGTCAAGTTTATCACCTGCCTAGCTATGACTTTCTTCTATCGATCATACCACTGTCCCTCCCGACCATCCATACATGAAAATTTCAAGTTTTGAGTGTATGTAGGCTCCTTGAGGAGAGGAACTGCTTCATTTTTAATGCCTTGGCACCCAGCACCATGCTTAACATATAATGAGTATTTTATATGTGTTTCTTGATTAATCAATTAATTGATTGATTGCCACTTTCTTCCTGGACTCTATCTTAGTCAGAACCAGACCACTGCCAAATCATGATGAAATATGGAAGGAAGGAAATAAACATTTTTAAGCACCTACCATATGTCCAAGTACTTTACAAACAGTAATTGACTTAATCTTTACAACAACCCTAGAAAGTAGGTACTATTATCATCCACATTTTACAAAAGATAAATCCAGCATATGATGAAAGTAAAGATGGTTTTGACTTTCTATCTTTCTGACTTTCTATTCATAATAAAACTTCTCTTTTCCTTCTCAGTTTTCTAGCTGCTTTTTATCTATTCTATTGGTAGAATGTAAAGGCAGATAGGTGGTACAGTAGATAGGACACTGGGATGAAATCAGGAAGATTCTCCATGAGTTCAAATCCAGCCTCAGACAATTACTATCTGTGCAACCTTAGTCAAGCCACTTAACCCTGTTTCCCTCATTTATACAATGAACTTGAAAAGAAAAGGCAGTATCTTTGCAAGAAAACTCCAAATAGGGTCACAAAGAATCAGACATAACAGAAATAATTGAACAATAATATTAGAATGCAATCTCTTTGAAGGCAGGACCTGCCTTATTTGCTTGTGTTTGTATCCCTAGTGCTTAACACAGTGTCTGGCACATAGTAAACACTTAAGTGCTTTTTTCACTTCTCCATTTTTCTTCTGGCCCTCAATATCCATTCATATTCTATCAAAAAAAATTTTTTGCTGAGGCAATTGGGGTTAAGTGACTTGCTCAGGGTCACACAGCTAGGAAGTGTTAAGTGTCTGAGGGCAGATTTGAACTCAGATCTTCCTCACTTCAGGGCTGGTGCTCTATCCACTTCACCACCTAGCTGTCCCTATTCTATCAAATTTGTCTTTGCAATATCTCCTTACCACTATCTTAGTTCAAACCCTTATTAATTTTTACCTGTACTATTGGCTTAACTTCAGATAGGTGGTACAGTGGATAGAGCACCATGCCTGAAGTCAGGAATACTCATTGTCCTGAGTTCAAATCCAGCCTTACTAGTTGTGTACCCTTAGTCAAGTCATTTGACCCTGTTTGCTTCAGTTTCCTCATCTGTGTAATGAGTTGGAGAAGGAAATGGCAAATCACTCCAGTATTTCTGTCAAGAAAACCCCAAAAGAGGTCACAAAGAGCCAGACTTGACTCAAGTACTCAATAACAACAGTTGACATAACTGCCTAACTGACCCTCCTGCCTTTAGTCTTTGTCTTCTCCAATCTACAATTCCTATAGTTGCCAATATAGTATTGCTAGGTCACTTCCAGTGACTCCCTATACTACTTTAACCTAATTTTGAAGTGCTCCACAGATATTTTCTAAGATTTATCCCAGGTATAAAGATCTATGATTTTGTGATCCTCTTAGGCAGAAGCATCTTGGAAAAGGGCCTGTGGAGGACTTCAATATTGTGGGGTTCAACAGCCAATTGTTTTTTATCTTGAGTGAACACTTCATTTAAGTTATACCCAATAGATGCTAAAATTGTGAGTGAGAATCACTAGCATTATCCTGAGATCATTGATCTAGACATGAAAGAGAAAAAATGCTTGATATCAGATTTCTCTGTTAAGGGTTTGGTATTTCAGATATGGAAATAATAAATACATGTGTATGTGAAAAAAAGAGAAAGGTACTCTAAAGGTCCTTTAGACCTTCCATAACTTCTCATTTTATAGAGGAGGAAATTAAGGGATGAAGTGATTGTCCCAAGTCATATACCTGGTTAGGAACCAAACTAGGATTAAAACTCAGACCCAGTGATGTCAAATTCACTCTTTTTAGTTCAGCCTTCCTCCCACTATGCTTCTCAATATGCTTTGGAGATTCATTTTAGCCCTTCATGTTCTACAAGAGGACTCAGGCTAAGGCATATTCCTCTTGAAGTCCATTGAAAATGAATCCATTACAGAAGTCCCCCAAAACTCTTTATGGGGCAATCTCTCCTACAAGACATCAAAAATAAACTACCCTGTCCTCCCAAAGCACAATCATGAATCAATGACCAAGCATATGATAAACACCTGAAAATCTTCCAGGTACTTTGCTAGGCATTGAGAGAATACAGAAAAAAAAATGAAACTGTCCTTGCTCTCAGAGAGCTTCCATTCTATTGGGGAAATAACATGTGTTCATGTGAATAGATACATGGACCATTGAGACTTCCTAAAATTACTGAGTAGCTTCCTTTTGGTGACTTACACATGTTGGTCTCTGATCCATCAGCCCATTCAAGTGTGACCCTGGGTAAGTGACAGTCATTTTAATTTTGAAATTTAATTTCTCCTTCAGAATCAAGAAGTTTCACTTAATGGTCTCTGAGGCTCCTTCCAGGCATAGGTCAATGATTTCCCAACTTTCTAAGCCTATACCAACAGAGCCACCTGGAAAGGCATCTAAATGAAGCCCATTAATGGACTGTGGCTGTTGTCCAGGGACTAGCTAGCCAAATAGAGATCCTTATCATCATAGGGCTTGGTCACTAATGAGTTAATTTATTCAGCCACAGACACTTATTAAGAATCTATTAATGCATGGCAGAGACTTGGATCATAGGATTATAGGCTTAGATCTGGAAAGGACCTTAGAGGTCATTAAGTCCAACACCTTTATTTTAACAGATGAGGTAACTGAAAAAGATTAAGTGTCTTGTCCAGGGTCACACAACTAGTAAGTGATCGAGGCCAGATTTGAACTCGGGTTTTCCTGACTCCAGGTCCAGCATTCTCAACCTGTACATTCTACTGTCTCTCAATATGCACAGGCATTGAGGTAACACATAGTATTAATTCACCATGAATTTTTGAGGTGTTTATGTTTTGAGAAATGCTGCCTCATTTAATGATTACAATTCTGGGAGGAAAGTTAGGGAGGCTATCTGTCTCATGATATCCATTTTATTATTAGATAAACCAAGGTCCAGGTAGGATTAGAACCTTGAACAAGGTCACACAGCATCTCAATGGCAGGGCTGGATGCCCAGCTTCCAGCCTGTGACTTTTCCCACCCAACCGAATTCAGGGTTCTGTGTCTCCTTGTCTAGCGATGTGACAGCCCAACAGTAAAGCATTTTAAGGACTTGGCATTTCTGAGAGGAGGTGGAAAATGCCAGGGCAAAGTTCAGAGCATATGAGGCTTCTTTCATTTAGTGAGTCCTCAGTAGCAATGGCTATGGGTTGGAGAGTGTCTGGCAGGTGGGTAAATGCCAAGGGGGGATGAGGCTCCCTCTCTCCCTTTGCCGTGGGCACCTGATGACATTTCTTTCTTCCTCATCTAACAGAGGGACATGCTCTGCTTGGGACTCAGGCTGGAAAGGATAATAATAATAATAATAATAGTTGTAGTAGTAATGATAACTCCCATTGACAGAACATTCAGAGGTTGACAAAATACTTTCTTCACTGAACTGTGAGGGACAGATTGCACACAGCTCTATTTTATAGTTGAACAAACTTCAGAGAGTTAAAGTGCCTTTTCCAAATTCACAATGAGAATAACTGTTGGTTTTGAACCTAAATCTTCTGATGGTAAGACTAGAGGTTTTCCCAGTCTACACAGATGCCTCTCCAATGATGCATCAGTTTGATTGAAATTTACATAAATTATTTCATTTGATTTTCAGATCAACCCAATGAGATTAGATCTGTGGATATTATTATCCCTATGATGCAGATGAGGAAGCAGGCTCTGAGAAGTTAAATGATTTTCTCATGACTGCACAGCTTAAAGTTTAACTTCTGCAGGAAGTCTTCCCCAATCCCCACCTATTGCTAATGTATTTTCTCTTTCTCTGTATGTGTCTGTCTGTGTGTTTCTGTGTATCTCTCTGGTTCTCTATCTGTGTCTCTTTTGTCTCTGTTCCTGTGTCTCTGTCTCTATAATACATATATATATATATATGTATACATATATATATATACACACACATACATACATATCTATTTATCTCTCTATCTATATATCTTTGTGTACCTAATTAATTACATGTTGTCTCCCCCATTTCAATGTGAGATTCTCAAGGGCAGGAACTATTTTTTGGTTTTGTTTGTTTATTTGTTTTTGCCTTTCTTTATATCCTTAAAATTTATCATGGCATCTTATACATAGTAGATACTTAGTAAATGTTTCTTGATTGGCTGATTGATTGATAATAAGTGGCAGAGATAGAATTAAGAGCCAGTTCTCTCCCAGCTCCAAGCTTTTTCTCACCAAATTCTGCAACAAATTCTCCTTCTTCCTGAAAGAACCCTGAGAAAGTGGGGACAGAATGTAGAAGGCAACTTGAAAGATATGATCCCTATGTTCAAATATCTTCAGGAAAAATATATTTGTTCCTTTGGGTCTCATATGGGAAAACAAAAATCAAAATTAGGTCAAAATGACTGGGACTAAGCCTCAGAGCACTACAATTTGAAGGTATTGACTACATTTGTACTCCTTCTGTGGCTAGATGCTTAGCACCTAGTTAGCTAGAATAATTAGTTAAAATAGAAAGCCACCAGATGGTGCTTCATTCCCCAGGTGGCATGCTTGTGCCCCAGATGCCTTCCTCCTTAGCCTAACCCTGTCTCATTTCCTCTCCTGGCCAAGGGTTTCCCAGCAGCAGTAGTGGAATTACCTTTTTCTAAAGGCCACAGGGCTTCCAACCTTCCCTCAGGAATTTTTGTGGTTTTACCCTAGTTCTCAGGATGACTAGTTATAACTTTAGGAAGAACTAGGACCAACAAGTTTCAGAGATACTCTAAAATCTGTCTGAATCTCTTGAGTCCCAGGTACTCAGTTTGGATATGGAAGGTCTAAAGTGATAGAGTAGAAAGTACCTTGGACAGTTCCAAGAACATCAATAGTAATAAGAGAATCATAATATCAAGAAGTTGATGTCATGACATGCAAATGAATTGGATTCATATACGGAAATGATTTTGTACAACTCTCCCTCACTTAAATGAGAGATAAAAGGCTTAGGAAGCCCAAGACTGGCAATGACCTTTTGTATTTTTGTATGCACACTCAAGCATGTCTGACACTTCTTATACTGAACCATCTCAGTCATTTAATTACAACACACCAACAGCACAGCCACAATAATCACTGATATCTGGGCTTCAAGCTACATGCTGTTGTGGCTTTTATTGAGCACCCAAAGATGAACAGCTTTAGGCTGGTATTGTACTGGTTTCATTTCTGTCTTTCTTATCTGCTTCTGCCTCCCTCTTTTTGTATCTACCCATATCTCTTTGTCTTTCTTTCATATGTCTCTCATCTCTCTCACTCTCTCTCCTTTCTCCTCCTGACCTGCTTTGACCCCTTCTACCTTCTTATATCTGCTTTTCACTTCCATTCCTTCTCCTTCCTTCTTCTTTCCCTTTATGTCTCTTTCCTCTTCTTTCTCTTTCAATCTCTCTCCCTTCTCATTCCCTGCCTCTGTCTATCTCTCTATGATCATCTGTTTCTATCTATCTTTGTCTTTTTGCTTCTGTTTTGCTCTTTGGTCTCTTTTTCTGTCTGTGCCTCTGTCTATTTCTAGGTGTCTGCCTCTGTATTTCTCTGTGTCTCTCCCTCTTCCTCTGTCTCCTCCTCCCTACACCCCCTAAGTCCCATACCTCTACCAAGAAACAGTGTAGCAGAAAGAGTGTCAAACTTGAAAGTCAGGGGAGATTTGAGTTTAAATACTCAGACACTTACTAGTTAAGTGACCCTAAACAAGTCGCTTAGGAGTCACTTTGAGCCTCACTTCCCTCATTTGTAAAAGTCGGATTATAATAATACTCATAGTGCCTGCCTATCTCAAAAGGATATAATGAGGATGAAATTAGATGATGTAAATAAAGTGCTTTGTAAATTTTAAATCCGTGTATAATTTCAGTTGTTATTATCTGCCTCTCTCCATGATCTATTTGCTGTCTTCTCTATCCTGCTGGTCCTTATCACATTTGGGTTTATAGGCTAGACTAGATTTGCACTGATGAGCTGTGCTTTCTAGCCTCCCAGCCCCTGCCATATCTCTTTCCCTCCCTAGTTTGAGCTTTTCGTGTCACAATTTAAGGTTCTCCTTCTCTGCCCTGCCCTGGAGGCCCTTCCCCTGTTAAACATTCTCTGCTCAGGTTGGCCCCTAGTCCTTCCTCCCCTCCCCCTTCTCTGGGAGCTGAGAAAGGCAGACAACATTTGCACTGAGCGCAGAGGCAGGGGGCTCATTTGGGCAAATCTGAGATCGATGTTCAACAAGAAAGGTACAAATGTAAGTCTGGCTAAAGAGTATAATAGAATTTATGGAAATCACCGGCCTGTGCTGCAGCCTGCAATGATGGAGGTGATTATTAATTAATCATGGTCTTTGGGGAAAAGTCTCGGTGTAAGGAGTAATTAAAATGAAGCATTGTACAGTTGTACCGAATGATGATTTATGAGGCTAAGTAATTGCAGCTCTGCCCTCTTCCCTCCGGCAGGCTCAATGGGAAGGATTAACTGGACGGATTGTTTTCAACAAAACCAGTGGCTTAAGGACTGATTTTGACTTGGATATCATCAGCCTGAAGGAAGATGGCTTGGAGAAGGTAAGTAAGGGCCCCCAGCTTGCCTGTGGCTGAACAGAAAAAATGAGAAATCCTAGGGAGGTCATTTTACCTCTCAACAAAATACTTTGGAGAAATTGGGTCTAAATTCCTTTTGGACTCTGATGGGCCACACACTTAGCCCACAAATCTCCCACTTCTAATCCAGTCCATCCAACACAAATGTTTACTATGTCCCAAGCATGGTCCTGGGTGCTATGCCTACAAATGCAAAGTTTAAAACTCCTTTCCCTTAAGGAGATTACATTTTACTGTGGTGGGATTTGTTTAATCATTTTTCAGTTGTGTCCGACTCTTTGTGACCTATTTGGGGTTTTCTTGGCAAAGATACTGGAATGGTTTGCCATCTTCAGTTCATTTTATAGATGAGGAAATTGAAGCAAGCAGAATTAAGTGACTTGCCCAGAATCACATAGTTTGTACATGAAGATTGAGTCTTCTTGACTAGGTCTGGTGCTTTCTCCATTCTGCCATCTAGCTTCCCTACACAAAGGATAGACAAAGTAAACAGAAACCAATATACATGTTCATTTGAGGAGTAAGACAAGAAGACATTAACAGTTAGGGATCTCAGGAAAGACATGTAGGAAGTAGCACCTGAACTAGACTTTGATTCTAAGGGGCAGAAGTGAAGATGAAGTGCATTCTAGGCATAGAGAACAACTTAGCTAAAGTCATAGAGGCTGGGGATGAAGTGCTTGGTTCAAGGAACAGCAAAGTAATGCATGATAAAATGGGAATGAGGTTAGAGCAGGAGAATAAAGGGATCTAAATGTCAAATGTTTGTATCCCCAAAAATTGTAGAGAAAGAGGAGAAGAGGGCCCAAAGTCAGGCCTTGGTGGAAACACATAGTTATATGATGATAGATGAATGCTGTTCCTACTAGGGAGATTCAGACAAGTATGAAGAAAACCAGGAAAAAATAATGTCATGAAAACCCAGGGAAGAGAAAACATTTAGGAGGAAGAAATAGTCAAGGTGTCAAATATGACATAAAGGTAAAGAAGGATGAGAACTGAGAAAAGGCCATTGACAATTTCCCACTAAATCCCATGTGGGATGGGGAAGGAGGAAGCCTTTTATCAATTGCCATAAATACATACTATGGAACAGTCCTTCCTCTAAATAAAAGAAACAATGACAAGGTAGGAAGAGGACTGGGATGAGGATATTCAAATTATGTCACTTGAATATAATTTTGAGGAAGATAAGGATGTGTGGCCTGAAGAAGGAAGACATAGTGAGAATTATTCAATTAGTGCATATTTATTAAATATGAACTGTGTGACAGTGAACTAGGCACTAGAAACAGAAATACAAAGAATGAAATAATCCTTACATACAAGCATCTTTCATTCTAATGGGGGAAGCAAATGCATATGAAATACATACAACATCGACATAAAGTAAATGCATACACTGTGTATGTTAATTTATATGGAAAGGAACTGACCTGATAGCTTTATTCAAATACTTAAAGTGCTGTCATGTGGATGAAGGGCTAGATTTGTTCTGTTTGGTTCCAGAGGGAAAAGAGAGGAGTAGTGGGAAGAAGTTGAAGAGAGGCCACTTGTAAGAAAAAAACTTACTAACAATGAGAACTATCCGAAAGTGGATTGTGCTGCTTTGTAAGGCACTAAGTTTCCCACCAGTGGAGGTATTCAAGCAAAGGATAAATGATCTCCTGTCAGGAATGTACCTTGTAAGGGTTTAGACTAGAAACTTCTGAGGACTCATGCACCTCTAAGTATCTGAATCTGTGAGGTACAGGTGGTAATTAAAGCCATAATAATGGGAGAGTGTCTATTGTATATCATTAAATCAGGCTTTCTGATCAGTTAGAACATCTGTAATAAATCATCTCTAAGGGTAAGGGTCAGATGAGATACATCCATCCACATAAAGATGGACTTTTTGTGCAAATGTAAATGACAACAGTGCAAAAAGTGCATGAGGACTGAGGAGACTGAAGTATAATTGCAATTCAAGCTGGATGGAGTTAGTTATGAAAGACTTCCTGAAGGAGGTAAGCTTTAAAAGAAGTGAATAATAAATTTAGCATAATGGACATTAAGGGACATTTCTAGTGGTGAGAAGGATAATAGCATAGCCTTTGAAACTGGCTTCTACAGGGATAGGGTATCCCCACATGAGAAGTAAAAGATTTGTATGGGCAATGACTTGGACAGAGCTCAAAACCAATGGTCCTAGGAAGGGGTGCATGGAAGGTGCCTCTATATCCCCAGGTCCTGGAGAATCATCTGGCTCCAAATGGCTTTTTTTTGCCAGACGATTCAGCTAAGCATAGCTCTTCTGGAATCATCCTTTGCACTCACATTTTCTGTGATTTCCCCTGGCCCTTATTCTAGGAGATTACTCCAATTCCTCACCATGTCATTCTCACTAGATAAGCCAAACATGGATACAGAGAATAAATAACCCTCATGGATTCTCTAGGAGCTGTCCGTGGTACTGATAGCTCCTTGACTTATAAGTCCTGAGAGAAGAAATGGATTTGGGAACTGAGGAAGAAGCTTGATAAAAGCAGAGACCGTGAAACCTTTGGCACTGAAGAGAAATGGGCAGCTTTCCCTCCATTTGCCTTTTCCCATGTTAAATAACAGGATCCTAGAATTGGAATCAATTTAATTCAGTTCAACAAGCAGGTCAAAAATACCTGTTAAGTTCAAAGTATTAAAGCAATAGGGCACACAATAGTGCCATGCTTGATGTCAGAAAAATCTTTATACAAGTTTTAACATATATTACCTATGTGGCCATGAGGTCATTTAACCTCTATAGACTTCAGAAAAGTCTCTAGGATTTACCTGTTGAATCATGGAAGTGTTGCCATCTGCATTGGTGGAGGAGACTCCTCTGCCAGAAGTCCCAAAAAGCAAGAAAATCACAGACCCTACATAAGTTCAAGACAACATACTTGGATCTGAGGATACAAAGATAACACCAATATAAAACCTGCCTTCAAAGCACTTATATCCTATTAATGATGAAGTGGGGGACAATTATAATTCAAGAAAAATTAGTTTATTAAGCACATCCTCTGTATCAACCATCCTCTTAGGCATGAGAGCCAGAAAAGATAAAAAAAAAAAACAAAAGATAGTCTCTACCTTCAAGTAATTTAACTAGGCTCTCTTTTTTTCTTAACTTCCTTTCTGCTCTTCTCTTACCTTTCTTCTTTCCTCTCCCCTCCTTTCATTTTCTCTTCTTCAATCTTCCCTTCCCCTCTCCTCTGCCTTTTTCTTTCCTCCCACCCCCCACTTTCCCCTATTCTCTTTCCATAATAACTGACATTTACAAATCCATCAAAGATTTGAAAAATGCTTTGCAGTCCACTGAAGTAGTCATTACAGCTGTAATTAAGCCCATCTTATAGATGATGAAATTGAAGGTGAGTGACTTGCCCATGCTTATACAGCCAAGAATTATCTGTAGTGGATTGGATTCATTACATAGCCAAGAAGTGTCAGGGGTGGGATTCTAACCCAGTCTATCTTTCTTCCAAGACTAGTATGCTTTTTTCTATCTTACATTGGTTTTCATCATAGTTCTTCATTTGCTCTCCATCTCCATACATAGTTATCCAATGGGTTAACCATAGAGTAACCCTCAAGTTAAGGCTATAAATTGCAGATGTGACTTGTGACAAATTAACCCTGAATTTCAGTAGTTCATGCCAGAATCTTGGACCTGGGTTGGTGAATTTCAATGGCTGAACTAGAACTGTCTGAAGTGCAGGAATGGATTAGGAAGGATTAGTCAGTTCTCATCTCTGAGCCATGGGTGATCTGCCCATGTATGCTTCTTGTTGATTTTTTTATTCATTTAGGGGATTTGGGGTTTTCCAGGGAATGAGGGAAGATGAGCTTTGTCTGAAACTCCTTAAAGAGTGCCTTCCCTGGCCCCCTGCTCATTTAGTTTGCAAACTTCAAACCTTGGTATAAGAGTGCTTACAATTTTTCCTGCTGATAAAACCCAGATTAAGAGAGGGAAATAGTATGATGCTAAAAAATACCTTTGACTGACCTTTCACCATTCTTCTTACATTTGGAGGCATTTGGACAGGTTTGGCAGAAAGAGAAAGTCCATTGCTTACCCTCATCCTTAAAGAAGGAAAGAAACTAGGGAAGGAAAAAGGGAGTGAGAAAGGAGAGAGAAAAAGAAGAAATAAAGGAAGGAAGGAAGAGAGGGAGGGAAGGAAAGGAAAAAGAGAAAAAAGGAAGGAGGAAAGGAAGAAAGAAGGAAGGGAAGGTAAAAGGAAAGAAGGGAGGGAGAGAGAAAAAAAGGTGAGAAGGAGAAATGAAGGGAGTTATGGAGGGAAGAAGTGGGGCATGGAAGGATAGGAGAAGGAGGGGAAAAGGAAAGGAGAAAAAGAGGTAAGGTAGGAGGAAGAGGCTTTTCATACCTTGGATGCACTATCTTTTCATCTCCACCTTCCAGAATATTTCCCTTTCTGCCAGGCTCAGCTCAGGTGCCACTTCACTGAACATCTCACATTAAAGTGTTTTTCAACCTCTCAAATTTTTTGAGCACTTTGGAGTTCTCCTTTGCTTCTGTCACTCCATATTTTGCATTATCTTCATATGTATACATGCCATATCCCTCACACATTCATTTGAATTTAAGCTCTTTGAAGGTAGAGACTATTTTATTGTGCTTAATCTTTATATCTAAACTATTTAGCCTTGCCTTTGATGCCATATAATATATATTGGCTAAATTGCATGATTAAATAAATTCATGAAAAAATACATTGAACAATTTTTATTGATCATCCATTATGTACCCAACTCTGGGATGGATTGTGGGGGACCAGCAAGATTGTCTGCAGGCCTTGGAATTCCACACCTCCTCTGGACTTTAATCTCATTTTAGGACATGTGAGCAATGGACCACTTAGTCTACTTTGGTCTAATCCCTGCCAGGTCCTCTGCAGGACACATATTCTCCATCACTCAGGCAGCAAAGGCAGGGGGAGGGGATGCAGAATGGCTGGCCAAGTGTCGGATCACAGCCTTCCAGTATTGTGTTTGCCCTACTGTTTGCTAAGCCGGATGGTCCCTGATCCTGCCCGCTTGGGTGTTGGGAGGATTAAGGCAGAATTACTGGAGCATAATTACATGTCTCTTTGCTATCTGGTTTGCACAGCTCTCTTAATGGGATATTTGTAGTCTGCCTCTCTGGTTAATTGATTAAGTTTCCTGGGTTCCTCAAAGAGGACGATTTCCTCCTGAGGTTGGCCAAGGACAGAAAGGGCATGAGCAGCTTTAGGAGATCAGACTATTTCCAGCAGAGTGGAGGACAGGAGAGTAGAGAGCATAACATGAATTTGGGGGAGACTTGAGATTTTATAAATGTTTTTAGAAAGACCTGGGGGTGGAGGTATGTGTGGGGGTGTCATCATAAGTTTAACATGAGACAAGAGTACACAATGACAGCTGAAAAAAATAAAGTGACCCAAGGCTATCTTAATAGAACTCTAGTGTTAAGACTAAGTGAAGTGATTATTTCATTCTCCACTGTGCTAATCAAGCTTCATTTAGAGTATTATGTTCTGAGCTTCTTGATTGAGGAAAAATATTGACCTGTCCCTGATGATAGCTAACATTATACAGAACTTTAAGGTTTACAAAGAACTTTTCATATACTATCTCATTTTATCCTCACAATAGTCTTGTGAAAGGCTGTTACCTTCCTTACAGATTAGGAAATTGAGGTAAAAAGAAGTTAAATGATTTGACCAAGTTATCATATGTAGTACGTGTTTGAAGAAGGATTTGAACTAGATTCTTTGTGACCTCAAGTTAAGCATACCACACCATTATGATACTTGACTTCTCTCTCTCTGGTCATGTGGAAATAATGCTAGACCATTCAGAGATCCAGCCTCTGACACTGTGAGGTCACTATTTTTACTATGCCCATTTTTACAGTTTAAGAAACAATAAATATTTTTAATAATAGCTTTTTATTTCCAAAATACATGCAAAGATAGTTTTCAATATTCACCCTTGCTAAATTTTGCGTTCCAAATTTTTCTCCCTCCCTTCCTCTCCCCTCTTCCCTGGACAGCAAGTAATCCAATATATGTTAACCATGTAAAATTCTTCTATACATTTGCCCACATTAATCATGCTATTTATTTATGTTTTTTTTTAAAAAAAGTTTTTAAAATCTTTATCACAGGCTGCATGGGAATCAATAATGATATATGTAAAAGAGGAAGAAACTATAAGTCTTAGAGAAGTTTAAGAGACCTGCTCAATTAGTGAGAGTGAGTTTGCCATCATTGGAAGTATTCAAAATCAGAGGCTGGAGAACCACTTATTGATAATGTTGTCAAGTGGACTTCTGCTCAGGTAGAAGTTGAACTCTGTGCCCTCTGAAGTCCCTTTAAGCTGTAAGGTTTTGTAATTCAATAGTTAAATTCACCAAGAGCTCCTGGGAAAATAATTTTTCATTCATCCTTCCCTCCAGTTCCCTTCTCTCACCACTTCACACACACACACACACACACACACACACACACACACACACACACAC
>JAJPUD010003630.1:63539-101692 GCA_023553655.1 Myrmecobius fasciatus | reverse complement strand
ACACACACACACACACACACACACACACACACACACACACACACACAGTATCAGAGTAAGTTAAAGGGGGTATGAGGGAAATTTCAGTCTAGCCTGAATTTAAAATAGCCTTCAACTTCCTAGTAAGACAAAAGTCTTGGAGAGAATTCTCTCCTGTCTTTCTGTCACCAGCTGGTCAGATCAGCCTCAGTGGTCTTTGAAATTTTACTGTCCTGATCTCTTCCTTTAGGAAAAAAAAAGTGACTCCACCTCCCTTCCAGGGCATATGTGTTTTTGGTCTCTCTAGGTAATTCCACTGATAAAATGAGCTCTCATTATCTCCCTGCCATTATCTCTTATTTGCCATATTTGGGGCCATCTCCTCTCTTTGATCATCTCTGAGTTCCTTTGAATCAACTGCTGTAGGATAGGAACCAGACCTGTGATTTCATATAGGGAATTCCAAAATGAAGACCTTTTACTAATGCAGGTTTGCACTATTCTGCAACATGCTATCTTTAAAAAAAGAAAAGAATTATTCATTTTGAGCTTCAAATACAAAAAGATAAAATTTCCTTTTACACAGCACAGCATAAAAAGAAGATTCAATATAAAATCATGAATTTCCACTTCACAGTTTACTTTAATAAAAACCAACTGTGTAATAAACACTATACATCATTTTCAAAACTACCCTGCTTTTCTGTGCTTTCTTCGAAGTTTTCTTTTGTTTTCTGCTGTGCACTTTTTATTTTTTTTCTGTCACTCTCTGCACTTTGTCCTAGAGAAGGCTACTATTGAATGTCATTATATGTATATATATAAAATCACACTATACATACTTCAATTTATCAGTTCTTTCTCTGGATCTAGACAGCATCTTCCTTCATAGGTCCTTTGTAGTTAATATGAGTATTTGAAATGCTCAAAATGCCTTGTCATTCAGAATTGTTAATAGAATAATATTGCTGTTACATCATACAATAGTTCTTTTGGTTCTGCTCATTTCACTCTTCATTATTTCATGCAAGTCTTTCATTGTTTTCTAAAATCCACCAGCTCATCATTTTTATAGTACTATAGTATTCCATCACAAGAATATACCACAGCTTGTGTAGCCATTCTCATCATTTCTTCTAGCACTGCCGTATTCCATCACAATAATATACCACAGCTTCTTTAACCATTCCCTTCAATTTCCAGTTCTTTGCTGTCAAAGAGAGTTGCTATAAATATTTTAGAACATATAATTTCTTTTCTTTATCAGATTGGGAAAGAAACCTAATAGTGGTATTGCTAGGTTAAAGAGTATACACAGTTTTTTAACTCTTTGGGCATAATTCCAGATTGCTTTCCGAAATGGTTAGATCAGTAACATATTGTCTTTAGAAAAATACCTATAACACTGAGATGCTGTGACTTGCTCAGGGTCATACAGACATATGTTTCAGAGATGGCAGAATTTGAACTTGGATCTTCCTGGCTCTCTTTACCAATACAGGTCAGCATCTTCTCCTTAACTTATGGATATAAATAGAAGCCTAGAATCCTGAGTTTAAATAATTTACTCAGGACAACACAACCGATATGTGTCTGAGGAGAAACTTGAACTCAAGTCTCCCTGAGTTCTAAGGCCAGCTCTTTACCTGCTATGCTTCCTGTCAATATGTATTTCAGATATATATTTCATCATAATATCCATCTTACTATGGTGTTTTTGTGGTAGATTTTGTAATAACATTAACTCACATCCACCTAGAACTTAAAAATTTGAAAAAAAAACTTAACCTCACAACAACCCTATTGAGTAGGTTTTCTTAAATTACAGATAATACAGGAATTATTTCTTTCCATAAGAGGGGACTTGATGAGTTAACCAAGTGCCAGTTGCAGAAGGGAACTGTTTAGACAGGCATTCAATAGGCAACAAACATTTATTAAGCACTTATTATATTCCTGGCTCTGTGCTAAGTGCTGGGAATACAAATAAAAGCATCAATGAAGATAGTTCCTGCCCTCAAGATTACTTTTTTTTGAGGCAATTGGGATTAAGTGACTTGTCCACAGTTAGTAAGTTTCTGAGGCTGGATTTGAACTTGGGTCCTCCTGATTCCAGGACCCAGGCTCCATCCATGGTGTTATCCCCAAAGTTATGTTCAAATGGCAGAAGCCAACACCTCAAAGAAGTGCTGGCCCTGCTGTTTGGGAATCTAAGTAAGTCTTCCTGACTATTTAATGTGACCATGACTAAGTCCAAGTCACTTCACCTCCTGTTCCTCAATTTCCTCATCTGTAAAATGAAGATGTTGGACAAGATGGTCTCTGAGGTCGCCTCCAACTCTCAATCCATGATCTCATTTGGGAAAAATTACTCAGTGTTAAATACCTAAAAATCAAATGTTGGTAGCCGCTTATGGGGAATGTAGAAGAGATGGTTTTTGTTTAATTAGGCCTTTGATTTAGTGTTTTCTTAGGTTCCCTCCAGCTCTCAAAGTCTATGGTTCGGTGGAGTAAGAACACCTGAGATCCAACCTTAGCTCTTTCACCTGTGTAATTTTGGACAAGCCATTTGACTCCTCTGGGACTCAATTTCATTATATATAAAGGGATGGCTGTACTAAGCTGCCCCTCTGAAGTCTCTTTTAACTCTAGGAGTCTGCCCATCTCCATAGGTAACCAGAAAATGGGAGATTTTCTAGTAATGACAGAGGGGCAGAGAATGCAAGTTTTATTGATCTAAATTCCATATATCTCCTCTGAGACTTCACAGAATCCTAGAATGTCAGAGTTGGATGATACCTTTGGAATTTTTTAGTTTTGACCTCCTCGTTGGAAAAGCTGAGATTCAGAGAGGGGAAGAGGTCATACACTTAACCTAGCAGCAGATCTGATGCTTAAGCTCAGATTCTTTGAGTTCTCTACTTTTTTAATTGCTTTTAGAATTCTGGGATTGCCTTTTAGAATTCTAATACCCTCATGTTTCTGTCGGTGCTTCTGTCTTCTGTCCAGGTGGGCGTGTGGTGTCCTGCTGATGGTCTCAATATCACAGAGATTGCCAAGGGCCGGGGTCCCAACGTCACTGACTCCTTGACCAACAGGTCCCTCATTGTCACTACTGTGCTGGTAAGAAGCTGCAACTCTGTGTGACCTCCCCAGGGAATATTAAATCAAGGGATAAAGGGAGAAGGAAATAAAAGGAGAGCAATTCACTTTCTAATGATAGGCTTGCTGTGCTTGGGAAATAGTGCCCAATCCCCAATGGAGTTTTTTCAGGGAAGAAGACAAGGAGCTAATGGGTTTAGGGTAGGTTGGGGGTACAAGGGAAAAAGGACCTGAATGTCTGGCATAGTTCAAAGTGGAACAGCTTAGAATTTGAAGCCCAAGGACTTGGGTTTGAACCTCAGTTCTGCTACCTACTTACCACTAATGGGAACTTGGGCAACTACTACCTTCCCTTCTCAATTCTTTATCTATAAAATAAAGGAGCTGGATAAGATGATCTCTTAAATCTTTCTCAGTTCAAAATGTCATGAATCTACACAGGAGACTTTCATGAACTAGCATCCTTGGCCCCCAGACACAGATCTGGGATCAGCAATGAGAAGACCAGGGATGAAGGGGCTGGGGATACAGGACTTGGAATGGAAGGACTAGGGAAAGAAGGCCTGGAGCAGAGAGACTGAAGATATAGTACCTGGGATTGACAAACCATATATAAAAAATAGACAGATTAGGGATGGAGGGAACAAGGACTAAAGATCAAGAGATAGAAGGATGAGGAATGGAGGGACTAGAGGATTAGGGGAACAGCTGGAGAGTCCTACTCCCTTACTAAGAATCCCATCACTAGGATGGGGATGGATGGATTACTATGTAGAAGTACAGAGGGGAGGAGGCTGCAATCTATGTTCTTAGAAAAACAGGTGAATGTGAAAAAGGAGAAGCTTTAAATAACTATCTTCATTCCCTTCTCAAAGAGAACCTCAGCCTCCATATAGTCAGTACTAATTATTATACAGGGGCCAGTGATCTGCGAATATTGATCATCACCCAAATCCTGTATGTTTTTCTATTGCCTTCCTCTCAACTCCGAAGCCAGAATCTTATGTTTCTGTACTCTAACTTCCTTCTGGCTTCCAGATGTTGCCAATGTATTCATTAGTATGATAATGTCCTGTATCGTGTCTACTTTAGTGGGACTCTGGAATCCATTCATAGTCAAAATAAAGCTGACAGGGCACAGTCTACTTGGGTATCAAATACTGAAGTTGGAATCTACCCTGGAAGCAGAGCATTGCCCTGGAGAGGGATTTAGTGTCATGTAAGGTACCTAGGAAGCTCTCTTTCTATTCCTCTCTTCTGACTTTCCTACATTCAGCCCTTCTGTGAATAGTCTCTCTTATTACTTCAGCCTATTACTTCAACCCATCTATTCTCTATAATCATGTATGGATCTACTTATTTACAGGCTATCTACCCCATTAGAATGTGAGCTCCTAAGAAGGGCATTTGCCTTTCTTTCTGAGCATTTAGACATTAGAAGGCACATAGAGGCACTTAATAAATGCTTGTTGACTGACAAATTTGTGGTCAGAAGATTTGGATCTGATTCCTAATCCTCTCACTTATTAACTTTGTGATACGGGCACCACATTAAAAAAATAAATCATCGGCAACCTATAGTAGTTAAAGGAGCGCAAGAGCATTGAGATCATATCATAGGAGATTCATTTGAACAAACTGGGGAATATTAGGAGGACATTATGATTTTATACAAGTGTCTGAAGGGTTGATATGTCCTTGTGGAGTTAAACTCTTTCTCTTTGACCCTAGAGAGCATGACTACATGTGATACCAACAATGAGTTTAAGTTAGAGAAGCATATTTTTAGTCTTGGGGGAAAGGAAAAATTTCTTAACCATTAGAGCTGTCTAAAAAGGGATTGGTGTCCCTCAAGAGGTAGTAAGTTCCCCATCACTAGATTTTTATGAGCAAGGACAAGATGCTCTGTTGTCAAGTATATTGTAAGAAATATTTTTATTCTGGTGCAGGTTGGATTATGTGACTCTGAGGTCTCTTACAGCTCTAATATTCTGTGATTCTGTGATGTGGACAAGTCATATCCCCTCTCTAAACCTGTTTCCTCATCTATAAAATGAGGATAATAACAAGAAATATAATACTGTCATTTTATAGTGTTTTAAAGTTTTGCAAAGTGCTTTATATATGGGATCTCATTCGATCCTCGCAACCCTGGGAGGTAGGTTATATTATAACCCCAATTTTACAGATAAGAAAATTTTGAGCTCAAGTCTCTTTTACACTAAGTACAATACTCAATGCACTGGACCATCTAGATGCATAGGATAATAATACTTGCCTAATGAGGTTATTGTAAAGGAAAATTCTGATGGAGCGCAAAGTATTATGGAAATAGGGAGTTGCTCTTTTTGAGGTAGACTCACCTTAGGGATTCACACAGTGGAAGCACACTGACATTGACTGAACCCTGGTCCCAGCCAAAAACTGGCTGAGCCCTAATCGTAGCCGAAGATTGCTCAGTCACCAAGCTCTGGTCTCACCTTCAGGGAAGACTGAGCCCTAAGTCAATGTGATCATCTGTCTAATGGCTACTGGAGTGGCTGCATGAGCCTGCCCATCCCCATTGCTATAATAAGAGTACAGCAAAAAGGTAAGAACATGGTAGAGCTGTCTTAGTGTAAAAGGGCAACATGCCATATATGCATCTGCTGAAACAAGGTTTCTGAATCTGGTTGATTTTTATTGTCCCTCTGGATCAGCAAAAGTTGGAGTGCCCTCATAGAGGTAGGAGACAATGGAGTGTTCAGTTCAACAACCATTCATTAAATGTGAGTCACAGCTTGGTGCAGGGGGAAAGTGCTTTGTAAGTGATTTCAGGTTCTACCTCTACCTCTTATGGCACTGTATGAACTTGGGCAAACCGTGGGCTTCAGTTTCCTGATCTTTGAAGTGAGAAAGACTGGACTAGATGCTCTCCAAGGGTCCAGCTGCTCCCACTCCCCATCCCCAGGCTTTTTGTGTCCTACCTGTCTGAGAAGACAAACCACACACACACACACACACACACACACACACACACACAAGCATCAGTGTGGGTATGCATGAGTGCATATGTTGGTTGTCACAGCAACTCCTGCTTGATTGACAGGAAAAATAAGTGGGCAGTCAGTCCAGGCATGTAAGAACTACTTACTTCCACAGTCAAAAAGGCCCTGTGATTTCTAGACTTTTCTTTTTCCTCCTTTTCTAGCAGTGAAGAGAAGTATTGTCCCTTGAGCAGGGGGGAGGAGGGGATGGGTTAGAGGATAGGAGATGGAGGATAACCCATCCCTCTCCCTACGATGGTTAATAATTATAAGCTCTTCTTATCTGTACTTCTCCCAAATCCTGAGCCCTCAGAGTGCTGAACCACACAATATCAGATGCCTTAAACCCCTCAATCCTAAAACCTTAGCACCTAAGCCCCTCAGCTCCAGGCCATAGCATCAGAACTTTAAGGTGAAAAAGACCTTAAAGGCCATCATGTATAACCCCCTCGTTTTACCCATGAGGAAAAAGACACATCAAAGTGATTTGCCCAAGATCACATGGCTACTAATTAAGTGCCTAAGGTTTTGAAGCCAGATCTTCCTGACTCTTTAGTCTGGTGCTTCACTAGCTTGGGTGTCAAATTTGTTGTCTGGGGGGCCACAAGTCCCATTCCCAGTGCAGTGAAACAGATTAAAATTATAATTAAAAAATGTTTAATGAAATAAATAAAAATACAACATGGACATATTAATTTGTTGTTTTCTAAGTCAATATGCGGTTGAGGGATCTTTTCTATTCCCTACTACTGTTACATCACATGGCTTCCACTTACAGCAGGTTGTCTCCCTGAGCCCTGGATCTAGTGTCCTAAACCAAAGGCCTGGGCCTTGAGATGTTAGGTAGAGAGAGGGAGAGTAATAGAAGGATTCCCTCTCCCAAGCAGCCTGCCCATCCATAGAGATGTGCAGGGATTGCCTAGTCTAATAACAGCAGCCTTTCCCCCTTCTCTTCCTCCACTCCTGCCAGGCTAGGTGGTAAGGAAAGGAAGCAGGCTGAGTGAGAAACCTGCCTGACACCTACCTTTGGTAGGACCAAACTTCAACCTCTGCCTCCTGGGACTGTATGTGGATGAGCACTTGTTCCCAGCCACAGATAAGAACACCATGCTCATGGCTTGCTCCTCTGCTTTAGAAGCTTGGGACATGCATCAGGCTACTAAAAACTGCCAGAGATATGTGTGTGTGTTCATGTGCATATGTGTTTTGTGTGATTATTAAATCACAAATCTATTTTGGAGAACTGTTCTCTGCATCTGTGTTAGTATGTCTGTGTGTCTGGTACTGGCGTGTGTATTACATTCTTTATGTCCATTGAGTCATGTCTGAAGAGTTAGGGACTTGTGCATACATTCTGTTTGTTTGGTGAGTCATGCATCTGTTTTTGTTATTTGTTGTGCTTTTTTTTGAAGGTGAGGAGTGTTTGTATCTGAATTAGGATGTGTTGTTCTATTTGTGTTTTTTGTCAATTATATTTGTATATTCTTTGAGTCATGTGTCTGTGTTAGTATGTTCTGTGTGACAAGTGAATCATCCATGTTTTTTGTGGGGTGTGCTTTGTGTCCATTATGATGTGTGTGTTCCACAGGTATCTTATGTTGGGGTGCATATATTTTTTGGCCTATTGAATCCTGTTTGGGGCAGGTCTACATGTCTATTGAGTCATAGATCTATTTTGTTTGTCATTGTTGGATTCATTGTCTTTATGTGTCTATTTGTGTCTGCATTGGAATGGTTGCATCTGGGGGTATATCGAGGCTTTTGTGTATCAGTATTGGGTCTGTATGTGCTTTCTTTGTGTCTGCATTAGGATGTGTGTGTTCTGTGTGATTGTGTGTTTGGGGTGTGAACATCACTAGGACACAACTCTGTGTATTTATATGACAGATAAATAGATTTTACATCTGTCATCTGTGTAAATCTGTTAACACTGAAATAGAATAAGGGGATTACGAAGGCTACTGTTTAGAATATACCTAGAACAAGATTTCCCACTCAGGATAACCTCTCCTGAAGTTCTAAGTCCATGGGCCCTGTCAAGAGATAACTTAATGCTGGGCAGGGCTCCATGTTGTTGTAAGTGATTTTAGAAAAACCAGAACAAGAGCCTTAGAAACACAAAGCTGGAAAAGGTTATTTTTCTAGGCTTCTGTTTTTTTGTGACTTGTTGAAGAGAAATATTACCCCAACTACCACCACCGTTCTCCCAGAGCAATATGAGAGCGTGAAGTTATGAAATTGAGGGCACCTTCACTGAGCAATCGATTAGCAGCCGAGAGAGCTTGTGAATTGGCTGTCTGGACATTTCCAGTAATAAATTGTGAAATAGTCCATGAATAAGTAGCTCGTGGAGTTCAGAATTACCCCCTAGGAAATGTTGCCGGCCTGGAGACACATTACCAAGGCGAGCCCCGTCTTAATGCTCAGTGCTTCTGCTGTTAAATATGTATGCCGTCCCCAAAGCACTTCCCGAAATTAATAGCATTTTACAGCTGCTCCGAAGCCAGCGTATTTATATGGAGATGTATAGATCCAGTTGCTGTGGTGGGTTCACAAATGAATTGCTAATTTTAGAGCAGAGTGTTGGGGAGGAACCTGAAGAGAGAACAGGGGGACAAGGTGTCTGGGGAGCCTTTATGGAAATGAAGGGGACTTAACCTTTGGTGACATTAAGGAATTGACACAATGGCAGGAGAGGGTACAGTGACCAAGGACTGTAAAGAACACAGGAAGAAGGAGATAGAATCTGCCAAGAAGTTTGTGGGGATGTTACTTCCATCATAAATGGGTTTTTTCTTGCTTAATAACCTACTAGAGTGAGTGTTAAGCTGTGGAGAGAGTCAGATTTGTGCTAAACACTTCTTTGTCTGGTGCACCTGTAATTTGCATGTGGGGAGAGCCTACAGTATTTCACATTGAATTTGTGATGGTTTGGAGAGCTCTGATGGACCAGCCTCTTGTTCGTCCTCTCTCGCTTGCTTTCTCCTCCAGTTGAAGGACACATTCTTCATAGTTTGGTTTCTTCCTAACAAGCCTCTTCTCACCTACTTCCCTCAATCTACTTTGGTCAATGATGAAGAGGAGGCAGAGATTGACTGTAGTGCTGAGCTAAAAGGACAAGGCTTGCTTTTCTGTAACAAATTAGGTTGCAAAAGTGATTTTCTGAGAACTGCTGAAAAAAGTCAAGAGCCCCTTTTGGAATCAGATAATAGACACTCTTTCTGTGGATCTGTCAGGCAAAGATCCCCTCTTCAAGGAACCTGGACTGGGCTGTTTAAAAATCTAATGTAAACAAATCTGTGTGGAGGCCTGAGGAGCTTAGGCCAGAAAATAGGACTGTCTGTTCTCTTGAAGTTTGGTAAAGGTTCTTTGTGAACCTGTACTCCTTCTTAAGACTCCCCAGAGTTCAGAGTGTTTAAAAGTACTTTCCTAACTAAAACTAACTTGGTTCAGCACCTGAAGAAATGCTCTTTCCTTACAACGGTTAAGAACTGTACATAACAAGGGGCAACTAAATGGTGCAGTGGCAAGAGAACTGGTACTAAGTCAAAGGCATTCAGATTCAGCCTGAGACACTTGAGACTTCCTATCTGTGTGACCCAGGCAGGGCAAGTTACTTAACCCCAATTGCCTCAATATCAAATAAAAAGAATTGTACACATCTGTTTTTGTAGATCTGGTAAGAGGGACTTAAGTCATAGAGCTAGAAGTTTAAAAAAGATAATAAATCCAACTAATTAATTTTACAGTTGAGGAAAATGAGGATCCTAAAAAAGGAAGTGATTTTCCAAGATTATACAAGCAATAGGGGACGGAGCTGGGATTTGAATCCAGCTTCTCTGATTCCAAATCCAGCTCTCTTTTCACTATACTATACTGCTATGATTTATTCAAGCAAAAATGGCCTGTGAAAACCAGATTGTCCTGGGAGGACTGACTCTGGGACCTCAAAAAAAAAAGAAGAAGAGAAATGCTGAGTGTTAGATTGCAGGTAGATCCAGGAAGAGCACCCAATAGGTGGTAAGATGACAGTATCACTTGGCAGCCAGACCAGATGTTAGTCATTGGGAATAGGTTAGTCTTACCAAGCTCTGTCAGTCCCAATGGCTAGTCTACAGACATCCCCAAAGATCACAGTTAGAAAGAAATCTATTCCAAACTATCCCTAATCAAACATGCCTTTTGCAAAATTGATGAGAAATGATCAACATGTCTCCATTGATAACTACTTCCTGATGTACTCCATTTCACTTTTGGACAGTTCTAATGGTTAAGAGGACAGCTAGGAGGCTCATTAATTGAGCACTGGACATGGAGTCAAGAACCTGAATTCAAATTTGTCCTCAGAGAGGTAATAGCTGTATGTATGTTCCTGGGTGAGTCACTTAACCTCTGTTTGCCTTAATCCGCTGGAGATGGAAAAGGCAAATTGCAAAAAACAAGAACCACAAAATAACAAATCCCCCAAACCAACCAAATAAACAAACAAAAATAGATAGCACTGGTATGCTGTGGTTCATGGGGCCATGAAGAGTTGGATACAACTGGACAACAACAAATGGTTAAGAAATGTTTTCCTTCTATTAAGCCAAAATCTGTCTCTCTGCAGCTTCTATTCATTTCCATGGTTTTGTCTTATGGAGGCAAAGAACATACCTAATCTCTCAACTAACACAGTCATATTACTCTTCCTTCCATACCAACTCTAAATATCCCCAGTTCCCTCAATTAGTCTTCATATAAAATGATATTCAATCTTCTCATAATCTTTTCTTTGGATATACTTTATTTTCTCAATATCTTTTCTAAGATGCTGCACCAAAAGTTAAGTGAAATACATTAGATGGGGTCCAACTACAGACCACAAAATGACAGAAAAGTTATCATTGTATGTTTAAACATCCCTTTCAGGATATGAGGGAGGAGATTCCCATACTTGCTAACTAGACAATTCTTTCTTGTCTTGGAACAGGGTTTTCAACTGTGTTAGCTCTGACAATTGACAGGGGGAGAGAGATGCAAAAGGGCTCATTCCCTACTTCATGGCCAAGTAAACCAAAAATGAGAAAGAGAACACTAGAGGAATAGCAGTAACAATAACTAGACTTTATATAGTACTTTGAAGTTTACAAAATGCTTTACAAATATTATATTTTTTTCTCCTCACAAGAACCCTTGAAGATAGACTAATATTATTATTCACATTTTTACAGATGAGAAAACTGAGGCAGACAGAGTTCAAGTGACTTGCCCAAGATCATTAAGTGCTTGAGGTTGGATTTGAATTCAGTTTTTCCTGACTCCAAACCTAACACCTTAAACACTGTTCCACAAATTTTCTCAGTTGGGATAGAGTAAAAGCCAATCTATCTTTCTGGCAGGGGTTCCCTTTATTCCCACATTCTATTGCTTAGTCCCTCAACCTTGTATCACTGTGATCACAGAATGTTAGAGCTGGAAGAGATGTCAGTGATCATCTAGGCTAACCTGATTATTTTACAGATAAGGACAGTGAGATACAGAGAAGTGAAATCATATAGTCAATAGTCATTTATTAAATGCTATTAAATGTGCTAGGCATTGCAAATGTTCTGAGAAATATATCAAAAAGTGATGTTTTTCATGGTCTCTGCTCTCAAAGAGCTCCCAATTTAATGGGAGATATGGCATATAAGTACCTCAGTACATCCCATATATATATACAGAGTAGATAGGAAGTAATCTCAGAGGGCAGCCAGGTGGCACAGTGAATAGAGTGCCAGACCTGGAGTCAGGAAGATCTGAGTTCAGATTTGACCTCAGATACTATCTGAGTGACCCTGGAAAAAGTTTGCCTCAGTTTCCATATTTGTAAAATAAGCTGGAAAAGAAAGTGACAAACTATTCCAGTATCTTTGCCAAGAAAACCCCAAGTGGAATCTGTAAGATCAGATATGACTGAAAATGAAAGAACAATAACAACTTCAGAGGAGAAGGCACTAACAGCTGGTGGAGGGGGAGAGAACTGGCAAAGCCTCTTGTCACAGGTATAACTTAAGCTGTGTCTTGAAATAAGCCAGGAAGGCTCCAAAGCAAATATAAAGGACTCACAAAGGAAAATGCTATCCATAACCATATAAAGAATTGATGGAGTCTGAATGCAGGTAAACGCATATTTTTTTCACTTACTTTATTCTTTCTCTTGTTTTTTTTTCTATTTGATCTGGATCTTTTCTCACAACTCTGACTACGATGGAAATGTGTTTTACATGATAGCACATGTATAAAGTATATCAAACTCCCTACAATTTTCAGAAGAGGGAAGGGGAAGGAGGAAGGAAAAACAACTCAAACCTTGTGAAAATGAATCCTAAAAATTTTCTTGACATGTAACTGGGGAAAAATTAAATACTCTTAAAAAACAAAACAAGGAGGTCAACAACTAGAGATAAGGGGACAGAACACTCTAGACATAGTGAGTAGCAGGTGTCGAGTAATGGAGATGGGAGGAACTACGATATAACTGTATCATAGAAAGGAGTAAAGCAGAAGCCTGGAAAGGCAGAAAGGACAATGTTATAAATAGCTTTACATGTCAAACAAAGAAATTCATATTTCATCCTGAAAGTAATAGAGAACCACTGGAACTCCTCAGCAGAAGGGTGACATGGTCAGATCTACCCTAGAAAACAACTTGATAGTTTAGTAGAGGATGGATTAGTGCTATGAAAGACTCAAAGAGGGAGACCATTTAGAAAGCTATTGATGCAGTAGTTTAGGCAAGATGTCATGAGGATGTGAACTGAAGATATGGCTCTGGGTGAAGAGAAGAATTTATATGAGAGACATTTTTCAGATACAAACAAAAAAATGGCAACATATTGGATATGTGAAGTGAGTGAGAGTGGAATCACTGAAGACCCCAAGGTTGTGATCCCAGTTGACTGGGAAGGACATCTTTGACAGTATTGGAATAGTTGAAAAGATGAGAGGATTTGGAAGGGGTGGGTAATGAATGAATTCTGGTTTGGACACACTAGGTTTGAAATACCTACACACAATCCAAATGACAATGACCTGGAGCTCAGGAGAGACACTAGGGCAGGATTTATAGATCTAAGAATCATCTTATTCAGGATGATAATTGAACACATGATGCTTAACAGATCATCAAAGAAGATAACCTGCCCAAGGTCATAAAGGTGCAAAGAGGAGAGAGAAGATTTGACTCCTTATTATAAGATTTGACAACACACTGTATTTCCAGATCATCACCCTTGCCAAGTGACTGCAGTAAACTGCACTGATTCTCAGCTCCATGTGCAGCCTAGTTGTGTCCCTTTCTGCCCAATAACAAGAGGTGTCTCGTGCAAGGATAATGTAAATGTGGGCCAGGGGGAAGTTGATTTTGTAATGAGCTATTGTAACTGATTGACAGAAACAGAACAATGTAAGAAAGGCAAGCACAGCAAGGATATAGAGCAGATTGCTAACTAAGTTCAAAATACAATTATCAGCTTCACCATTGCCAGATGGGAGAGTTGTATTGAGACAAAGCTTCTTTGTTTAAAAGACCCAAAGGCTTAGTGACCACAAGCTGGATATGGCAGCTAAAAAACAAACACATATTTAAGTTGCATTAAGAGAGATCTAGCATCCAGAATCAGAGATGATCATTCCACCATCATCTGCCCTAGTCAGATCACATCTAGTATACTGTACTTAATTCTGGGCTCCACAGTGATGGAGAGCAGAGTTGAGCTAAAGAGCATCTAGAGGAAATTTGTCAGATTAGTGAGGGAGCCCAGGATCATAAGAACTAGAAAGGATCTTGAAAATCACCTAATCCAGCCCTCTGAATCTATCTATGAAGAAACTGGGTTTCAGACATGTTGAATGCCTTTCCCAAAGTCACACAGGTAGAAAATGGCAGAGCCTAGGTTCAAATTCTGGTCCTCTCCAAATCAAGTGCACATTACACTGTAATTTATGGTCAGGGCATAGGGACTGTGTTCCTGCTATCATGGAAGTTGAAAGGGGTGGATCTCTTCAGCTCAGAATTTCTGAGCTAGAGCAAGCTGCACCAAGTGGGTATCTGTACTAGTTTTCAGCATTAATTTAATAAGCCCTTTTGTAATTGGAGGTCACCACATCACCTAAAGAGGGGTGAGTCAAACCAGACTAGGAATGGAACAGGACAAAGCTCTTGGGCTGATCAAAGTCGAATCAGGTCACTGAGTAGTCCTGCACTTCAATCCCAGATGAAAGAGAGTGATCTGATCTAAAACATAAATGGTATTTGGCCAGAACCTGGAAAGAAGCTGGGGACTCTAAGAGGTAGAGGTGAGAAAGGGACTGGCACAGTGCAGGCATAGTGGGCAGCCTTGCACAGCAGGCCAATTTGATGTGTGGAGAAGAAAATCAGCATGGTAGAGTGGAATGTGGTATTAATGGTCCTGTGGGACCTGAGTTCAAATTCTGACTTTTCTATGTCCTACCTGAGTGATTTTGGCAAGTCATCACCTCACTGTACCTTAATTTGGTTGACCTGGATGACCCCTGATCTCTTACAGTTCTGATCTGTGATCCTATGAAAAAGCCAGAACCAAATGAAATACTACATCATGTTGTGTACATGCAGTTTCCTAGCCTTTGTGCCACTAAAGTCATAAGATTCATCAGACTGTAGCAAAGAACTTCTTACCCATTAAACATGGCATACATGTCTAGTAATTCCCGTGCCTCTGATCATGTGGGAGGGACCAGGCTTCATTTCCAAGGTTGCTGTCTCAAGTGGCGACTCATTTCCATACCTTCCCACCCTCAGAATACACTTAATCTCTTGAGTGCCATTTTAAATAAGAGGCTATGTGGTGTGTGAAAAGGTCACTAGGCTGGAATTAAGAGGGCCAAGGCATGATCCTTCCAGCAAATTAGAACCATAAGTTTTATTTTTTTAATTTGTTTTTGAACTTTTGTTTTGTCAAGTAATAAGCTTAGGATCATAAGTTTCAGAGCAGGGGTGGATGTTGGTGATCACCTAATATAACTTCTCCATTTTCTGGATGAGGAAACTTCATGCATAGAGATGAAGCAGTTTCTTCAAGGGCATGAAGATGCTATTTAGCCAAGGTTCAAACCCATGTTCTGTTTTGTTTTTTTACTTCAAATCCAATGTTATTTCCACAATATGCTGCTACTTACTGCGTTGTTATAGAAAAACCAGTTGCTGGCTTTAGGTTGACCATCTACCCCAATTCATGGTGGGATTTGACTGGATGATAACAATCTTTCAATCCAATCTTCCAAATCCAATAATTTGTGAGTCTGTGATTTTAATTAAGCAGGAGTATTGCAGCAGGTGTATGCAATGGCCTTATTATAGGCTCTCTAATCCTAAAGGCTCAACCTTTTTTTTTCATTTCTAATCAATCATTCAATAAGCATTTTTAAGGGCTTCTTACAGATTCTGTGACAAGCATTGGCAATACAAAGAATAGAAAAACAGCTCATACCCAAGGAGTTAATATTCTAATTTATTCCCAAGGAAGACAAGTGAGAGACTGGGGGATATTTAGGTTAGGAAAAAAGAAGACAGGAGAAACATATCTATCTTCAAATAATTAAAGGACTGGCATGGGGAAAAGTGATTCAACTTGTTATTTGGCTGCAGAGGATTAAAATGGGAGAAAAAAACAACAGGTGGAAATCACAAGGATGTAAATTTGGGCTAGATACAAAGGAAAACTCTATCTAACATTTAAAAGCTGTCCAAAGGCGGGATGGACTGCCAGGGAGCAGAAGTTTTCTCTTCAGTGAAGCTCTTCAAACAGAAGCTGGACGATTACTTGTTGGGTGTATTATAACAGGGATTTCTTTAGCAATATGTATTAGACTAGATGGCCATTGAGGTCCCATTCAATCCTAAAATTTAGGGATTCTAAAATTCCAATCATATGAAAAAAAACTCCTTGGGAGAGAAAATACTCTAGAGAACTTCCCAAGCTGAGTCCATGAGAAAAGTTAAAATTTTCCCCACTTAGAAAAGTATAGAAACAGTTTCTGGTAGTAGGAGAAGAAAGACTCCTTCTGAACTCTGAAACTCTAGGCAGGCAGTTTTTTCCTAAGTCTCTTCAATATCTTCCTAGGGTTACTTCAAGTCTGGAGAGGAAGCTGATTTATAAACTCACCTCTCTACCCACCCACCCCCAGAAGATGCTTTTGGGATCCAATCAGTGTCATGGGTCTTATTTACAATGCCTTTATTCCTTCAATAGTCTTTTATTGAATGTAAGTTCCTTGAATGCAGCAATTGTTTCAACTTTGTATCCCTAGGGTTTAGAACACTGCTTGATTTATAGTAGGCACTTAAATACTTTTTGATTGATTATTGAGCAACTATAGTGTACATAGCACTGAGATGGAGGAGGGGCAGAGAATAAAGATGAATAAGAATTTTTTTCTCAAAAAGAGATCCCTCAGGAAGGAGGAATGTGGTCCAGTCTAAAGTGGAATCCAGGTCTGGGGGAATAGAGGGAACTTTTGCCTCCCCCATCCTCACAGAAGCCTCCATGTTTCCATCTTCCTCCCCCGTCCACTCTCATCTGTCACCCCCAGGAGGAGCCTTTCGTCATGTTCCGGAAGTCAGACATGACCCTCTTTGGGAATGACCGGTTTGAGGGCTACTGCATTGATCTGCTGAAGGAACTGGCCCACATCCTGGGCTTCACTTATGAGATCCGGCTGGTGGAAGATGGGAAGTATGGGGCACAGGACGAGAAGGGCCAGTGGAATGGCATGATTAAGGAGCTTATTGACCATGTAAGTAAGGGAGCATGGTGGGGAGTGGGAATATACACACAGTGATGTCTCCGGGCAATGCATGGGTCCTTTCTATTCCTGTTGTTTTCTGTGATACCATGATCCAAGCACCTTAACTCCTATCCTGCTGAAGATGTCCTTGGGGATACAGAAAAAAGATGTATGATGTCTGATTTATGAGGGAAACATGACCTTCATCTTCAGGAATCCCTTAGGATGAGGAAGAAGACATAATCTAGAGCTGATGGAGGAAATAGGGTCCTGGCTCTAATTCAGATTTTAGTTTTTATGAGAGAAATAGGACCCTTGTCCTCTGATTCACTTTTTTCCAGAGAACTGTTGTCTCTAGAGAGAACATTTTCCTGAGAATCTCCCTTTCCCTTCAGCACTATCCAGGTTCCCTGCTCCATCACAAGTGTTCAATCTGACTTGAGACCTTCCCTGACCAAAAGCCCAGAAATTCATAGGGAAGGTTATAGCGATTCCCTGTATGTTCATCTTGGATGTATCTACCTGCCCTAATCAGGTCTTTTCTCTCACCCAACTTTAGCTGTATGATCTCAATTGTATCATGTGACATCTTTGAATACTTAGTAAAACAAGGTGATTGAACTAGATGTTTAATATGTGATCCAACTCTCAGTTCAGAGATTCTTTTTCTCCACACCTCACCCCAACTCCCAGTGACCAAGCAAACATCTTCCTTAGACCTTGCCGTTGAATCAGCTGTCTGGATGACCAGCCTCCATGCTGGGGAGTTTTCACCAGGACTTTTTACCTTTGCACTCCTTTTGAAGATTCTCAGAGCACCATCCTGAGTCTCCTAACTTCCCTGATCCCTGAGCTAGCTTGATTTCCAAAGAATTGATGCACTTAATCCTGGTTAGCTAGATGACTCAATAGTTAGAACACTGATGTTGGAGTGCCAGAGTTCAAATACTGCTTCAGACATTTACTAACTTCCCAGTCTTGGATGGGTCATTTAACAGTTGTCTATCTAAATTTCCTCATCTATAAGATGAAATCTGTAGGATTTTATTAGTAAGATAATTATAATACATGCATTCCAGGGTTTTGTGAAAATAAAATTAGATGAAATGTATAAAATACTTCACAAACCCTAAAGTGTGATTACTTGTTCTATCCTAATTTCTCCCCTTCCTCTGCTGCCTCCTTCTTCTGCACCTGGGTGTCCCTCTCCAGTGCAAATTTGTCTCTTTTCCATGTCCTCCTATCTCTGCATACTGTAGTCCACATGGATGACTTTCTTCAGAGTTTATTCCCCAAAAAAAGGGAGATATACAGATTCAGAAATATGACATGAGGGGAAAAACATTCTAAGTACACATAAAAATCAATCTGCCGAGTCTCATACTATGAGATTAATTTGTAAATTCTTCTCTCCAGCTTGACCAATTCTGAGGAAGCAAGATATATAAAGGAAAGCTGTGAAGTCAGTAGAACAGGATTCTAATCCTACTTACTATGCATTTAGGGCAAGCCAATTAACGACTCTGGTCTACCATTTTTCCAGACGTAAAACTAGAGGGTCTAGACCAGATTATCTCTAAAAGTCATACTTTTCACTACCACCTTCATATCTAAATCCTATAATTCCACTAGTCTGGAATGTCTGCTGCTTCATGGGCACTCAGATGAGTCTCCTGGTCACTGGTAAGACTTTCAGATACTCAGTTCACAAATTGAAGTGATTCAATTTATCACATATTGATTCCACATGCATGCATAGTTTTGGCCTTTGGGAAGCCTGAAGTTTTTCTTTCCCTTTCCTATTTGTGTGCTGGAAGATAGTCCATAATCCTCAGAAACTTCCCTGAGTAACCCTGAGCAGATGCCATGTATGGTTTTGAGAGGCAAGGACCCTAAGTCTAGGGCACATCATCATTGGGGTAAGGGGACTGGGAAAAACCTATAGTACTATATAGCTTTTGCTATATAGTTTCTTAATTGCTTGGGTCATATCCTATGGACTGTAAGTCTTGACCAGAATGAAGACTGGAAGATACAGTGTATTCCAGGGGTAACATTGGGAATTCTTTCTAAAAGCAAAGAGGTTAGAGGACCTAAATCACTCCTTTTTCTTCTGATTTCCTCATGACTATAACCAGGCTTTGAATATGAATTTCATTACAATGTGCAAGGAAAAATCCTAACAATCAAAACTCTCCATCAGCGGAGAGGTAGTGAGTTCCCCCTCACAAGAAATGTAGAAATAGATGCTGAAAAATCATTTGTCACAGATGCCATAAATGGATCCTTCAAGAAGGAGATGAACTGCATGCCATCTGAGGTCTCATCCAGCATAAGATTCTCTACTTCCAGAGGGATGGATGTTCAGTTCTAGATATCCTTTAAATAGAGCTTAAAATCTCAAAAACAGAACTGTTTTTAAAATTTTGTTTCTGGGCCCACAGTACCTACCATAGTTCTTTGTATGTGCCTAACACCTCCTCCATCTTATAAATCAAAGAGGTCCAGAAAGGTGAAGGGACCTGCCCAGAGTCACATAAGTACAGTGCTGAAATTCAAGTCTGGGTACTCTGACTCCATATCCATTATGTGTTCATCATATGATGAACAAACCATTTATGTTATATTTGTGTGCTGAAATGACATATTAAAGAATTTGTATTTTATGTAGAGAGAATAGGGAGCCATTGAAGGCTTCTGAGGAGGAAATGACCTAATCAGACCCAGGGAGTTCAGAGGCACATTTGTGAAGCAGTCAATGAAACACTCAATGGATGCCAGAGCTGTTTCAGGCAAAATCAAAGCTGTAAAACTGAAAGGAGACTAATCTATTGTCTTTATACACGGTGCATTTATTACAAATTCATGGCGTTCATCAAGGCAACGGGGCACTGACGGGAGATACAGGGAACCTTGTTAAACCTGATTCGTTGCAATTGATGGGCCTATTAATCCTAGCTTGGTGCCATTTTTAATAACATCATAACCATTTATTAGTGTCGTCAGATAATTAGTCTTCTCTCCAGCTCTTAGAAAGGGTAGCAAGGGCTTGGAAATATTATTGCTTCATTATTAGTTAACCCTAATGAAGCTATAACAATAAGAGGCAGTGGAGTAGAGGAAAGTATCCTGGACTTGGGATCCAAAGACCTTTAGTAAAATTCTGGCTCTGTAATGTATTAGCTTTCAGGGAGAAAGTTGCCTCCCCAATTGAGTCCCAGTTTCTACATCTGGGAAATGTCTGCTGTGTCCACCTAATATAATTATGGGAAGGGTCATTAGAAGTAATAATGGGTATCAATTATTCTATCGCCCCCAAATGCTATGATTGTCAGCTGGTTAGTGAATAATGGGTTGGCTGCAAAAATACCCACTCCTGCAAATATAAAGGGGTTGGAGAGAAGGAAGGAATCACTTACCAGCAAAGTCTAAATAATCTTTGAAAGAAAAATATCCACTCCCCCAAATGACCATTGTTATTTGGCCTTCAATTAAAGAGGAGAAAGGAAATTTATAGTATTAGAGCAGTCAGAAAAGGATCCCCTAGAACAAAGTTTCTTTAATTGTGGATCATGATCCCATATAGAGTCACATAACTGAATGTGAGGGGTCATGCAATTATGATTTATTATCAGTGAATGTTTGATTTTATGTACCAATGTAGCTGGGGGTCACATAAAATTTCTTGGGCAAAAAGTGGACACAAGTGAGAAAAATTTAAGAAGCCTTGGTCTACAACACCACATAGAATCAGTTCATTCATCAACTTAGACTAAATGACAGACAGGTTACCTTGTTGGCTATAGATTTCAATCTTCTGACCTCCCTTCCTTTGTCCTTTTTTTGCTCAGCCCCATCCTCTTCTTTTTCTTCTCATCTTTCCTCTCTTTCCCTCATATCTCCTCCTCTATTTTCTCTCATCTTGTATTCTTCTTTCCACTCTTCTCCTTCATTCCACCCTTTCCTCAATCATTTTCTCTTTTTTTCTGTTTCCTTTTCTCTCTTCTTCTCTTCCCTTCTCTTCTCCCCACCCCTCTCTGCTGTGTGTGTGCATATATGCCTGTGTGTATACATATACATATCCACATGTATGCATACAGAGATATCTTTAGAATACATACATATGTATGACTGTCTTTTTATGCCTTACTTCAGGCATTCTTGAGATGTGGCCTTTTATTGTAAGTTATCTGTGTATATATCCTGTCATCCCTACCAGACTCTAAACTCCTTGAGGGCAAAAACTATGTTTTAGACTACTTAATATTCTCCTTCATCACTTGGCATAGGGTATTGCATATGGGAGATGCTCAGTACATGTGTATGGAATGAATGAGTGAAATGTACAACAGTTAATTTATATGTAGTATGATATAGGGCATGTGTCTCTGGGTGAGCAGAGTTAATTAGAAGTGAATGTGTGTCTGGACAATAATAATAATTATAGCCAGTATTAATATAGTTCTTATTATGTGTCAGGTACTGTGCTAAGCACTTTATACATATTTGATCCTAATATTATCTGTGAGTGGGGGTCAGGAGATAGGTACTATTATGCTCTTCATTTTACAGTTGAGGAAACTGAAGCAAATTAAATGATTTACCCAAAGTCGCACTAAGTGTCCAAGACTCGATTTGAATTTGGGTCTTCCTGCACTCTATCTTCTGTGCCACTTATTTGCCTCTGCAAGATATGCTTATGGGTGAAGGGACTGTGTATTTGTATGTCTAATTTTTCACTCATTTTGGTCTGTATCCCATCCCCAGCCCTGTATTTCCCTAATTTAAGACAAGCTTTACTATGGAAGATGGACCAGACAGCATTATAATGTTCAGCTCTTTCAGGCTGTGAAGCCATAGTTCAGGGTGGGTCTGGGGTTGAAACTGTCACATTAACTCAGAGGAACTTGACATTAATAAGGTCAAGGTCAGCTTTAAAGAAGGTCACTTGTAATGTGCCCAGGAATCTTTGCTTGACCATGTGCTGTTTAATATTTTTATCAATAGGGCAGCTAGGTGGCACAGTGGATAGAGCACCAGCCCTGAAATCAGGAGGTCCTGAGTTCAAATCTGAACTCAGACACTTAACACTTTCTAGCTGTGTGACTTTGGGCAAGTCACTTAACCCCAATTGCCTCAGGAAAAAAAAATTACCAATGATTTAAAGGCACTGATGACATCATCATCAATGTGTCAAATAACAGGAAAACTCTTTCTCTCAAAAGCCAACTTCCTGGATGACAGCATCAAGACTTACAGTGTCTTTGGTTGGCCAGAACATGGGGCTCAATCTAATAAGAGGAATTTTAATCAAGAGAAATACAAAGTTTTACACTTGGGTTCAAATAAAAAAATTCACAAGGGTGAGATAGAGTATGGTTAGATAATAGTTCATCTAAAAAAGATTTGAGGGTCTTAATGAAGAAAAATCCCAATGTATGTCAACCACGTAATGCTATCAGGGATATTGCTATTTGTAGATCAAGGTAACAAGTCCAGTTCTAGCCCATTTAAGTACAAGTACTCAACAGGTTCTCAACATAGATGTAAGGACTATACTGAGTGTGCCAAACGAATGACATTCCCTCTTAATGGAATGGTAGTCCCAGAGGGCAGAGCTAAGAACAATGGATAGAAATTGCAGAAAGGTAGATGCAAGTTTGATTTAAAAAGAAAAAACTTGTTATCAATTAGTGTTGTCCATTACTCAAATGGGCTATTTCAGCAGGAGATGAGATCCCTTGCCCTGAGAGTCTTCAAACAGAAGTTGAATGTTCAGGGTGATGTGAAGAGGATTCTTTATCAAACAAGGATTTTTAGTTATATTCTAGAAGCTGGAATTTTGTGATGTTGAATAGCCCAGTTGAATAGCCAGCATAGATACTATGATGCTCTAGATACTTCTATGGCTAGGAAAGTGAGCTTTGATTAACAAAATTAGGAAGTTTTCATCTTAAGAGAAGAGTGAGGGGCAAGGTTGGGAAGGGCTCCTTTGAGTTAAGAAAATTAAATTTGTTCTGAATGATTGCAAAGGACATAACTGTGACCCAATGACAAGATGTCATGATAATGCAAAATTTTGCTTAATATAAGGAAGAACTTAACTGTGTTTCAAAATGAAATGAATTTCTCGATATAGTAGTGAGCCTTCTATCATTAGAGGCATACAAGCAGAGACTATTTTACCATCTAAGGAATTCCTTCAGTGAATAGAATTTGGACTAGATATCCTTTGAACCTAGCAGAACACATCTAATCCCTCTTCCATGTAACAGTCCTTTAAATATTTGAATAAATCAGTTATATCTTCCCTAAGTCTTTTCCTCTGTGGGCTAAACATTCTCATTTACTTTAAATGAACTTCACCATGACATGGTTTCAAGTCATCCCTTAGTTCTAGATATTCTCCTATTGATATTGTCTAATTGACCAATATCATTCCTAAAATGTGGTGACTAGAACTTAACACAATATTCCAGATGGGTCTAACTAAGGCAGAAGAGAGGGAATCTATTGATTCCTTTGCTGGGAACACTATATTTCCATTAATGCAGCCTGAAGTGAAATTCCATCTATTGGTGGTCATTTTGCATTATTGATTCATATTCAGGTTGCATCTTATTAAAAATCTCACAACTTTTAATATGAAATGCTATCTAACTGAATTTTCCTCATGCTATGCTTATATATTTGAGTTTTTAAACCCAAGTGAAGAGCTTAACATTTATTCATATTTATTTTTTCCCTTTACTGGTATACATTTTCAGAATTCCTTTTTTTTTAAATTCCACATTTGTTATGTTAAATATCACTCCCAGATTCAGGTCATTTGAAATTGAAAGGTGCCATGATATGATGGGTAGAGTTAACAAGACCTGGGTTCAGTCTCATATCTTACACTTACTAGCTATGTGATTCTGGGCAAGTCACTTACCTAATCTGAGCCTCAGTTTCCTCATCTCTAAAAGAAGGAAAATAACCTGTATGACATCTCACAGAGCCATCATGAAGGTCAAATGGAGTAATGTGAGCCTTATGAAGCTATATAAATGTAAGTGATTATTTGATAGACATGTCATTTATGCTTTTATCAAAGTTATTGTTTAAAAAAACAGTTTAACAAAGTCTTACAAAAATGAATGTTGAGCACCAGCCCTGAAGTCAGGAGGACCTGAGTTCAAATCTGGTCTCAGACACTTCCTAGCTGTGTGACCCTAGGCAAGTCACTTAACCCCAATTACCTCAGCAAAAAGCAAAAAAAAAAAAAAAAAAAAAAAAGAATGTTGAGGGGCAGCTAGGTGGTGCAGTGGATACAGCACCAGCACCAGTCAGAAGGACCTGAGTTCAAATGTGATCTCAGACACTTAACACTTTCTAGTTGTGTGAGCCTGGGCAAGTCACTTAACCTCAATTGCCTCAGGGGAAAAAAGAATGTTGAAAACTATCTTTACATGTACTTGGAAAAGTAAAATACTCTCAAAAAAAAGTTTAAAAAAACCATATAGGGAAAAATGCACCAAATCACTAATAAAGAGAAATGCAAATTGAAAAAATTTGAACAGAACAGAGTCAAGGATAGAACCATGATTACTCTGCTATAGACCTCCCTTCAAGTTGAAATCAATCTATTAGGCACTACTTTGGGTCCATGCAGTCAATCAGTTCTGAACCCACCTAAAAACTATTTTCCAGCTCACATCTCTCCAAATTGTTCCTTAGGATACCATTAGAAACCATCAAATGCCTGCTGAAATCCACATATACTAAGGGTATGGAATCCCCTGATCTATCTATCTAGTAACCCTCTCAAAAAAAGACATGATTTTAGTCTGGCATTACTTATTCTTAATGAACCCATGCTGGTTCTTAATGATCACCTTCTGAACCCTTTTTAAGTGCTCACAATCCACCTTTTTCATAGTCCAACTTAAAATTTTGTCCAGAATCAATGTCAAGTTCACCAGTGTAGAGACTGAAATATTCATTTTTCCCTTTTTGAAAATTAGACTATTTGCCCTTTTCCTTTCCTGTAACACCTCTTCTATTCACTGTGATTTTCCAGAATCACTGACAGCACTTCAGCAATCATGTCAGTCACTTCTTTCAGTATACTGGAATGAAATTTGTCTGGAACTCTTGAGTTGAACCCACCAAGGACAGTTCCATGTTTCCCTTTCCATCTTCTCATTCTTCTTGGTTTTCAAGTCCCTTTTTAAGTATTTTTCTTCCATCATTCCTGGTATGAAGCTCAGTCTCAGAAAAAGTAGAAACAAAATAAGGATTTTAAAATTCTGCTTTCTCTCTATCATCTGTCATTAAATCAATCCATTCAGAAAGAATTAACATCTCTTCCTTTATCTTTCTCTTGTCCTTTGTCGTCAGACATTGCAGTCATGGCCAACTCTTTATGATCACATTTAGAGTTTTCTTGCTTTGTCATTTCCTTGTCCACCTCATTTTACAGATAGGTAACTTTAGCAAACAGGGTTAAGTGTTAACTAATAAGTATCTGAGACTGGATTTGAATTCTGGTCTTCCTGACTCCAAGCTTGGCAGTGTAACCACTATGCCATATAGCTGCTTCTTTGAGAGCTAGATAAATAATAGCCATAGTTGTATAGCATAGATATATGTCTGTTCAGATGCTGCCCCAAGAAGCAAAATAAGCCGGTAGCAAACTATGGCATCAGAAGAATTTATTTACAATGTGACTAACCTCTACTTTCTGATATTTTCTCACCTTCATCCTGTCTCTTTGTTTCCCTGTCATGTGGAGCTTCTAGAACATATCAGAGAAGGAAAATTAGTTTTCTAGGCCATAGCTTAAAATGTCAAAATGGTTAACTTCTGGCTGGGCACTAAGCTCATGTCACAAATATTGGGCAGAGAGTATTTGACCAGAGAATTGCTAATCTAGGCAAGAAGACTTTAGAAGACAGAGAAGGAAAATGGCCAGATCAAACTGCAAAGCAAGCTACTATCTAGGACATGAGGTGTGACAAAAAAAGACAAATAATGGAAGAGGTACAGGCTAGTAATTCACAGAAAGGAATAACCATAGAAGGGTCAGGGAAAATACTTATGGCCTCCAATGTCCATAAACCAATGTGCCAACAGTGGGTCATAAACAAAGGGAACTCAAGATTTTAACAGAAGGCAATAAATACAATCTCATTGAAACCTCTAAGGCTTGTTGGGGCTATAATATAATAATAATAATAGCTGACATTGATATACAGCTCCCAAGTTTTTGAAGCCCTTTTTATACATTATCTCATTTGAGCCCCACAACAACCCTAGGAGGTAATTACTGCAAATATTAGCTCCACTTTACAGATGACAAAACAAAGAAATTTTTTCATGGTCATACATCAAAAGGAGGATTCAAATCAGGCTCACTCTTTCCACTCCATCATTTTCAATATGAAAAATCAAAGGCCCAAGACATAGAGTAGGCTGTAGACAGGTTCAAAATGGATGATGGAGACTGTCATATAGATATGAAAAAGGAAAGCTGTTGGGAACTTGACTTCTACATCCTGGAAGGAGCATGAGGACAATGAATAGGAGCTGTCTGTGGTATTGAACAACATTGCCATAAAATAGTATTGCACATATCTGGGCAACCTGTACTCCATGACCCCTCTAAAATCCTAGATATATTGCTGCTGTTCCATGAAAGTGAGTCTAAGCACATCTAGTTTAATTACTCTCTTGGTTACATTGGTCTCCTGCTCAAAAACTTTAAATAAGTCTCCATTGCTTATAAAATAAAATATAAACTAATCTTGGATTCTCAGAGGCAATAGAACTGCTAGAGACTTTGAACATAATCTTTAACAAAATCTCTGAATTTTACAGATATTAAAACTGGAGCGTGAAACAATTAAGGGCCCACCACAAAGTCACACAGGGAACTAGTAAGAGAGTCAGAATTCAAATTCAGGTCCTCTGATTCAAAATTCAAGCTTCTTTTGGCAATACTCACTCAAGATCTTCCAGAATCATGTGTCAACCTTCCTCTCATGCATTGACTTCAGTTAATGATCATCACACACTGCCTGCCTTCGTGTAGCCCCATGCCTTTGCTCACATCAGCCCTGTCCCCATGGTTGAGTTAAATTCCCTGTACTCTTTACCATCAACTTCTGGTCTGGAGAGATTCCAGACCAATTTTAAGGATAACTCCAGTAGGAGGTTTCCCTTGCACCACTGCTTTTCTCATTGGAAGTGATCTTTCCCTCCTCAATCTTCTAGGACTTTGCATAAATCACTCTCTGTCCTTAATATTCCTGGCTTCTTACTTATTTATGTTTATGTCCCCATCATCCCTTTTATATTGTAAATTTCTTGTGTGAAGTCTGGTTTTTACTTCATATTTGTATCTTCAAGTTAAGCACTTTCTCCTATACAAAAAAAAGTGATTAGAGAATATTTCTCTAATTAAATGTAGTGAATTTACAATTAAATAATCTTCATGAGAAGTCCCGTCCTAATGCAGGTGACTAGTCCTTCCTCTTTGTATTTTGAGTATGTGTGTCTTGCTCCTGGCCAGGGCAGTGAGCTACTGCTCAGGAGAGGCATGGCTTGCCTACTATACCCCTGGAAGAGCAGTATTTCTCTGTGGGAATTCAAATATATTAACTGTTTAGAGAGTGGACCCAGGGGTCAAAATTATTGGAATGGAATGGACTTTAGATACCTTCTCATTTTCCAGATGAGAAAAAAAAAGGCTAGATTATGTAATTCACCCAAGGTCCTAAGTAGTATATCAGAGAAATAAGATTCAAACCCAGGACCTCTAACTCAAAAGCTAGCAGGCTATACATACTCTTTCTTTCCCCAGTGCCCTCCCTGTAGAAGAAAATACACTCACTCATCTTAACTAGCTGAATTCTCTTCAGAAAGCCTAGCCATCATGGTTCACAGGTCTTTACTGCCTCCTTCTGTGATAGAGGGCTCACAGAAAAGGTTCTCCACAGGCTCCCCCAAGCAATACCCCTTCTTCCCAAACTTGACCGCTCCTGTCTCTCAAAGCTTCCTTTCCATGTTTCTCCCCAACTCCATGCAGAAGGCAGACCTGGCTGTGGCTCCTCTGACCATCACTCACATCCGGGAAAAAGCCATCGACTTCTCCAAGCCCTTCATGACCCTTGGCGTCAGTATCCTGTACCGAAAACCCAATGGCACCAACCCTGGCGTATTTTCCTTCCTCAACCCCCTGTCTCCTGATATCTGGATGTATGTTCTTCTTGCCTATCTGGGTGTCAGCTGTGTTCTCTTCGTCATTGCCAGGTAAGAGAGCCTCCAGAGCTTCATGGGTCAGGGTGGTAGTGATGTGTGTGTATGTTGGAGGAGTGGGGTTTGCATCATCCATTGTGTTTGGCTCCCTATTATTTGAGGGTTACTGTATGTGACATGGGGCCATATTGTGAAAAGAGGACAGAAAATGGGTCAGAAGACAAAATCTTTAACTCAAAATCAAGACATCTAGGTTGTATCCCTAGGTTTTCTGATCCACAAATTCACTGTGTACCTTTGGACAGACTATGTCCCTCTCTGCCTTAGTTTCCCACTATGAAATCTGCCTCTTTCTCATTCTTATCAAATAAGATCCAAAACCAAAGTCCAAGAATTTTCTGCTCCCCCTCCTCTTGTCAGGGTCTGTAGAAACTTCTAAGAATGGAAATTGTCATTGACTTTCAGACCCCAGGATTATCCATGACCCCAGACTCTGTTTCCAAAAACTTGAATTCTAGTAACTCTAGGCTCTGTCTCAGTGATGAGGAGCATCCACGCCATTCAGCAGGGGCTTCGTTGATAACTAAAGTTGAAACTTTTGAGAGCTGACCATCCTTAGTGTTGCCAAGTTCCACTGCTATGCTAAGATTGCTTTAGGGGTACAAGGGCCAGTGAAATTTAACCTCAACCAGAACTCTCACAGCACATAGAACACCTGATGTGATACACATAAGTAGCTGTGTACCCGTGAACAAATGCACAAAGCACATGTATTCACGTGCATGGATTCATATGCAGTCATGCAGATGTTGCATGGTTTAGCACACTTGTACAATCCAAATGTCTGTGTGCCCATTCCTCCACACCTCTGTTTTTCCACACGATTGCCAGTCAGGGACAAAGCAGCCACCTCAAGCTGCTTTTGGCTGCCTCTCAGTCATTACTTCAACACCCTGGTCCCTCCACAGAGCAACAGCCATCTGTTGGCTGGATGCCGTGCCCAGTTTCTGCCTGTCCTAGAACATTAACCACTTTGCTAACCCAAGAGGAGCCACAAGACTTCAGCCCAAGACTGGGTCTTGCTGCCCTGTAAGAGCGATGTGAGTAGGGGGATATCACATGTTTTTGGAGTCTTCTTAGTAATGATGTTAGCACCCAGATAGGAAGAAGCTTTTTAGAGAGGCTAAAAAAGTCAGTGATGGACCCTTGCTGGCTGATGCTGCAGATCAGGGTCAAGAACTAGAATCCTTCTGAGCTGTCTACAACAAGGAGACTGAAACTTGGGGAAGACAATGGGAGAATTGATGTTTGCTGAAGCCTGAGGAGATAGTTGTTCAGCCATGAGTCCAGAGAGAAAGATAAGTGCAGGAAATCTAGGGGAGGGAGATATAAATCAAAGTTAGGGGGGAAGTGTTTGATAGAGTACAAGGAGATCTATATTTGTTGGTGAAGTTAGGGAATGAGTACCTGGAGCTAGAGCAGGATCTGAAGGCATTTCTTAGGTAAAGGAGAAATATGTTTACATAGATTGTGAAAAGAGGTCTTTCTGAGAGTATCTAGAGAGAGAAATGTCCAGTGAAGTCAGGGAGAGATTGAGTCTCTGGACAAGGTCAGCTGTATACCCATTTTGGCCCTAATTTTTGACCCAAGCAGTTATTTCCAATGCCAGTGCCCCAATTAATGTGGAACCATGCCCATCTATTTACTTTCATGATCATCATAAGCCACTCAAGCCTTTCCTACTGCTCTTCCCAAGAGGAAGGGAAACTTCATCCTGCCTTGGCCACAGAATCCAAGGTTTCTTTCCCAATCCCTCCACCCAAAGCCTCCAGGAAGGAGGATACAGACAAAAAAGTCCTTATTGGGACTTTGTGAAAGCCTTGGTCTGTGGAGGGTTCTCTGAAGAAGAGCCTGAAGAGTTTTTTCAATTTCAGCTCTCCCAATTTCCCCCACAAACTAGTGGTCTTAGATCCTTCAAATAAGGATCTAGTGAAGCTCAGAGAAAAGGTTAGGATGAATGATCAGGGAGAGCATAAGGAGCAGCCAAGATTTGGAAGAGATGGAGGGTCCTACAAGAGTTGAATGAAGGAACCAGGAATGCATAGCCTACAGCAGAGAAGACTTAACAGGGACCTATTAACTGACAAGGTATCTGAAAGACTATCATGGAGAAAGAAAGAATAGACTTGTTCTGCTTGTCTTCAAAAACTCAAACCAGGAACAAAAAGGGAAAGCTAGGAAACATCAGATTTAGCTTTAATATCCAATAGTTTATAATGCCTTAGAAGTAGGAACTGTTTCATCTATCCCAAACTCACAAGACAGCACTTTGTACATAATAGGAATAGTATCAATAGGATCATAGATTTAGAATTGAATGAGTTCTGGAGCCATTTTATCCAACCCCCTCACTTCAAAGATGAGTAAACTGAGGCAAACAGAGGGTAGGTGACCTTTCCAGAGTCACTCAGCTACTAAGTGTGTGAGACAGGATTTGAATTTGACTCTTCCAGACTCCAAGTCCAACATTATTCATTGTATGAATGCCTGTCAAATTTAATTGAAGTAAAGCTTCCTAAAAATGGAATGAGTACTTTGGCAAGTTGGTAGGTTCCTCATCACTGAAGGAGTTTGATCAGAAGCTTAATGAGCACATGCTTTAACTAAGGGATGAACCAGATGAGCTCTGACCTCTTTTATTTTGAAAATCCATAATTCTGGGCATTATTCAGTGGTTACTTATTAACCAACACATTTCCTCCCTTTAGACAACTGTCTCTCCTTCCAGTCATGTCTCACTCAGTTACAAGGTCCCTGATGTCAGCAGATATGACATAGATCAAACAAATGAAAATTGGGTGTTCTGGCTCCTACCATAATCTCCTTTAAGTGCCTTACAGCCTGGGCATCAAAGGTCAGGGTTCCCAACTCTAACTCTGAATTAACTTGAGTATGAGAAGGACCCTTTGCAGATAGCCAATGGCTTATGCCCTTTGTGTAGTAAAAAATACTAGTGATGTTATTGATCTTCCCTTCCATGTTCATGGGATCTGGGGAGGCTGGGAAAGAAAGGGAGTGCAGGAGATATTTTAATTTTTAACAAGATTGGGATGGGTAGAACCTTTGTTGGGAACACCCACTTAGTGTCCATTCCATCATCAGAATTGAGGAGGTATTCACTGTCTTCATTGGGCCCTGTCAGGTGAGCTGGTGCCCTGTCTGCTTTTGCATAATAATAGCTGACTTTTATGTGGGTTTAGAGGTTTTGAAAGCCCTTTACCTGTATTACCTAATCTGAACTTCACCAAAACTTTTTGAAGTAGGAAATATGAAAGGGATAGAGTTGAATTTGTAATCTGAAAAAAAATTATCTAAGTTTATATTTTGCCTCAGCTTTTTGCTACCTGTGTGATGCTGGGCCAGTCATTTAATCTATTGAAACCTCAGTTTTTCCACCTGTAAAATGGGAATGATAACCACACCTACCTCCCACAATTGTTATGAGAATCAAACGAAATAATATGTAAAGTATTTTGGAAACCTTAAAGTGTTCCATAAAGGTTAGTTGATTTTAATGAAGACTTTATAATATTTTAGCCATAGGGAAACCGAGACTCAGAGAGAATGTGATTTTCCTCACCACACAGATAGTAAATGGCAAAGTAGTGATTCTAACTTAAATTTTCTGACTACAAATCCAGCACTCTATATTTTGTCTCACTGCTTTTAATCTTATAAAAAGAAAAAAATGAAATATACATACATGCACACACACACATATACACTCACACACACATACACACACACATACACAAAATGCTTTATTGTGTATACTCAGATAAGTCACTTAACCTCTGAGCCTCGATTTCTCCATATGCAAAAAAAAATTGGACTAGGTGGTGTCCAAGTTTCTTTTGAGCTCTTAAAATGTTTTCAGCTCTAATTCTAAGAGAGGCAAAAAGGTCAGGAGGAATTTGAGGGAATCTAACTGGAATGCCGCACCTGGAACTAACCCAGTCCCTTCACCAAAAGCCCTGCCACGAGAATTGAAAATACTGGGGCTCTGACCCATGTATTAGAGGCATTTCAGGTTCTGGGGATTAAAGAGAAGCCTTCTCAATCTCACCCTTGTCAGAGGGGAACCACTGTCTTTTTGTGGGTCTTTTCTGGAAACCAATTCTGTCCAAGTCATACCTCTGACCTTGGAGACCTTGCACTGTTTCAGGGGCCATTGCTGTTTCCCTCATCTGTTCCAGCACATCTGGCTCACACTTGGACATGACCTTGAACTTTCTTCCTCTTCCAGGCAAGTGATAGGTTTGGCACCTTTCCCTCCCCCCTTCATCTGGCTCCTATAGGAGAATCCCCTTGACTTTGGTCTCAAGCCTAGGGCAAGAATGAGACACTGACAGATGAATAAATGGCTCCTGGGGTGTTTTTTTTATCCCGATGTAACAAGAATCCCAAGGCTCAGAGGGCCAATATTAGTCCAGATCAGAAATCCTAAAGAGCCAGAGGGAAAGGATGGGGGGCAGGAGAGATAATGGCATTTCAGACCAGTCCAGGGACAGAACCCAGATCTGCAGATAGATTTCATTTATTTTCTGGAATAATCTTAGTAATCCCCCTTAAAGCCCAACCCATTGCTCATGTTATAAGGTTGGGATGGGAGGGAGGCGGGGATCAATAGTAAAGTAACAGAAAGGCAGTCAGAGTCATGTATTGGGAGGACTTCTGCTCCCTGAGACCACTACCATACTTGTCTAGGCCCAGTAGCTCTAGATCTTACTGGGTCCACTCCCCAGTCAATGTGAAAAAACTGTCCTGAAGAAATACATGGATAAGGTTGAAATATGGTCCTCCTCAAAAACCAAGAAGAAGGCAAGATTCACCAAAACAACCCAGAAATAATAATAACTGTCCTGTCTGCTGAAAATGCTTACATGTTCTTTCCACCTTAGTGTACCATCTCTACTTTTCTAAAGAGAAGGAAGGGCATGTGTGTGTACATGCACACAAAAACACACACACACTCACACATACACAGATGGTGTTGACCACTAAAGTTGGCAAACCAAGGAAGACATGATCGATATTAAAAACAAACTAGGAACAGATGTCACCAAGATTAGGCAAGGCACTAATTTCTGTCCTTGTTACCCTCATCTACAAGTGACAACAGCATATTCCTGACCAATGTAAGGCAATTATAAAAATTTACTTCATACTGAAGCTCAAATTGGACAGAATCCAAGACAAAATGAAGTGGCTGCTAAAATCTGAAGAAGGAACACTTGAAGACCTTGAAGTCATCAAAAATACTAATTTAATGCAAATTTTAGAAATTATGCCTAATACAAAAAAGGATGACCAAGACCTGATCATTCATGTAATTTTGAAAAAAAAATATATGCATAGTATGATGAGAATTCTGAAAAGCCTTTTTTGAGTTTGATACCATGAATTCAACTGACAGACTAAGACAGAATAATTTTTATAGTGGTATCTGATATTACCATCATGAGCAAACTCATTCTCCTATAGTATTTGACAAAAAGTTTAAAGACATTTTAGGACCTGCACATAGAAGTATCAATGGCAGCTAATAATAGCATGCTAAGAAATAAAAGGAGAAGAGTAGAGCCATCAAGAAATAGAAATACCCAACACTGCCATGGAAGAAATGACTTCAGAGAATTATTAAAGATCTGTGGGAAGGAACTGGAAGATTGCAACACTATTTGTCTAGTAGATGAATTATGCTATGTTCAAATTTTCAGACAACTAGGTGATACAGTATACATAGTGCTGGATCTGGAGTCAAAAAGACCTTAAACCTAAGACCAGCTGTATGATCCTGAGCAAGTCATTTAACCTCTGCCAGCCTCAGTTTCCTTATCTATAATATTGGGATAACATAGCAGCTCCCTTCCAGAATTATTGTGAAATTTAAATAAGATACTATTTCACAGCACTTGGCAAATCTAAAAGTGCTACATAAATGCTACTTATTATGATTATATTGTTCAGTTAGAAAGAAAAGAAACATGAGGAAAAGAAGAAAGTAATAAGAGGATGTCAGAAATTTTAGATTCTTTTTATAAAAATTTAAAAGTTAATGTAGTAGATGTAGTAAAAGACATTAAAAAAAAATCAACAGCCGTCAAAGACTTTACTACAAAGGCTTAAGAAGTAAAGCAACAAAAACCTTAGAGGAAGGAGAATATGGAAAATTTCCAGTTATTTGCTTAATCACAAGAATTCTATCACAATGAAAATTCAAGTTGGATCAAACAAATATCAAACAACTTTCACATCACCAATATAATGAAAAATAAAACTGTTATCTAAGAGAGGTGACTACAACTCTAGCTTCTTTGCAAAACTACAGTATAAGATTTATAATTATTGACACCAGTATTTACATTGGCAAATGAAATACTTCAGAGTGACAAAAGATTTTACCAGCTTCCTTTCAGGTGCAGGCTTGATTCCACCAGTCCTAATTTCAGGTGAAGCAGCAAAGGCACCTTGAAGGAGAAAGGAGAACTCATGCAATCAAGTTAAACCACCACCAACTTGACCACCACCTGTCCTTTGATTATGATGGAGACATTTCAAAACCCAACATGGTTGGAGATGGCAGTGTCGCTCACACTACCAGTCCTGCTTCCAATCCAGTTTACTCAGCCATAATCCTGGAAAGCAACCAACCTGGAGATGTGACCTGGCCATTGCTTCTGCAAAAGCTACAACCCTTGACTCCTCAGCAACTATAGTTACTGAAGATTCAGAAAAGAAAGTTTTTACACAAGCGTCCTATTTACTGGTTCAATTTCAGAAACAGATATAATTTTATCAGTGTATATGACATTAAGTAAACTGCATTACCAGTTGTTTTGCTGCCACATCCTAAAGACCATGAGATCTTGCCATCTGAACTCAAACCTTCCATATGTGTTGTCTCTTCCACTAGAATGAGTTCTTCAAGAGTCTCCACTTTTCCCTTTGTATATCCCCAGCACTTCACACAATGCTTTGCACATAGTAAGTGCTTAATAAATGCTTTTAAAAATGATTTCTTTCATTCTTAATAAGAGGAATTTCATAGCTTTTATTAAATGATGAGAGCACCAGAGACCCCTTTCAATGCAGGTTAATTATATGCTTATGCACTTCATAAAAAGCATTTACAGTTTGCATTACTTAAAAAAATCTATAAATACAAGAAAACAATATATTGGCTGAGGAACAAAAAGAGTATGTCAAAAAGTCCCAGAGGGTATAAAGAGTAAATTATTACTGATTCAGTAGTTATGGAACAAGCTGCCCCAAAGTGTCATGAGGTTTATACTTCCTTTGTTGATTATCTCAGAACCTTTGATTCAGTTGTACACTTATGGTTTATTCATATAATGCAAATACATAAAATAGATCCAAATTTAGTGAGAACTGTAGTTTCTGATGACCATGTGGAAAACTATTTTCTATGTAAAAGCATATTATCAACACAGTAACATCAATAAAAATTGAAGAGGAAGCCAATTAATTACATTTAGTCTGCCTGGCCTTAAATACATTATTATTTATCCTAACTAGTACTAAATACAATCTCCAAATTAAGTGAGAAGTTGGAACAAAATATATTAATAATCATTGGGTAATATGAATGATGTCAAGCTAGATAGTTCCTACAACCAGAAAAAAACCACTAACCGTTGCTTCTATTCATCAAATCTTGTTCAATGACATAAAATCTTCTGCTGAACTCCCTCCAAATGCAAAAACTTATAACATATGCCAATGAAAAATAGACTGAAGGTTTCAAGCTTAAATCTAGGAGTCGCAATGAACAATGATTGAAGATGTTACCTGCAAATACCTTGGTCTCTTCCAGACAACATCAGATATAAAGATTTCAAAGGGAAATGTGTTTGAATACATTAAGAGATTTATTAGTATTCTGAAATAAAAAATGTATGGGAAGAACATATATGTTAGATCAGGATGATATATTCTTTTGGAACTATAAAATAGATAATAACAGAATTGGAAAGTATTCTTAGAAAAATCTAGATGATATTAATGAAATTCATAACCCTAAGGCAGCTATAAAAAGATTAACAATTCCTTATCAAAAAGGAAAAAGAAAGTTTATAGGCATCCTTAGAGCACTAGATAAAATAGTACAAGACCTAAAGAAACAGTTTTGGAACAAGTAGACATCAATTCAATGAGCAATTATAAAAGCTGATTGCAAATTCATGATATTAGATTTGTCAAATAAAACTGAAAATTGTTTACTGGATGGATCCTATGAAAAAACTAAGATCTAATACTGGAATCAAAAGGTTCCCCATGAAATAAATTCACATGAATTTCACATGAACAACTAATATGTTAGTGATGGAACATTAAAGGTGGCAGAATTTTGCAGATGTTTATGGAACTAGTTTATAATGGTGATTCAGGATCAGGTCATTACTACCTGAAATTAACATCAGATTTATCCTTAAGAACAGACCTAAGGACCAGGTAGATTATGCAAGGAAATGGTAGACACTATCTACATATTACCATAGATTGTAAATAATTAGCACCTATTCAATATCTAGCAAATTAGAACCTGATAATTATAATTATATATCAGAAGCTCTTTATCTTTCATTATTGGCATATGGCATTCCCTTTCTACAAATATAGACTTCTAAATAGCTTGGAAAATTCATTCTACAAACTATACTCAATCTGGGCCATTATCAAAGACTAAACTTTGGCTCATAACTGCTTCCTCATGACATTGATCCACAAAAGCTTAAGAATGATATTTTAATAGATATCATTCCCCCCAAACACTTGCAATCACCAAGCTATGTAAAATGAAAGGATTTCAAAATACAGAGACCTAGTAGAGAAAGTTAAACATACTGAGAACAGGATAAGGTGCATATTATCCCCGTGTCCTATTTTACAACTAGTTATCCCAAGGGTGTTTTCAAAGTGCCTCTAGAAAATGAGCTTAAATCCAAATCTTTTGAAAAAAAAAATACAAAAATCAGTTGTCTTAGTGTGCAATGGGGTATTAAATAAAAAAAATTATAGTAAGGTAGCAATTTGTCCAAGGACTGTTTCTATCTGAATTCCATCAAAAGAGAAGATGATAATCATAATTCATAATTCTTATTTTTATAGCACTAAAAGGTTTGCAAATTGTTTCACCCATAATAATTCTGTGATATAGCTCATGCCCATTTTACAAAAGAGTTAGAGGCACAGGGAAGTCACACAGTCTTAGACTCATATTTAGGATACCTGATCCCAGTGTTCTTTCTAGAGTCACTATTTTCTCTCAAGATTCACCTTTCTCTCTGAACCCCTTCTCTAAGCCCTAAGGGACTGAGCAGAGAACAAGGCTCCAGCTCTTTTGTCATCTTCCTAATCTTGAGTCATTTGGGGCATAGCAGGAACTATGAACTGTCAATGAGGGCCCATGGGTTGGTTCAGCCTCTTCCATCTGGTTCCTCCCTGTCATCCCCCATATCTTTCCACAGGGTCCCTTTTCCTGCCTCTTGCTTTCCTTTAAATTGTAAGAAGTGTCAAGTCCTTCATCAGAGCCCTCTCTGGTAAGGCAATTTGATATCTAATAATTTCAAGTTTGGGTCTTCTCCTTGGAGCTTTTTTTGAAATGCACAGACCAAAAGAAAGAGCCATTCCAAATGAGACTGTCCTTGATGAGCAAGGCTTTTTGTCTCAGCCTCCCAGCTCTGGCCTCAGTCTCGGCTTTCACAGCCTCCCTGAGCAGCCAGCCCCATTTCTACACCTAAAGTGCTTCCTTGCAATGGGAGCCTTCATTATGCCTCCTATCTTTGAGGATCCCACGAGCCTTTGAAAGCCCTGGAGACACTGGCAACTTGATAATTGAGCTTTTCTTGTAGTATGAGCAGTGCCAGCCAGTGCTCACTTCTCCCTCTCTCTCTCTCTCTCTCTCTCTCTCTCTCTCTCTCTCTCTCTCTC